>JARGCV010000053.1:4200000-4550000 GCA_034064705.1 Bothrops alternatus | reverse complement strand
ATTGTATAGTACTTAACCCAGATTTCCTGACCATATCTTTAAAAGTCTCTTGGGAGGCAGTACCATTACTGAACTCTGTACATATTAAATCACCTGTTGAACTCAAATTAGTAATCCAGCAGATGGAAAAGAATGGCTTTTTTAAGCTTGGTTACAGATGTTTTTTATTCCTGAATAGATAAACAGGGAAATAATTTTGCAAGTCATTTGGAGCAGAATATTAATACCATCCTATATACGTAAGACTAAATATTAAAATACTATAATGCCATTGATCTCATGAAGAAAAACAAGGAGAGAGGTTAGATCCTTTGCATCAATTACCAAGACAATATAACTTCTATGTAGCATTTTTTTGCCCTGCAGTTAAAGAATATCTGGGTTGTGTTTGTATGTGTAAATTCCTGAATAATGTCTGCATAAGGGCATTGATAGCCAGTATCTGCATTTTTTAAGTGCTCCCTTTCTTCAGCTACTTTAAGGTTTACTATCAGTTATAAACCCAGAAGACATTCAGCACTTGACTCCTCTTTTTATGTTGGACTAAATGAAACAATTCCACTGAGGACTAATTGACTAATTAATTAGCTAATTGATAATTGACCCAATCCCTATTTCAGAATATATTATTTCTAATAAAAACATACCCACTTAATGTTTGATCACATGTAAGGATCTATCTTGAGCCAAATGTCACATTCTTCCAGCATCTAATTTTGGTGTAGGTCTTATGCCCTCTCAATTCTGCCCATAGGGCCTTCTGGGGAATCTTATTGTTCTGGGGATTTGGGAGAAGAAACAAAAAAGGTTTTCAGGCTTTTTTTTGTTTGCTGTGAGAAATTGTTAATAAATTGCATTGTGAGATTTGCCCTAAATGGTGTTGTATTCAATAAACTCAAAACAAGAATCTGTTTTGAAAGTATCAAATTGTCATTGTTATTGCATAAGGATTTTATGGCCCCTCTGTGACTATGCTGACCTTTGTCTACTGCACAATTGTGGCTACAAATAGCATAGTTATGAATTATAAAACATGTCCATGGTTGAACCCAAGAAAGATTTTCTCATCCCTTTGCATCTTTGGTTTAGACTGCAGAAAATGCATATCCAGCGTATTTCAGTGAGCCAAGAAGATGGAAGTTGCCCCTATTGGAAAGAGTCATGTAGTGAGACAACCTTGAAATGTTTTGGTTTGCGTTCATTTCATTAACTGCTGGAAACTCAGGAGAAACAGTAAACTATGGTTCTGCTATTGACTAACCCTAACCTTGGTGTAAAAAATAAACAAGACGACCTTGGCAGAAATATGAATGAACTATTATTTAGGCAAAAAAAAAAGTATTGAAACATGTTTTAAGTCCAGGACAATAAGATCCGGAAGTGATTCAGACTGACACACTGGAGTGGAGGAGGAGGAGGGAGCAGGAGGAGGAGGGAGCAGGAGGAGGAGGGAGCAGGAGGGGGAGTTACAGCACAATCAAACTTGCAAAATTCTGTTATAGCTAATCTGAATAAAAGTAATTTTAATCATCCTATGGAGTTGATTTCTTAGTCTAATCAACTAGTGGGCCTGAGGTTTAAATCTGCTAATTCCACATTTAAACTGTATCTTAATAATTATACTTTCAGACTGTAGGTAATGGTAACGTAGTGGGGAAAAATGCAAATTTGGTTCAAGATATATTAAAAGTGATCAGAGAATGGAACTGATTTCATTTGTTTATTTAAAACATTTGTATAGCTACCCATCTTAATAGGACAGCTTAAGAACTCAAACTAAAACAATGTGAATAACAATATATTGTTTTGATGTGGCAGAATTCCATATTTTTCTCTTAAACATTGAAAATAATATTTTTAAAAATGATTTCTCTATATCCATGAAAATTTGAATTTTGTGGTATTACCCATTGCTCTTCACAAACATGCTTCTAACTGGCAGTGAACAGGTCTGAATTATAGAGACATAGATCAACAGAAAATCTGTCAGTTTCACTAAATAATAGTATTCTATTTCATCTTTCAATGTTTGCTAGCATACAAAGATGTTATTATATAAACAGCTAACAAGAGGTAAAAGAGCTTACACTGAGGAAATTTATATTTTAAAAAGCCTATATAGGGTCTTAACAAAGGACAAAGTAAAGTAATTTGCAATTTAGAAAAAGAGGTTACATTAGGAGAAGTTAGGAAAAAATGAATGATGAGGATGTCCATAGAAAATAATAGGCACTTTCTAAAGTTTCACAAGAAATAATGAAAGCCAAGAATTACTATTGACATGGTTGAACTCCACTGAAACAATTACAAGCAGCACATGAGCAATACAAAAAGGGTGAAATGGATTCTGAAAGAAAGTGGAATGGGCCCAAGAGATCAACAACAAATGAGATGGCTAACATTTTTTCCTTATTTTTTTAAACATCTTAGCTTTTATACAGATTTTAATCAATTCTTCTGCTTTGGCAATGATGATGGTCATGTGTTCTGTTAGTAGTTACTAGGGCTTTCCCAACTGTGCCAGTAAAGCAATCAGATCTTGTTTTTCTTTCCATAGTCTCTGATGATATTTGGTTTCTATTTGTAGATGTTTTGAATTTCTGTCTGTTGATTCTGACACAAATTTGGCCACTTCCCAGTTTCTAACACATCCACTGGTGGACCAGTGGGTGGTGGGAAACAGCCCCATAATTTTGCCATTCTTCCTGTCACTTGGGCTAGAAGGAAAACCTGTTAGAAATGGAGGGAAACATGTTTTAGAAACGTGGTTGAGTGATTGGCTCTAATTGTACATTGGTTAGTCTGATTATTAGTACACCGGTTGCATATGCAGAAGTGGTGAATGAGTCAAAAAGGGCTGTGCAAGAAATAATTAGTGGCCAAAGAAGTGGGAACATGCTGGTATCTCCTTATCTAGATTGAATCAAAGTGCAGCAAAGAAACCCTAGGAGAGAAATCCCAGAGAGCCAATTTCATATTATGGCTAAGACACTGGGCTGCATAATCACAGTTATTTTTTAAAAATAATTTCTATAAAACAGATTTTTCATATATTCTAAAAGAAATAATCATTCTTGAGTAGCTGTTTTATTGTTAAAACAATATAAGGATCAAATACTTTAACTGCCTTTTCAAAGAATACTCCATTAATCCAAAGAAAAAGTGACTACCTTCATTTCATCTCAGTAGGAAAGTAAAATATATTTAGTAGGAAAAGATTGACTTAAGCCAAGTCATTTTTAGCACCATATAAATATTTGCAGATTTCTTTTCCAGGTCAAATATTAAGCTTGAGGGCTTGAATGCTTACTGAAATTAAGGGCCAACTTAATTAAATGCATAGCATGGATTATAATTACAGACTCAAATGAGATCAGATTTCTTCTGAATAGGTGTGGGGAATCTAGCAACTGTGCATGCATGCCTTAAGGTTTCTTCAAAATCCCTCAGCTATGCATGAATTTATATTATCCCCAAAACACATAATGAGTGGTCATTTGTTCTCACCACCATTTTCTGGACTAGCCAGTTACCCACAAATATATTGACATTTTAAAGAAACTCTTTGAACATATTATGGAATGGCTTATTTAGAGATAAAATGGCCTCTGTCCAACTCCTCCTCATCACTACCATCATCTGTTAGCAGTATAGGATACTACTATTTTTTAAAAGTAGCTATTTTAAAAATGGTACCTTAGTTGTCCTCAGTATTTTAGTGTCATTCTTTTTTATTTGGTACAAAATGTCTGTTGGAAACAATGCCACATTATGATGTAACCTAATTTCCATGAGAAATTTTTCAATCATTCTCATTATTTCAGGTCTATAAATGGCAGTGACGGGGGAGGGGTTTTATAATACCCTTAGGCAGCTTCTGATAACAGAAATACAAAGACCACAATAAACTTCAAGCGTTCTGCATAAAAAAGGGCAGAAAAGGTAACTTTTGCAATAGAATCTATAGAGATAAATCTTATGTTCAGGAAGATACAGCAACTGTTTACTGACAAGTATACAATTTAAACATTATTTGTCATGCCGAGCCATTCATAAAAGCTGCTTTTTTATATAGCCTGTTAGCTTGACCAATTGTTTAAGCCAGCTTCTTTCTTACACATTTGACTTACTTTGCGCTTTTTTCTTAGGTTGCAAAATATTGTATGGATCAGGACCTTACCTAGCTTAGGGTCCACATTTATCAACCTTCCCAGATATATCACAGGAAACATCACCAGATAAGTTATTTTATTAAATTTATTATAAGGCTATGTAATAGAATCTTGCAAGTCTGAAAGTACAAATCTGCCAATGTCTTCTTTATAGCCCAAGGAGCTGTAAAATGAGTCCCCTTTGAGCCCCTTATTTCATCCATGCCTTCTCTTATCTAATCATTCCCTAGGTAGCATATCTTTCTTCCATCTCCCAAGGCTACTCCCACATACCATTAGGATATTAATTAACTCAGCCAGTATTTGTCTCTCCTTGGGTGTACTTTCTTTACCTAATGTTTGTGTGGAGACTGAGGATGCAGTCTGATTGCTAACAATTTGGATAAAATATGTTGTCTCTTGACCATGATCTGGAAATAATAATAATAACAACAACAACATCCGCAATGGTGTTTTGTATTTTAAAGGATTCACTCGTGGGCTTAGAATCCAAATCAACAAATTAATTTATTCATGCATTTGATCTAAATCTGGAATCTAAAACTCTAGATCAGACATGTCAAACAAAAGGCCCGGGGGGTGGATGTGGCCCACGAAGTAGTTTCATGTGGCCTACGAAGCCATCCTGGAAACAGTGAGGGAACGGCCCCCACTGCCTTGGCCCTGGCCCAGGCCAACCAGCCGGGAGCCAATGTACAATTTTGTGGTGGCCATCTATGCTGAAATGCATTCAGTCTTCACTCCACACGGCCATCTGGAAACAGCGAGGAACCAGCCCCTGCTGTGTTGGCCCCATCCCCTGGATGCATGCTGGGGAGGTGTCACCCTTTGTGAGGAATGAAAAAATGCACCATCTCCTGGAAGTGGCCAGCAAATGGCCCTGACCTAATTCACATATCCAGCTCTGGGGGATGGGTTTCAGCAGGCAGCGGGGCACTCTCCTCACAGCGCTGAGAGGCTGAGCCAGGTGGCACGAATCTGATGAGAAGTGCAATGCTGCCTAGCCCCAGCCTGCCCAGTTTCAGCAGACAGCAAGGTGCAAAGCTGGTGAGCTTTGCACTGTCTGGCTCAACCTCTCAGCACTGTGAGAAGAGCGCCCCGCTGCCTGCCAAGACCGGGCAGGCTGGGGGCTGGGCAGTGTCACACTTCTTTTTTGATTCATGCTGCCTGGCTCAGCCTCTCAGCGCTGTGAGGAGAGCACCTCTCTGCTTGCTGAAACCGGGCAGGCTGGGGGCTGGGCAGCATTGCGCAGGTAACATTGACTCTCACGCTGCTCATGGCATCCCCTCCTCCAGAGCCCACCAAGCCAGATATGTGAAGTAGGTGAGGGCGATGTGCTGGCCACTTCCAGGTGATGGTGCATTTCTTCATTCCTCACGAAGGGTGACACCTCCCCAGCTGCGTTTCTTGCCTGTTTTTCTCCCTCCCTCATCTCAAATATTTTCCCACCACTCTGTACTTAGGAAGGAAGGAAGGAAAGAAGGAAAAGGGAGGGTCTGAGGGAAGTCCTGCCTTAGTCCTGCCCTGCTGCCCTTTTACCATCCCCTTGCCCCCTCCTCCTGGCCTATCCTGGGGGGTCTCCCATCCTATTGCTAAGGAAGCTTTGGATACAAAGCTGGATCTCCTCCCATGGAGAGGAAATGGGCCTCCTTCTGACTTTGCCCTGGTACCCATCATGAACAACCTGGCTAAGGAGAGCAAGCACCGCAACAGCAGCCTTGAGGAGGAGGTAAGTGCAGCTGGGCACTCCTTGGGGAAGTGGGGCTGGGCTTGGTACCACGGGTGCTCGAGGGCCAGGTTGGGCATTTGACCTCTGCTTCCCAGAGCTCCGGATAGTGCGCACCACCATCCAGTCCCCCCTCCACATGCCTGAGAGGAACAGTGAGGCTCCTCCAGTGGACCATGCCTTGGCACATGCCCTGGTCCCACCCCTCTCTGCCAGAGACCCTCAGATTTGTCCTGCCCAGGCCCCCACAGGCACCATTGACGCGAACAATTTAGAGCTGGCCATGCCCATCCAGTAGGCCACACCCACTCCCTCCGCACCCACCCTGGCCACACCCACCCAGCCCCCCAAAGGGAATTGCAATGCTGATGCAGCCCTCAATGAAATTGAGTTTGACACTCCTGCTCTAGATGACCACCATGTGGTTCCAAAAAAAATACAGGAAATTGTAACTCACTGTGGTCATTGGAATCTTTGCAGCCCTAATTAATTGGTATCTAGTTTGATTACAGTATTACCATGCCCTTTGTTTCTTAATTGGATGACTATCTCAAAAAAAAAAAAAGGAAACTGAATGGTATGGCTACACAGAAGTTCAGCAAAATAAAAATTATCTACAAAGCAAAGGTCATTTAGGTGTCATGAGGTATTCAAGATTAATTCAAAGTCAGGCTGTATACTGTTTACAATATTAATAAGATTACTTCTTATATCAGTCATCATTTTCTATGCACATGGAATGGAACAAAAAAAAGCCATATCATAAGGAATGTTATTAAGGCTAACTTAATAAGAAAGTGAAAATCTAGGGCAAGTAAGAGCAAATTTGATATACCATACTGATGCAGGAAACCAAATATATTGTTTGACACACTTATGCAACTATAAATTGCTTTCACGAAATAATATATATTGTCTGACAGAAGTCAATATTTAAATAAAATAATGCATAGTCATGTTGTTTCATCTCCAGTCCATCAATGGGACAGATTTAAATTATGTCCTACAGATTACAATAGATTTTTCTCTTATTCCAACACTGCCCAAAGGCAGCCTCCAGATATGTAAAATCGTAGGTTTGGTCACATATTACCTTGAAGGGAAATATAGTGTGTGGCAGTGATTGGGAACAATGGCAATAGAAGAAAGATGGAACAATGGAGACATCACATTTCATGCTGGATTCCTGCAGAGCTCATATAATATTTATACATTCATTGTCAAATATATAAAAATGTCAAAAAATAAATTTTTGGATCACTTTGTGACATAATTGTGATTCAAAATTAATACAGGGCAATATATAAATATAAAAGAATAAGGACAAACACAGATTGCTGAAGTAACTATAATATGAGTGACTTAGTTACAAATGTATGCAAGAAAACAGCTCCTTTTATTGCTAAATATCGATGATGCTAATTAGCCTTCAAGCAAACTAATCATAGTTTCACAAAATCCCCCCCCTTTTTTTTTTCATGGGTTGCATACAAGTACTGCCAATAGATTAGTGTGTTTATTTCATAGGCCGGCTAGCAAGCAACTCCTGAAAACATGAGTCAAAATAATGCCACTTATTTTTGGTGACACATTTAGTGTGTCTGTATGTGTCTCTCAGTGTGTTTAATTTGTTGAATGGCTCATTTAAAAGCCAAAGTGAAAACAATAATTTAACTGAACACTGTGGATTTTAAGAAAACAATTTTTAAAAATGTTTCTTACATTTAAAAAAGAACACTCTTGAACGTAATTTTTTTTTAAAAAAATTGGCTAATGAAAAAGAGAATTAGAAACACTTAGCACTTTGGGTCTTCTAATTAAAAAAAGAATCTGTCTAAAGCAAACTTGCTTCAGTATGGATTAAAGCAACCAATGACTTCATAAAAATAAGATCACTAAAGACAATGCTTTTTAATATCTAAACTATATGTTCCTTATATAACTTATTCAGAAATGTATACATATTTAGATTTAGGTATAGTTTCATTTTATTGCTTTCATAGATAACTCAGGGTGGTGAATATAACTGATGATTCTTCCTCCCCCTATTTTTCGGTTGATAACAACCCTGTAAATTGTCTTGGGCTGAGAAAGATTGACTGGCTTCAAGACAACTACTCGGCTTTCATTCATTAGATGCAACTAGATCTTAAAGTCTTAAATCTTAAAAGTTTCTAGCCTAGTCCTTCCAGAATATAGGATTTAGAATATTAAGCATACGTAGTACTATTTTAGTATATGGGATCCGGTATTTGTGTGTATGTGTGTGTGTGTGTGTGTGTAAGTGTGTACAGACAGAAAGACAGACACCATGCCGGGTAATCTTTGGGGAAAGTCCCTGGAGGAAGAGAGATGGAAAAATCTTCAGTACAACTGTTGCAGCTATTTTGTGAAATTTGAGGTGTTGTAACCATTTATGCATTGGCAAAAAATGAGGGCATGAATTGCATACCATTTATATTATTTAAAAAAAAACATTAGTAAGCTTTACTTATTACAGCTAAAAATACAATGTTCCTATGTTTATTTGCAGTGTATTATATTTTTATACATTTATTACACATTTTGGAGAGTAGGAAAATTAGATTTCAGGGGGATGAATATTCTGCCACCACCTTAGGGATCTTTGGAAATTTTGTCTTTGTTGCAATTCAATATAACTAAAGACAATAATAAATAAAATATGGCACCACCATAGGAGATGATCTGTGGTAATTTTCCCCTTCTAGTTCCACCCTCCAAATTTTTATGTGATAGGTGAGTACTGCTCAATTTTACAGGAAATTAAGAAAATTATCACCAACTATACCATCTTAATTATAATAAATGTGCTCCAAAGGAATGATATTTTTTTAACTTTTTTTCTCTTATTCTCTTCATTGTTTTAAAGAGATTATTTAAGATCAGAATAAGATTAAAAACTAAAAACAAAAGATGCCTTGCAGTGATTATATTATATTCTCTTACTCTCTAGAATATAAGTATTAATAAATCTATGGCTAAAAATGTTTAAATAAATCAACAAAAATGGTTTGTATTATATTTAGTATAATCAGTTGTACTCTAGGTCTATTTTATAATATTTTTAATTTATATATATATATATATATATATATATATATATATATATATATATATATATATATATATATATATATATATATATATATATATATATATATATATATATATATATATATATATATATATATATATATATATATATATATATATATATATATATATTGGCCAATACGTTTTGTCTATCCTACCTTCTTATGCTGTTTATGTATGTCAGATGCAAGAATTAATGTAAGTTACAGTTTTTCTCCTGAATTACCAAGCAAATGAACAACTGCCTTGTTTTGCTTCTTTGCTTTGCTTTTATTTTTAACACTTCATTTCATTCAGTGAGGTAAGGACTAGGTCTGTAAAATCTTGATTCAGAGATTTGAGTCAAAAGCAATTTGAATTTCCTAATTGAGTCAACTTCTGAAATCAAGCTGAATTATTTTTTTAATTAAATCAGGTACCTCCTAATTGATTTAAGTAATTTGGAGGCACCTAACTTTTTCCAAAACAATTTGGAAATCCAAATTAAATCAGTTACATTATTGATTTCAAATAGAATAAATTATTTGCATGGCTCATCCTGGGTTTCTCAGTGCACCTATAAACACAAATGCAATATGTTCCTTCAGAAGAAATTATTGATGCTTTCGCTGAAAAAGAATTGAAAGGTAATGCAAAAGTCTTTTTGCATCTTGTTTTTATTTGTTATTTGCCTAAATCATATTTCAGTATAATTATGATGGCCACACAGATGTTCTATGAAATAGAAAACAGCATATCAGATTAAAACTTCTATGGTCAAACTTTACTTTTAGTAACAGTTTACTTAAATCTTCACTCTGTCCAAGATTTCAGATACAGAGATGCACAGCTTATTGTGCTTAATGTGGCTTCTCTAATCCTATTTCAGTTGTGACATCAGGTGGCTTTCTGATTTCCCATGTCTTTCCTTCTTTACTTTCCAATAAACTGTTCCTTTAAACTTCTTTTTTTAATCTACAATAGAAACATTCTTTCATGGATCCAGCCAGTTTTCACAATAACCTCATAGACCAAAAATCATAACTCCTGAATTATGAACCCTTTTCACTCTCATAGTTAACCTATCAAAACATTCAGTACAGACCACTTAGAAAACTCGGAACTTATTTCAAACAAAAGTGCTTTGGAAAAATACAATAATAGACCTTTTCTTCTGCATTTGACTTTGGGAGAAGGTACACTCGAGAGGTAGACTTAGGGGACTCTACAGGTAATCAACAGTTTGTAACTGACTTACAACAGTTCGTTTAGTAACTGTTCAAAGTTACAACGGCATTAAAAAAGTGACTTATGACTGTTTTTCACACTTACAACTGTTGTATCATCCCCGTGGCCATGTGATCAAAATTCAGACACTTGGCAACTGGTTTATATTTATGTCAGTTGCAGTGTCCCAGGGTTATGTGATCAACTTTTGTGACCTTCTGACAAGCAAAGTCAATGGGGAAGCCAGGTTCACTTAACAATCAGGTTACTAACTTAATAGCTGTAATGATTCATTTAACAACTTAGCAAGAAAAGTCATAAAATTGGGCAAAACTCACTTAACAAATGTCTCACTTAGCAACATAATTTTGGGCTCAATTGTGGTCATAAATCGAGGACTACCTGTACTTTAAATCAGTACTTTTGTATTCATTAACAAATTAGCCTTTTTCATATTAGCAAATGACAAAACCTGCTATTTGTAGATTCTGGAACATGGTTCCATTGCAAAACATGGAAGAGAGATGCTGTCATTTTTCAGCTATAATAAATAAATCTTCAAAAACATGTTACCACTTTCTTCCATTAGTAGCAGCAATGTAGCCATTGATATAAAAGATAACTAATTATTAGCTGCTCTGCAAGATGACAAAGGCAGTTAAGCAACATGAAAATGATGTGTTGATTTACCCATAGTTCATAGATTGTAGAGGTGTCACAGTAGCCCTTCCAGAAATTTATAGCTCCTCCATTCTGAACTTCCATTCCTATCATGAAAGCTGTTGTATGTGATGAAATCTTTCCATTTAATTTTTTTGGGGGGGAAATGTAACATCAGTACAACAGAAAGAATGGACACGTGTTCCCTTCAAATGGTAATATGGCACAAGCTTATTGTATTCACAGTTCCCAAGATGGCAGGAGAATCAAATTGCATATCCAGTTTTCCATTTCTTCTCCTTCTCCAATTTATACAGGACCCACTGTGCATGAACAGTCCTCATTGGAGCAGCATATTGTTGGGGAAAAATACAAATATGTATGCATGCACGTGCACATATGCACACTTCTAAATATCTTGGAAATAGTCCATGTATGTTGATAGCTTACATTGACATCCCTCCCCTTCTTTTTTTTGGTGCCAATTCATTCAATTATTTAATAGTTCTCACCTCCATAGAATTGCCCTTTGATTCTTCCCTGTTACTTCTTTCTTGGCTTGAAGACTTTGAAAGAATAAATTGTGCTTTTATATATATTCCTTAATCCGTAATAACATTGTTAAGAATAGGCAGCACTTTTTTTGGCTACTGAAGCAACAGTCCTGATTCAAAGCTTTGAAAATAGAGCAAATAACTATAATCAAAGAATTGATCTCAATATGCCTGGGTGCATATCATCTGATGGAGCAATCATAAGGTGAAAAAATTGCCTACTTGTAGGGCTATTTTTGTTTGGCTATGTAATTATGATAGATATATTGAATCTAAGATTGTTTGAATGAACAGTAATTGAATTGGATTATAAGATTGAAAGTTTCTTGCACTTTGTTCAGTTTCTCAGCAAGCTATTTATGAGAAAGATTTATTGCTCTTAAATTATACAACATTAATAAAAGAAAATGGCATGTTGAAACTGAAGTAATTGGGCTGGAAACAAGAATGAATCTTACATTTTAGATACATTTAATGAGTCCCATTATAACACTATCAATACTCTCATCTTATATGTTGAATTCCCAATAGAAACCTATTTTTGTTTTTAAATTATGTATATAATATAGTTAGAAAAATTCTTTCAATTCATATTAGGACAAAGCTGCATTTCTGATATTAGTTCATTTGATTTCATTATTCAAAGTCAATTAAGACATAAGGTTTTGTTATCAATTGTTCTTCATTATCTTGTCAAGTTTGTCTTTGTTGTCTTCCTAGGACTAATCATATCTTTATTTTTTCATCATACTTTCCATTTTTATCTGTTCACAAGCCCCCAAAAATAAGTCTTTAGGTGATAACTATCAGTTGTAAATTCACTAAGCTAACAGGTGAAAATAACAGAAGTATTTATTATAATTTTCTGTAAATAGTACCATGTAGAACTATTAAATGGAGATAAATATAAATATGAACATAAATATAGGTATATATGTTACATGGCTTTAATAATATCGGAATGGCAGTCTGATATGTCTTTCTATTCTTAATTGAAAACTGTATATCTCCCTTTTTTAATACTTCTAGCATATACTCAGCAAGTACTCTGAAAAGAGAGGTACATCATCCTGACTCTCTAAACTCCCAAAGCAACCTGGAACTACAGAGATAAATGTGGACCATACAACAGGCTAGAAATCTTATAAAACTAGAAGTCTTGATCTGCCATGGAAACCCAGGCATGGGTAGGTAAGTGCTCTCCTTTTATATAAAAAATGGAATGAGCAAATGTTGGGAGGATGACCACAGGGGATACCAAATCATAGAGAGAGGTGGGTCATATATCCTTGTAACATGACTGTTGACTCACAAGGAAATTAATCCTACTTCAATCCCCTACACTGGATTATTTTCACTTAGGGAGTGGTAATTTAAGGAAGGTAGCCCTCACTTGCTAAGGAAAATCATACAATTAAAGGTTTACTACTTCAATAAGTCAGAAAATAAAAAAACCTCATGTCAATTTATTACCTTATGGCTCAACAGTTGTGAGTTTAATTCAAATAAAGAAGCTGTTACAGGCAAAGCCCGTTATTTTGCTTAACATTGTAAAGGCATTTGCTGAACAAGAATGAAAGAAACTCCAGATGTCTTCCACTGTCTAATATAAAGAGAAAGAAATAGAAACAAGAAATAAAGATACAAGCAAGTGAAAGAAATGTAAAAAAGTCCCCAAGCAATCATTCATGGAAATTAAAGGAAAATACATTTTGTTACCTTTAAACCTTTAAAAACTATTTTCATGGCTGGGATTTGACTGCAGACTTCAAAAAGTGAACATTCCACATTTGGTAATATCCTAGAATGTAATTACAGAGACAGTGATAAAAATAGTATTCTAAATCAACATTCCCCCAACACATTGAAATCATTTGTTGATTCCATATGTTCCTACAAATCTGTCTATTTGCATTAAGTATTTATCACAGTTTCAAACAATTAAAGGGTATTTGTTTCAGTCCTTTGAGAAAACACATTTAATTGCACACAACATCTTATGAAGAGACGGCTTGATAATAATATAAAGAGTCCATTATCATGCCTGATTCCATTAACCTTTCAGGTTGTTCAATATAGTCTTTGAATGGCCAATGCCAATTACATCTGGAAATTAGTGAGCTACCTATTAATTTATTCCATTAAATTGTTTATATTTTGTATGAATGTAATGTTTCTGTGTCCATGCACATGCCTTACTTTTACCTGGGAAAAAATATGCCTAAAAATTTAGAGCTGGTTAGGAAGCAAAAACCTTCAGTGTGTAATTGATTAATATCTTGTCAATTTCAGGCAGCACATCAAGCATGTGGAAAGGTACTGACAAACTCATGCCAGACTGAAGAATCTACTGTAGTAGATAGCTATCTGTATAATTTTGCATAAACTGCTAGGGAGGAGCTATCTTTACCTTCTTTCTCTCACACGTAACATGCAAATTGAGTTGCCTCATACTCCTTTGGAATATATCCCCTCCTTACTAGGACTCTTCTTCCTGACTACATTCTGTTACACTAATCAACTGCTTAAGATCAGAGAACAGAGTTTGTTAGGTTAGTACTGTTCTAAGTAAAAAATATTCATCTCTTTCTTCACTGTCCTCTGTCAGGTAGACGAATGTGTCTACCCTGTTTTCCTGAAAATAAGATCGGGTCTTATATATCACCATTCTAAGAAACCCTAAAGACAAAATTGAATTAGAAAATCAAGGAGTATATGAAATCCCATGTACTGCCTGCCCCACCACATACATTGGACAAACCAACAGAAGAATAAGTGCACGCATTGAAGAACACAAAAACTCAGTCAAAAAAGAGGAACCAACTTCTTCCCTGGTCCAACACCTTAAAGCCACAGGACATAAAATTGATTTCAAAAAGACCAGAACTATCGCCAAAACTGAACACTTTAATAACAGAATAATCAGAGAAACCATCGAGATAGAAAAACGCCCACACAGCATGAACAAACGAGATGATACCTCCCACCTACCAGCCATTTGGAAACCTGCCCTTATTGACAAACGAGTCCATAACACAAAGAATGACACCAGACGTACACTCACGAAAACCACACAGGATGTCTCCTCCACACATCCACGCAAAAAGCAAACCCAAACCCACGATGATGAGGCATGACCACAAACCAGAAGCCAGACCACAGCTGCATCATTAACCACCTTAAACCGCTCCAATCCATACATGAAGCAAACTGACACCCACCATGAAGATGAGGCATGACCACGAACGCGAAGCCAAACAGCTATGCAGATCACCATCTCTAATCTCCCTGCAACTCAGACTAACCTGAGCACAACAAAGCCCCCACCCAAACAGAACACTCCCCCATCCAATCAGGGCACAGCCAACTCCCCATCCAATCAGAGCACAGCCAACCCCCTAACCAATCAGAACACACCTCCACCCAATCAGAACATAGCCGAGCACACACACTTTTCACTCAGATGGAGAAATGACAGAGACTAGAAGCTTCGTCTACTTGCAAATGGGTGCTTTGTAACGGAGTGATTAGCTCCATTTCAAAGCACTCCATTTGCAACCACATGAAGCTTCCAGTCTCCCTCTGGGCAAGAAGTGCACAGTGGAGCCAGGCGGAGGTGGAGGCAGAGGCAGGCAATACGGATGTGCTATGTGACCACCAGGCTTGCAGGAGGTTTGCGTGGCAGTACTGGCAGCCGGCAGAGGCAGAGGCATGGGGGAAAGCAGGCAATCCTGACGTGCCACCCACTCTATCCAACTATCTCACAGCTTGCCCGTGGCCATGCCAGGGCAGGCAACTGCATGGTGCATCAGGATTGCCTGCCTTCCCCCATGCCTCTACCTCCACCTGCTGCTGGTGCTGTCGCACAAGCCTTCCACAAACCTCCCTTGACCTAGGCAGCCACACAACATGTATAGATCACCTCCTTCTCTCTGGCCTCTGCCTGTTTGCTCAGACTTACTTGCACTGTGCCAAGGAGCCAAGGGGCTGCAGCTGCTGCCGGACACCATCGCTCACACGCTCACTGCCTCTTGTGCTGGCCACATTCATCATCCTGGGCTTATTTTTGGGATAGGGCTTATATTAGACCCAACCCCGCAAAATCAGGCTAGGGCTTATTTTGGGGGTGGGTTTTATTTTGGGGAAAACATTGTATGAAGGGGAGGTGATGGATTGATTATAGTAATGCAAAATTCCCAGAATGGAGAGAGCATATTCCAAAGACGAAAGAGAGAGAAGCAACAGCACAGTCCAGGGTTGGATCATGAAAAGAGGAAGAGCTTTAGGATAGACATTCCCTACAATCTTCTAGGATATTTCCATTAGGTTAGAGTAGAATAGGTTTAGTCTGGCATGAATCTGTCTAAACAACAAAAACAAAAACGACGACGACGACGACGACAACAACAACAACAACAACAACAACAACAACAACAACAACAACAACAATAATAATAATAATAATAATAATAATAATAATAATAATAATAATAATAATAATAATAATAATGAAGTTGGAAGGGACCTTGGAGGTCATCTAATCCACTCCCCTGCTCAGGCAGGAAACCCTATACCATTTCAGACAAATGGCTGTCTAGTCTCTTCTTAAAAACTTCTAGTGTTAGAGTATTCACAACTTCTAGAGCAGTGGTTCTCAACCTTTCTAATGCCGCGACCCCTTAATACAGTTCCTCATGTTGTGGTGACCCCCAACCATAAAATTATTTTCATTGCTATTTCATAACTGTAATTTTGCTACTGTTTTGAATCGTAATGTAAATATCTGATATGCAGGGTGTATTTTCATTGTTACGACATGAACATAATTAAAGCATAGTGATTAATTACAGAAACAATATAGCAATGCTCACTGGAGAAGCTTACGCTTCCTTGCTCAAAAATGTTGGGAGGGAGGGAAGGAAGGAAGATTGAAGGGGAAAGGAAGGAGATGGAGAAGGAAGGAGATTGAAGGGGGAAGGAAGGAAGGAAGGAAGGAAGGAAGGAAGGAAGGAAGGAAGGAAGGAAGGAAGGAAGGAAGGAAGGAAGGAGAGATTGAAGGGGAAAGGAAGGAGATGGATGGATGGATGGATGGATGGAAGGAAGGAAGGAAGGAAGGAAGGAAGGAAGGAAGGAAGGAAGGATTGATTGATCTTTGGAGAGTAATGTTTTCCCAAATGGTGATAAACTGCAACTCCCAGCATTCCCCACTCTTCCACAATGCTTTTTAGGGCTGCTGGGGGTGGAGCACAGCCAGGCAACCAGGAGGCGTGGGGATTGGCTCGGCACCGCAGCTCAGCTCAGCTCAGCCAGCAGCAGCGTGTTGCCCGAGCAGGGCGGAAAGAGAGGGGGTGGTGGTGGCAAGTCATGAAAGCAGCATCCACACGTTCAGGGTGCAAACGCCTTGGACAGTTTGGCTCCCCCACCCCTTTATTTACTGATCTGCCACAAGCTCGTGCAAACAAGCCCCGAGGAGTTCTGAACGAGCGGTCGTTTAAAAAAAAAGCTTTCAGCAACGAGGCAGAAAGGGGAACTCGCTCACGGCTTTTTTCCCCTTTCTCGGTGACTGGGAAGGCAGTCTCTTTCCTCTCTCTTTCTCTCTTTCCTCCCTCTTTCTTTCTTTCTTTCTTTCTTTCTTTCTTTCTTTCTTTCTTTCTTTCTTTCTTTCTTTCTTTCTTTCTTTCTTTCTTTCTTTCTTTCTTTCTTTCCTCTCTCTTTCTTTCCTGTTTCTCTTTCTCCTCCCTCTTTCCTCTTTCTTTTCCTCTGTTTCTCTCTCTTTCCCCTCTCTCTTTCTCTCCCTTATGGCAGTATCATCGGAGGTCCCCACCGCCCCTGGCCTCTGCGTGTCCTCAGCCGAATGGGCAGGGAGGGGGAGCAGGATGGGAGGCAGCGGTTTTTTCAGTGGTAGCGGTAGCACGGCAGCATTGTTGGGTTTCCTCACCGCCGGCCTGGCCACCACCAAACCGCATCATCAGCCAAAGGGGCAGGCAGGGGGAGCAGGACGGGAGGCAGCAGCTCCAGTGGCAGCGTTGGCAGCACGGCAGCATAATTAGGGTTCCTCGCTGCTGCTGCCCCCGGCCCGGCCACCACATCCTCAGACGAATGGGCGGGGAGGGGAAGCAGGACGGGAGGCAGCAGGTCCAGCGGCAGCAACAGGGCAGCATTGTTAGGGTCCCTACCATCCCCAGCCCAGCTGCCGCCCCCGCTGGGACTCCGCTCTGCCTGGCCTCACCCTCCACCCATCGATGGAGCTGCAGTGGAGGCAGCACCCGCCCATGCCGCCTGGGAGGGCAGCAGGAGAAAGGAGAGGAGGAGGGCGAAGAAGTAGTCGCCCTAGCCGGGACTCTGCGCTGCCTGGCCTCGCCCTTCGCCCATCCAATGGAGCCGCGGTGGGAGCTGGTGCTGCATGGCCCCTACCAGCCCCTCTGCCAGCCTGGCTGCTCCCCCCAGGCACCCCTCTGCCACTTTGGGGGCAGCAAGAGGAAGAAGGGGAGGAGGAAGGGGAGGGCAAGGAAGCCACCACCAGCGCCGGGCCCCAGGAGGTGGCTCTCCTCTCCTACCTTTGCTGAATCTCCTTCCTTCCCAGCAGCCTGGATTCCGGCGCACCTTCCCGGCCAGCAGGTCCAATGGTCAGGCTGGCTGGGGATCACAGGGGCTGGTCTCCCTTGGGCCGCGGCTTTCCAGAGGGCTGGCCCACTCAGCGGAGCCTCCAGCGGGCCACTCTCAGCAGGGATCCCGGGCCTTCCCCGGGTGGCTCCAAGCCATGAGGCCCTGGCCACGCTTCTCCCAGGGGGTAGGGCACCCAGGCGCAGGGCCAATCAGGAGCCCTGCAGGAGGTAAGTCCGCCTGAGAGAGAGAGAGAGAGAAGGGAAGTGAAAGTGCCTTTCTCTCTCTCTCTCTCTCTCTCTCTCTCTCTCTCTCTCTCTCTCTCTCTCTCTGCAAATGGTGGAGGAGGCCATGCGGAGCGGAGTCTCGGTTCCTAAGACCATCAGAACTGTGTGTGTGTTTTCTGATGGTCTTATGCAACCCCTGTGAAAGGGTCATTCGACCCTCAAAGGGGTCGTGACCCACAGGTTGAGAACCGCTGTTCTAGAGGCAGGCTGTTCCACTGATTAATTGTTCTAACTGTCAGAAAATTTCTCGTTAGTACTAGGTTGCTTCTCTCCTTGATTAGTTTCCATCTGTTGCTTTTTGTCCTGCCTTCAGGTGCTCTGGAGAATATCTTGACTCATTCTTCTATGTGGCAACCCCCTGAGATATTGGGACACTGCTATCATGTCACTCCTCGTTCTTCTCTTCGTTAAACTAGACATTCCCAATTCCAGCAACCGTTCCTTATATGCTTTAGCCTCCAGTCCCCTGATCATCTTTGTTGCTCTTCTCTGTACTCTTTCTAGAGTTGCAACATCTTTTTTACATCATGGTGACCAAAACTGGATGCAGTATTCCAAGTTTGGCCTTACCAAGGCATTGTAAAGTGGTATCAACACTTCATGTGATCTTGATTCTATCCCTCTGTTGATGCAGCCTAGCACTGTGTTGGCTTTTTTGGCAGCTGCAGCACACTGCTGGCTCATATTTAAGTAATTGTCCACTAGGACTCCAAGATCCCTCTCACAGTTGTTACTATTGAGCAAGGTACACCTATGCTATACCTGTGCATTTAGTTTTTCTTGCCTAAATGAAGAACCTTACTTTTTTCACCACTGAATTTCATTTTGTTACCTAGCACCCAATGTTCAAATCTGTCAAGATCCTTCTGTATCTTCTGGAGTGTTGGCTATTCCTGCCAGCTTGGTGTCGTCTGCAAATTTGATGAGTTCCCCATCTATCTCCCCATTCAAATCATTGATGAAGATGTTGAAGAGCACTGGGCCCAAAACGGAGCACTGGGACACCCCAGTACACACTTCCCTCAATGTAGATGTGGTTTCATTGAGGACCACACGCTGAGTATAGCTGGTCAGCCAGCTATAGATCCATCTGGCAGTGATGCTGTCTAACCCGCATTTTTCTATCTTCTCAAGTAGTAGGTTGTGGTCTACTTTGTCAAATGCCTTACTGAAGTCCAAGTAAATTATATCCACAGCATTTCTCTGGTCCACTAATTTTGTCACTTGGTCAAAGAATGCAATAGGATTTGTCTGGCATGATCTGTTTTTGACAAACCCATATTGGCTTTTAGTAATGACTTTGTTTGCCTGTAGGTGTCTGCTGATTCGTTGTTTGATTATCTTTTCCAAGATCTTCCCAGGTGTTGAGGTCAGGCTGATAGGTCTGTAGTTTCCTGGATCCATTTTCCCCCTTTTTTGAAGATGGGAACTGCATCAGCTCTTTTCCAGTCCTCTGGTAGGTCCTGTCAGAACCCATATTCTAAGGGGACCTCTTTCTTGCTTTAAACTCCAATTCTGTTTTCTCTATACTTCTGGATTCTTCCATGCTCCTGGAGGGGAGGGGGGAAAAAGTTCCTTTTGGAAGAAACTGTTTGCAAGAGTTCTGCTTTCTTAGGATGAGGTTTTGAAGTGGGCCCTGACATTTCCCCAGTGCTCCAGGATCTTTGAAAGATATAGTTCAGTAGTTCTGAGATCACATCTGCCAGTTCCTTCAGAACCTTGGGGTATAGTCCATCTGGTCCTGGTGATTTGAACTCATCTAGGATGGACAGGTGCTCACTTACCATTTTCTTTCCTATCTTAACTTGTGTTTCTAATCTGTTTTTTACAGTACTGTTTTTGATAGGTTGGACTGTTTTCTACCTTTGTGTAAATACAGATGCAAAAAAAACGAGTTGACATATGGCATATGCAAATGAAGAAATGGCTAAATTATGTTACATCAGGGGTGTCAAACTCTCCGTGTCACGTGATGTGTCACAATGCATCACAACTTTTTTCCCCTTGGGGTGTGTGCGGCTTTTGCATGACACATCTGGCCCATGGGCTGGCAGTTTGACAACCCTGTCCTACATCATTCTTTGGGTAGGCCCGACACATCATGCTTTTTCCTGCCTGCCTTTGTATCTATTTTGCCAAAAATCACTATTTTGATTTTTGGTCAATAATTAAGCATCAACCTATAGATTTTGCTAACTATGTGTTTTTTTCCAATGCAGGAACTGTTGGGAATACGCCTGGTGCAGCTTAACCATAGATTATCCATAGGAATTTTCCAACTGCTCTCACCTCTAAATGTATACTTCACTCTACAGCTTTAATAAGCAGTTATTTTACTAATAAGACTAATAAATCAGAGATTTTTATTTTATGGAACACTATATGTTATGATCAATTGTTGCAACAGTACAATATAACCATAAAACAATAAAACTTGCTTATAGTTATTTATATAATCTTAAATAAGTGGAAGTGACTGAAATATAGCAGTGAATGAAAATATTCAGTCCAGACTGTATTATTTTATTTTCACATCCAGTATACTGCATTTTGTGATCATTAATAAACTTTAATTCCAGATATTGAAAAAAATGAAAATGCTTATTTTGAAAATAGAATGAAACAATAAAAGCATAATCCTCTGTATGTCATATTTTAAATTTAAATATACTAACATATAATGTAAAGGAACAAAATTCAGGAGGATTACTTGTTTAGCTTGATAACATATTGTTGTCAATGCAGTTCTTCCCAAAAACTGCATTTGTAATAAGTAACTTTAGGTGAAACACTGGGAATAAACTGATGGATCCTAGAAGGTGATATAGGACCAAAAATAGCTGAGAAACAGCTGATGACTATAAAGTACTCTTTTGTGTGAATGTAAGTTAAATATAGAGCCAAATCTAGTTCTATTGTTCACCATTTATTCAGATTTTATGGTGAATTTATTCTTGGGCAGTGTAGAGCTTTCAAGAGGTACTTTGAATTGATAATGTTGAAATGACGCTTCCTAGCCAAGTGCCAAATAATAATGGCTACCTCACGTCAGTCCAGTAA
The DNA here is from genome assembly GCA_034064705.1 of Bothrops alternatus. NCBI lineage: Eukaryota > Metazoa > Chordata > Lepidosauria > Squamata > Viperidae > Bothrops > Bothrops alternatus. Next base: position 4,528,618 of record JARGCV010000053.1, on the reverse strand, counting down.
AAGGGATTTCTGCACATGTGCTGCAGAAACACTTATTGGTGGGCTTCGGTGGCTAATGAAGCTGAGTAAGTCCTGTTTCAATTTTTCAGTTTGAAACATTGAGATGGAACTATTTGGATTTTCTGAATCGAGACACTTAAGATTTATTAAGCCTTTTCTTAGATGTGCTTCTATGTAGCATATCATAAAGAATGTATATAATTGACAAAAGGGTACTTGATATGCAAATGTTTAATCTAAAGTACAATGTTATGTCATAGTCCTGCAATACTCAATGTTTGAGTAAACAGTTTGAAGATACTGATCTCCAATTGCATTGATTATGACCTTCAGCAAAATATTTTTAGTTTAATTTTGAGGGATCTTCTTCATGTTTGCCATATTGTATTTGATGGTTATTAATACAAATAAAAAACTTAAGTAAAAACAAAACACAGAAATGATTTTCAGAAATTATTACCAATAGCTTAACATACTGTTTAGCTTAACATACTGTTAAGAAAAAAGTTAACATACTGTTTTGACATTTTAATCTCTATCTATCCATCCATTCACCCACTCACCCACCCATCCACCCATCATCTGTCTGTCTGTCTGTCTATCCTTCCATGTATCTTCTATCTATCATCTATCTCTATTCAGTCTCAGAGAGATAGGCTTAACTGTCATGAAAACAAAATTAGATTCCTAAAGAAAATGTGTGCTTTTTGTTAATTGCATTATTTTTACAGAGAAAAATTAAAAGTTTATAATCACAAAACTAATATTTTAAAGTATATTGCAGTGGTAGGTTCTTTGTTATGCCTTAGTCAACTTTGGATGGAAAAATAAATAATCATATATTTGTAATACTGGTATCCCTAATAGAAATTGTTAGTGACAAAATTTTATTTTTTATTTTCAATCTTGTGGTCTTTTTAAAATAATAAATGTAATAATTTTAATCATATTATAAAAACTTTATTACATTGAAATATGTATTGAAATAAAACACATATCATGATTTACAACATTATAATAAAATATTATTATTTCAAGGGCAACATGCTATTAAATTTCAAATTAGAGTAAAATCTACTCATTAGAAAGAAATTTAAAATATAGTTTAAATTTTTATATCTTCAGTACTGGGAACTTCATTTTTTCTTTCTCTATAGGCTGTCAATTCTGTCAATCAATGCAACAATTCCTATTATCATATCAGCCATTTAAAGTACCTGTCACCAGGTGGCGAATCATCCATATTGCAGGTATAATGTGTGCATTGGCCTTGAAATTCCATTATCTGTGTGAGACAAATAAGAAAAGAAAATGCCTTAGGCAGAATATAGCAAAAACTATATGCATCTAAAATATGGTATTTTATACTGAATATTTGCATTAATTTCAATAATATCTCCAGGCTACTGATTTCATTAAAACAAAGAAAGACATTAAATTAAGAAGTCTGTGTTGAAAGCTGGCAATATATGACAGCTTTTCAGTCATCTATTGCAGTTAATGTCTACATCATAGGATGAAAATATAAATTTTATAAATACAATATTGAGAAAATCAAAGTCAAGCACTTCTGAGAACTAGAACATGCATAACTGAATTTATAGATCAAATGTATTATTGCTTAAAATAATAGCTTCCTATATAGTAAATTTCATATAAATCAAGAGAAGGATGGGGAAAAAATAGAAAAATAATGCTATTTAGGCCTATGGCCAATCTAAAAATCAAAAGGAAAATAGCCACAGATCTCTTTGGAAGCATGTTTATGAGCTCTGCCATGTTGAAAATTTGTTTCTTCATTATGGCAAAGGTACAGCTTTGAATGAAATCTTTTAGCATCCTTATATCTTGACAAGAAGCTTTTGAGATAGCAACCCAAAAAGGTATATATATATTTGAAAATTGCATATAAAAAGGATAATTATATAGAAAAAGCTGATACCGGGTAAATATATCTTTGAAGAGCCAGCATTATAAAAATTTACATTAAAAAGAATTTCAGGAAAATTTGCATTAAAAAGGTTATCTTTGAGAGATTTATACTTTTAAAAAATATGTATAAGGCAAAGGCACATTCAAAACCCTTTATGTTAGGGGGGGAAAGCCATTAAAATCCAGAAACATGAATATTTTCCTGTCTGTGACAATGTAAGTTCATTATGAGCTCTAATGATATTTTAACAAAAATGTCCCACATAAATAGATGTTTTATATATAATAATGAAAGTTCCATTCTTCACAATGCTGGAAAGATTACATTTTGTTACTGATGTTTGGAAAAGGAACCAAGATATATTTTATTCAATTTTTAAAAGTTTACATATTTAATATTGAGGAAAACAATAAAGATGGGATATAAATAAATTAAATAAATAAATGAAACAATTGGACTGACTAAATTTGAAGAAGGAGATACATAATAAAATGTTTTAAGTGAATGCAGAATGGCTTACATGTTACTTTAAGCAGGGGAAATCATATTTTTCTGGCCAATCAGCCAGAGAAAGAATGTCTATATAGGTTAATTCTCCCTTTTTACAACAGAGACAAAAATATAAAGTGTTGATGAGTGATAGAAGTGAGGAAAATACTGTTGGTGAAGTCATGTATCATGAGAATAATTTGATTCAAAATGGGGTACCACTTCCAAATCAATCAATGAGGGTCTTTTTGTTGTACACTTTATTATACTGTATTACTTGGAATCCAGCCATCAGTGTGGCTATTTAAATGATACAGATTAAATATTTAATTCAAACCTGGGTATTTTACAGCCTGTGGGCCACATCTGGCCCTTTGACTGTCCCTATCTGGCCCATGGTGGTGGCAGTGCTGGGGGAGTGGTGGTGCCAGTGGGTGGCAGTGGTGGTGGGAGCAATATGGTCCTCCACAACAGTCCACGTTTCCCATGGGGTCCCTTGGGAAAATTAATTGCTCATCCCTTGTCAACGCTGCTAACATCGGATGTTCTAGCTTTGACAACAGATGAGAAAGCAGCCATTTTCTCTTTTTACTTTTTCTTGCTTTTAGAATGCAGGGAGGGGGGATTGGGATGAGAGCTCAGTTAGCCATAATAATATTTTTGCTGCGGGAACTGAAGAACAAACTGGGTTCAGAGCTGATAATGTTTTGGCGGGCTGGAGAGCTGGAGAGAAAGCCCGCACTATAAGCTAATTGGAGAATGTGCTTTATGACAAGTTATTGAGGGTGGGAATTATACTTTGAAACTTTGTATCCAAAGTAGGGTTCAACTATGTAGAGCTGATACTTTGTTTCTCAAATAAAAGACTCTTTAAGGAAAACAATGTCTTGAAGTTCTTTTGAAGGGTTTCATCTGTCGAAACCATGACATTAACCCAAAACTCCAAATATTACCTATTCATCCTGGGGTCTCAGGTTCCAATCACTGTCCATAAAGTTAAGGGATAGACTGACAAAGATTCGGGGAAGATCTCAACATGGAAAAGGAAGGAACGCCTGAGCCCAGCACCCTGACCATGGCTGCTGCCTCAAAGGAGGGAGTGCAGGCCAGCACACTGGTGGAGAAGGAATCTTTTCAGGTCTCCCAAATGGGGGTAAGACCTAAGCCATGAGGACAACTGATCTGGTTGTCGGACTGCACCCTACTCAGTGGAGACTCCAGACACCTCAAGACGGCTCTGCCACAGTCAAGTGCTTCAAAAGCAGATGAGGTCGAGCTGCAAAGAGGGGCTTCTCATAAATCACCTTCCCTGGACCAAAGGAGAGCTGTGAAATTGACCACTGCTGAGGACTGTGGTGAGTGGAAGTACCTGTCTGCAGTCCATAGTCAATCAGTAGAGAAGTTGGTGGAAAGATTCGAGGAGGTAGAGATGAGAAGTGGGGAACAACCCTTCCATTCTCCATATGTATGCGATCATGATGATCAATGAGGCAGTCACCAACTTATGCTGAAGGAAAGCCTCAGTCCCACTTGTGCAAAGCAAGTGGCTTCCCCTTCCACAAAGCCACCTACATTAACCTCCAGCCCTGCAGAGAGGGACAGCCCCAGCTGCTGCTCTGGACATGGCAGCCCGGAGCACTATTGCCCATCCAGAAGCCCAGAACATCATTGGCAAGACAAGAGCCCAAGCTGCCACCGGAACAGCAGAAGCCCAGACCAGTGCGCTTACCAACCACCCAGCCCGAGGCCTCCACAGCAATGGGGATGCCACATCCTCCACAGTGGGGAGGCCAACAGCCACTGGCAGTACAGCAACAGAAGTGGGGGTGGCTGCAGCCCCTGAATGTGCAACAGCAGCTGGGGGCCTTGCCACAACCAGGGATGATACAGCCACCAAGAGGTATGCAACAGTTGGGAACGCAGCAACAGCAGTGGGGCTGAAAGCCACCTCTGAAAGTGCAGCAACTGCTGAGGGGCCTGCCACCACTGGTGATACCGCAACAACTACCTCTGGAGCCTCAGGGGAGCCTGCTACAGCCGGGGATGCCACAGCCGCCAGGAGGTCAGGAGCAGTGGTGGCGGCAACAGCCTCCAAATGTGCAGCAACCACTGAGGGGCCTGCAACCACTGGGGATACCACAACAACCACTTCTAGGGCCCCAGGAGAGCCTGCCACAGCCATGGATGCCACAGCCACCAGGAGGTAAGCAGCAGTGGGGGTGGCAACAGCCCCCAAATGTGCAGCAACCACTAGGAGGCCTGTAGCAACTGGAGGTGTGACATCAACAGCCGCTGAGGCCACTGGGGGTCCTACAGCAATTGGGGATGCCACAACCACCAGGGGGCCAGCAACTGCTAGCAGGGCAGCAACAGCAGTGGGGGTGGCCACAGCCCCTGAACATATTACAACCACTGGGGGGCCTGCAGCAACTGAGGATGCTGTAGCCACCATGGGGAGGTCAGCAACTGTTGAGGATCTTACAGCCACTGTTGGGAGTCTAGCAACCACCGGGAATGCAGGCTCACTAGGGAGCACAACAACCTCTGATGGTGTCTCCCCTTAGAGCAACTTTTGATGGAGACCCAGAGAAACTGATCTTCTTCCTCAACCAAGTGCATTCCCACATGAACCGCTGTGCATATTTCTACCTGAATCCAGCTGCTATGGTTGATGTGTCATGGGCAATCTGGAAGGGGAAGCATCCGAGTGCTTGAACAATTTATATAACGAGCAAGCACCTGAGTTGGGGGACCTCTACCTCTTCCTCCTAGGGCTGAGAGTAAGGTTTGAGGACCCATCCATAGCCCTCAAAGTGGAGGAGCAAATTCATAAAATAAGACAAGCTGGCAGGCCTGCACTGGAATATGTGTGAGAGTTTCGCAAGATAGTTCCTCACTTCAAAGAAGGATTGGATGATCACCTCTCCCAGGCTTGTGTCTATCAAGCGGTCCCTAATCAATTGGAAGAATGGTACCAGGTAGCAGTATGGCTGGACGTCAAGCTTGCTCGCTATAAGAATCCACAACCACAAGAAGACGGACCAAGACCAGACCAACCCAAATGGCTGCCACCCTGCCCAAAAGCCTCCTACTATTGTGGCCACTGAGAACCCCAAGCCACCTGCAGGCCCATTGATCAAGTGCTTCAGATGTGGACAACAGGGACATTGAGCAGGAGTTGCCCAGTCCCTTACCCTCAAAAGCAGAATAGACCAGGACCACCAGTGAGGAAGAAAACAACCCAGCAACTGGTGAAAGAGAATTCCAACTGGATCGCACAGGAACCCATTGCCCAAGTCACATCGCCCATGCAGGAGAGTGCCGAGATCCAACCTGGACCTGCCACCACCCTGCCTTCCTACGACAGCAACGACAAAGAAGAGAACGACCCAATGGTGAGCTGACCCATTCTATATTTTTCTCTGCCTGCCAAGCTCATAGTCCTTAAGACAGGGACACAGGTAGATCTGAAAGTACTAGTGGACTCAGGATACTCCCAGTGTGTTTTTAGCTTGCCACTTGCCCTGAAAATGGGCATACAAGCAGGGCTGCTCTCCAAACCCATGAGGTTTGAGCAAGCCAATGGCTCTTTAATGGGAAGAACTTTAACTGAACCCATACGCTTAGAAATAGGTGAGACTGGGAGTTCATTCGTTTCATGGTAGTCCCAAAAATGACTGAAGCAGTGATCCTAGGGTTAGCCTGGTTAGACAGATAGAAGCTGTTCATCTGGTAGGAAAAGGTAATGAGAACTGTGAGATTACCCATAGGATCCAAGCCCCCCTTTAACTCAGCCAACATTATTAGAGAGTTTAGTCCAGGGGTGTCAAACTCAATTTCACTGAGGGCCACATCAGGGTTGTGGTTGACCTCAGGGGGCTGGGTGGGCATGGTCAGGTGAGTGTGGCCAGCTCATCATCGCTTGTGTTGGGGGGCACCTGTGTGGTCTGGGTGGGGCTGGGGAGATCCAGCCTGATCCTCGAGCTCCCAGGGCACTGTAAACCCACAGCTCAGCCCAGCCCTGCTATCCCAAGAGGGTTTCCTGCTGTGCTTATCTCCTCCTCAAAGCTGCTGCTGCTGTTCTTGCTCTCCTTGGCCATGATGTGTGTGGGAGGGCAAAGTATGTAGGTCAGAGGGAGGCCCACTCTTTCTCCATATGAGGAAACCTGGCTTTGTAACTAAAGTATCCTCAGTAATAGGATGGGAGAGCACCAGGAGAGATCAAGATGAGGAGACAAGAGGATGGCAAAAGGGCAGCAGGGCTGCTGGTGGCCAAATACTAAAACAGCACTTCCCTCAGATCCTCACTCTCTCTCATTGTAATCCCCTCCCTCCCTTCCTTCTTCCCTTTTCTTCTTTTTCTTTCCCTCTTTATTCTCCTTTCTTTCTTCTTCCTTCCCCCTCTTTCCTTCTTTTTCCTTTCTTATTCTCTTCCCCTCTTTCCTTCTTTTTTCTTTGTCTTTCTTCTTTCCTTTCTCCTTTCCTTCCTTCCTTCCTCCTCCCTTCTTGAATGCTCAAATGCAAAAGGGGAAACATTTCTCCATGCTTTCATGCCTTGTAATCAAATGCCACTTTTGCTAGTAGTTTGTGGCCAGTTAAAAGACAGAGAACAAACCAGGCTCAGTTTATCCCGTGCTTGCATTTAGTACAGCAAAACTGTCAAAATGGTGGCTGTGATAGTTAATCAGAGCTCCTCTGTTTTTTATGTGGAACAGCGTTAGCTTTCATGAGCAGAGGTAGGTTAGTTCTTTTTCTATTAATACATAATCCTTAAAAGGGCTCTCCTTTAGGGAGCCTGCCTTGGTGTAATTCAGACTGGAAATATACCAAAGGAAAATATTTTTCCCCACTGGAAATGGCTGTTTGCAACATACAAGGAGGGGATACTCTCCTAAGAGCTCACAATTCAAGAATACTAATGGTAACTTGGATTGCCAACAAAGTTCTGTCTGTGCCAAAACAAAACACAAAATAGCTTTCTCCTTTGAACTGGGGCATTTCCAACCAAATTGCTTCTCCCTTCCTCCCTGATTCCTTCCTTCCTTCCTTCCTTCCTTCCTTCCTTCCTTCCTTCCTTCCTTCCTTCCTTCCTTCCTTCCTTCCTTCTTTTTTTTAAGCTGCCAGAGGCTCCAGTCAGAGGTGGCAACAAGCAGCCAGCTGTGGGCAAAGGCATCCCCTCCCCGTCATTGCCTCTGCATGGCTTAGCTCACCTCTCCCAGACACACACAAACACACACACACACAGTGTGTGTAAGCGCACATGAAGGTGTGTGTGTTTCTCTCACCCGTTGCAGCCCCGCACCCTCAACAGAGACCTTCTGCAATGGCAGGCTGCAAACTAATGAAAGCTGTTTTTTGGGAGTACTTGTTTCTTTTTCTCAATGTGCTGCCAATTGCATCGTGCTCTGCCCCACCTCAGCTCCCGCCCCCCAGCCCCGTGGCAGGCTGCAAGAAGCATTCCTCTCCTGTTCTTTTCCTCCTGATGTCACAGCGTGGGGCTGCAGGAAATGAGATCCCCCCCACACACACGCACACAAACACATGTGCAGGTTCTGGGAGATGTGAGCTGAGAGCCATGGAATAGGAGGAAACAATAGGGGAAGGGGTCAAAATGGGAAACTTCTGTCCGGAGCCTCTGGCAGCTTAAAAAAAAACGTGTGGAGCAGTGGCTTCCCTTTCAGTCCACCCTCCCCTCTGTTGCCTCCATGCTGGGGTTGACTCTACGCCTGCCAAAAGGGCAATTTTGCTTTTAACCCCCCATGCCAGAAACTGAAAACTGCTGCCGTTCACCTGCCATGTCCTCCTGACAGCCCCTGCAAACTCCTATTGCACGCTGGCAGACAGAATCCTAAAGCTCCCATTCTATTTCCTCCATGCTCAGGAAGGAAGCTGCCGGCCATGGCTCTCCCACTCGGGGGTGGGGCGATTCCAGTGAAAGTGTGATGGGTGAGGCTGGGAGGGGTGGGGCAAGACTGAGTGGGACGGGCTGAGGCAAATGAGCTGTAGCTGCTCCTACACACCACCAGCCTCCGAGCACTCACCATTTCCTGTGGTGCGCCAGGAGATCACCCAGCCAGGTTTGGGTGGGCCAGGGCTGGGGTAGCAAGTTCCTTGCCATTTCTGTAAACAGCTCCAGGGGCCAAATTTGGGACCTTGGCGGGCCGTATCCAGCCCGTGAGCCTTGTGTTTGACATGTCTGGTTTAGCCCATCTAATGAGCTAGCAAAAATAGCTGCTATGTCTCAACCAGGTGAGCCACTCATCCCCAGCGAGTACTGTAACCTATCGGAGGTCTTTAGCAAAAAGGAATGCAGCATCCTGCCTCCCCATTGGCCTAATGACTGTTCCATTGAACTGTTACTGGGAGTTAAACTCCCATGGCTGAGGATATACTCTATGAACCCTCTTAAAATGGAGAAACTGCAGCAGTATGTAAACAAGAACCTAGCAAGAGGATTTATTGAATGGGCCAACTCTCAGGTGGGGGCTTTGGTGTTATTTAAAGGAAAAAAAGATGGGTTGCTTCGTCTCTGCATAGATTATAAAGGATTAAACACTGTAAGCATGGAAAACAAGTACATCCTCCCCTTCCTGAAAGACCTACTAACACACCTGGTGAAGGGGAGCGTCTTCACTAAATTGGACCTGAGAGAGGCATATTACCAAGTAAGGATCAAGGAGGGAGATGAGTGGAAAACTGCTTTCAACTGTCCCATGGGAAGCTACCAATTTAAAGTCATGCCATTTGGACTACAGGTAGCTCCAGCCGTGTTCATGCAGTTGATCAATCAGGTGCTACATGATCATTTATACAAAGGGGTCTTGGTGTATCTTGATGACATCCTGATATACAGCACGAATATGACTGACCACGTAAAGTTGGTGCAGGAAGTGTTAAACAAATTGCTAAATGCCAAGCTATACATTAAGCTATCAAAGTGTGAGTTCCATCAGACCCAACTAGATTACCTTGGCTACCAAATTTCCAGTGAGTGTATTGAAATGGATCCTAGCAAAGTGAGAGCCATGATCGAATGGCAACCTCCAAAGACTTGCAAGTAGCTTCAGAGCTTTCTAGGATTTGCCAACTTTTATTGACAATTCATCCCCTCCATCGCTGAAATCTCATTACCCCTCACTGACTTATTGAGAACTGGGAGGGAAGGAGGGAAACATGGCCAGGCCAACTGCTAGCATGGACTATAAATTGTCAAACTGCTTTTGAGAACTTAAAAAGGCTATTTGTGGTCGAACCGGTCTTAAAGCACCCTTGCCCAGGGAAACCCTTTGTGATTCAAGCCAATGCCAGCGATGTAGCCATTGGAACTGTGCTATTGCAAAAGAACCAGGATGGAATACTACAATTTTGTGCCTACACCTCGAAAAAATTCACTGATTGAGAGAAGATGTGGGCTGTGTGGCAGAAGGAAGCCTTCGCAATTTGTTGGGCTCTATTAAACTGGCAACACTATCTCGAAGGGAGCAAGGTGCCTTTTGAGGTATGGACTGATCACAAAAACCTAGAGGCACTGAAAACTCCCCACAAATTGTCCCTGAAGTAAGTACGATGGGCACAATATTTTTACTGATTTAATTTCACTGTAAAGTACATACCTGGGGAAAAAAAACGTTTTGGCTGATGTTTTATCCAGATTGCCCCAATACAAGAGCCAGCATGAAGAGGTTAATGAAGCAATTATATCTACTCCACAAACTGCTTCCCAACTAACACTGCGCAGATTCCCACCTTCGAGAGCCTCGAACCCCAACGACCCTGGGGCAAAGAAAATAAAACAGGAGCTCCTCACCGACCAATGGTTCAAAGACAATCAAACCTCCTCAACATGCAGGGATGGGTTGGCTTACAAAGTGGGGAAGGTGTATTTGCCTGAAACCCTCTGCCTTAATGTGCTCCAGCACAGCCATGATATAAAACAGGCTGGGCACTTTGGATATTTAAAAATACTACATCTAATTCGCTGGCAATTTTGGTGGCCAGGTTTGAAACAGAAAGTAGAGAACTATGTCTGGAGTTGTGCTGCATGTGCCACCATGAAAAGAATTCTGTGGAAAACCCCTGGGCTATTACAACCAGTAGCGGACCCTTCCCAACCATGGGAAGAAATTGCTATGGATTTTATAGTGGATCTACCTGAAAGCAGGGAGAATACAGTTATCTGGATAGTAATAGATCTGTTTTCAAAGTAGGCTCACTTCATTCCCTGCAAGGGGCTCCCATCCGCCCAGTGACTAACTAAGATGTTTCTGAAACACATCTACAGACTGCATGGGGCACCAAAACATATAAGACTGGGGTGCAGTTTATAGCCAAGTTTTGGAGGGGTTTTCTTAAGCTAATTGGTTCATTTCAAGAACTGTTGTCGGCTTTTCACCCGTCTACCAATGGGGCGGCTGAATCTGCAAACTCAGTGGTGAAACAGTATCTCAGATGCTATGTGGCTTATCAGCAGACTAACTGGATTGATCTCCTCCCATTTGCAGAGGTGGCTTATAATAACTCTGTTCACTGCAGCACTGGCTTCATGTCTTTTACAGTGGCCACAGGAAAACAGTTTAACCCCAGACCTGAATATCCTATACCCTCCACTTCCCAAACTCTTGACAAGTGGGTGAGGAGGTGGGAAGAGGTCTGGAGAACCACAAAAAAGGCTTCTGAAACATATAAAAAGCAAGCAGATAAAAAGAGAGCTCCTCAAAGGTCATTCCAGATTGAGGAAAAGGTTTACTTGTCTACAAAATATTTACAGCTTAAGCTACCTAGTAAGAAGTTAGGTCCAAAATACTTAGGACCCTTCCCCATCGTAAGGATCATTAACCCGGTCACAATAGAATTAAAGCTTCCCAGACTCTTAGGAAAAGTCCACCCTGTGTTCCATTGTAGCCTACTGAAACCTTTTTGGGATTCTACCTTATGACCTTCCCCTAAGAAGGCACCTGGACTTCTTGTAGTAGCAGAACAGACTCACTATGAAGTGAAGCATATTCTTGATTCTAGACTTTTTAAAGGGAAACTACAGTATTTAGTGTAGTGGAAAGGGTATCTGTAGTCTGAGTCACCTTGGTAAAATCTAACAATGTAAAAGCTGACAGACTCATTAATAAGTTCTATAATAAACACCCTAATAAACCAAGAGGCAACTCCTAACTTATGATTCTGTTTGCATTACAGGATTTGTCCTTTTTCTAAGGGGGGGGGCTGGATGTCAACGCTGCTAACATCGGATATTCTTGCTTTGACAACAGATGAGAAAGCAGACATTTTCTCTTTTTACTTTTCTTGCTTTTAGAATTAGTTGGTGCAGGGAGTGGAGATTGGGACGCAAGCTCAGTTAGCCGTAATAATATCTTTGCCATGGGAACTCAAGGAAATGTGTGGGAATTGTACTTTGAAACTTTGTATCCAGGGGAGGGGAATTTAGTTTTGGGTTCAACTATGTAGTGCCAATACTTTGTTTCTTGAATAAAAGACTCTTTAAGGAAAACAATGCCTCGAAGTTCTTTTGAAGGGTTTCACCTGTCGGAACCATGACACCCCTGATGTAACTTATTCACTCAACACACACACACCACACACAAATGTCATCCATCTGCTACCTAATGGCTTTAAAAATAAATTTAATAATTCAGATAATTTAAAGGCCTGAAAGGTTCATTTGTAACAAGTTATTCCATTGTGTAGGGCAGGGGTGTCAAACTGCCAGCCCGTGGGCCGGACGCGTCATGTGGAAACCGCACCCACTCCATTGCTGGCAATGACAAAACAGTCCCGATACATCATGCAACGTCATGTGATGTCGCAAGTTTGACATGTCTGGTGTAGGGCTATGATAGAAAACACAACACAACCTAGGTGTTGATAATTTTGTAGGTTATCCCATGCAAAAGCATCTGTTAAAGATCTAAGAGGAATGACTGTATGGTTCTGACAGATGAAACTCTTCAAAAAAATTTGAGGCATTGTTTACCTTAAAGAATCTTTATGGGAGCAGTATAGCTTCAGCACTAACATAGTTGAAGCCAAAAACTGGATTCCCCTCCCCTGAGCACATAGTATCAAAGCACAATTCCCTCCTTCAATTAACAGTCATAAATCACATTGTCCAATTAGTTTGAAATGCAGGCTTTCCCTCCTGTTCTGCTACCTGCCAATTCTTATCATCTCTTATTTCAAGCTCTGAATTCACACACTAGTACAATATTGTTATGTCTAACTAACTCCCACCACATTTCACCTCCTCCCCCAGCATCATTAAATTCTAAAAGTAAAGCATAAGAAAGAAAAAGGCTCCATCTTCATATGTTGTCAAAGCAAGAACATCCAATGTTAGCAGCGTTGACAATGACTTTATATATTTATTTATTTGCATTTCCAATTTATATTTATTTAATTATATATTTTGTTTCTGTAATTACAAGGTCAGTGATTCATTTGTACATTTCTCAATTCCAGGCTTTTTCCAAATGGAAAGATAATTTTTAATAACCCTCTGCCAATTTTGCATACTTTCTACAAATATATATGCCTTAGGATTTTTTCACTTATTTTAATAGATTTAAGAGATTACTTAGTATCCAGAATATATTTGGGAGTTGAGTTCAAATGTAATATCCCAAAATGAAATACAGAATTTTGTCAAGACCAAACTCAATTCATAGTAATGATACAGGATTAATAACTAATTAGCAGGTTTAGTAACTAATTGTAACTAACATACTAATGATTACAGGAGAAAAAAAGTAATTCAGTTATAGGAAAGATTGAGGGCAACAGAAGAAGGGGATGGCAGAGAATGAGGTGGCTGGATGGAGCCACTGAAGCAGTAGGCGTGAGCTTAAATGGACTCCAGAAGATGGTAGAGGACAGGAAGGCCTGGAGGAACATTGTCCATGGGATCACGATGGGTCGGACATGATTTCGCAACTAACAACAAATAAATTATCAAGACAAAGGCTAATTTGACATGAACGTATATTTAATCAAACTGAAATTTTCCCATCTGACAATTTCCAGATGTTGTGAAGTATACTGTAACTTAAAGATACAATGGCCATGGTGGATTTGGATGTTATGATATCAAAATACCTAGAGAACCTGTGACAATGGATTGTTTTTGGAAGTACTGCATTTGAGAAAGCACAATTTATTTTCTTCTCCCATCATCTGATCCATCAAAAATAACATCTTAATTCCCCATATATTTTTTTGCAATACTGATACTGGAACTTGGCAAATCTTTTGTTCAAAAGTGGTTCAGTCAATTTATCCCTTTGAATGGAATCGTCTTATCAAATCAGTTTGGAACAACAAATTAAGCGCCTTTGAATCTGTTCAAAGAACTTACATTTTATGGAGACTGAACTTTCAAATTTGATTTGGCTTATTCCAGCTGAACTGAATTAACCTCTTGGAATTGGATCAGTATTGAATCAGATCTTGGCATAATGTTATTTGCATCAGTTTCATGATACAAATGATGAAAATTATATGGGTTACATGCAAATGATATCACCTGCTTTCCTTGCTCTGCTGATGCCCATGTCTGAGATGAAGGAATAACAATTTCCTATAGGTCTTGTGAAAAAAAGGGATAAGAATAGATTATTTTTTCTTCCCATTCTAGTCTTTTCTTGAAAAATCTCACCAAGTCTTTTGGAGAGGGGTTGTGAGGGGGGGTGTCAGGTGTCATATGGGAAACAAGGACACTTCGGATTTTATCAATCAAAGATGCCTTCAAAATATTGCATGCCTCTTCTCCCATTGGCAGTAAGTCTGGACTCATGGAACAGGTATATTGGCAGGGCTTTCAAACAACATAAGAGGCATTCTAAGTCTTACAATGCTTTCAGAGGAGCACTTCTGTAGGTATTGACAGAAACCAAAAAAGGCTTCAGAACATCACATTTGATGTATTTTGAAATCCTGAAGCAAGTCATTTGAGACATGATCAAAATTAAAGTTAGAAGAGAAAAAAAAATCTCACTCAATTTGGCCAGTGAAGAATAAGACTTTCTCATATTGAAATAGAGCATTCAGACCTTAACTGAGAATGAAGCATATTAATCCCGCCCATGGGAACTTTTTCTCCTTTTGCTGTAAAATATATATTATGTGTGCTCCTTCACACAGAGACACAATGTACTGCACAAAATAATTTGGGCTTTAAATAATTCTACAGCTCTAGAGATGCACCCCAAACATTTATACTATAACTGTAAGTGCACTTTTTTTTTCTTTTTGATTTTTAAATACAGGCTTTTTTAAACCTTTTTATTTTATTTTATTTGAAAAGTATATATACTGTATGCATTTTTGTATGTATATATGTATATATACATACAAACTCTCTCTTACGTATTAAAAATAAAATCCACCACATATGCACATAATCTACTGATCAACTTGTCCCATCTACTAGCTTTATTTCATGCCATTTTAGTAGTTTTTGCAGAATCAAAACATACAAAAGGTCTTAAACTCTATAATCTTTCTGACAAAAATACTTTAGTAAAAGTTTGCAGAGTCTTTGCTAAATGAAGAGCTATGTGACTCCTGTTTTCCTACATTTAGTTTTCCACGTCCTTTTTTCTTTTGAAGTGTATTAAAATCATAGTTCAGATGTGAACTGGTAGAGAGGATATAGTATACCTGGATTGGAGGAAAGAGAAACATAGTGATCTAATTATTTTCCCATCCCACAATGTCAAGTGTATCTTAATCCATTTAAGTATTGCACCAAACATTTGTCTTGGATTCCAAGTAAGACTCAACAAAGCAAAAAGCTGTGAGAATAAAGTAAGGGGCAAAAATAAAGTAGTTAAAAATAAGTTATCTGTCTTTAAAAGCAGCATGAGTAAATGGAAGTTAAATATGTTGCTTTCATCCAAAAGTTACAAATTCATTTTTTCCCTTTTTCAGCAAAATGTCCACAAGCGGTTTCCAGTCACTAATAAATGTAATAACTGAGCTTTTTTTTCTAAGCAAATTGGTTAAGTTTGCCATCTCTTCTAATTCTTATCTTCATCATCCTTTGCGGATATTTCAAAATCTTTGCATTTTTGTGCACACAATAGTCTCACAGCAGTAATCATATATAAGAATAATCTTCCATGGCTTTTTTTCTTATTGTCTGTCCATTAATCCCAGCTAAAAAAAAAACAGGTTATATTTTCAGCTGAATATTTATTTTTAAATATAAATTGTGCAAAATTCATTGTATATATCTGAACCATTTTTTTACAAGGCCATCAGGCATGATAAAATGACCTTTTGCATTGTGCAGATTTGCAGCATAGATTTGAACTATATGTATATTTTCTACATATTTTTTTCCTGGAATCTTATATAAACAGTACATAATCTTGTTAAAACTTCTCTTAAGTTATAATGTAAATTCAAGTCCTTTTAATCATAATATTTTCTCACTGTTCCATCAATGCATGTCTAAAATTCTCATCTATGTTATTACACATTGTTTCACTTGTTCTTCTATTTCACATTTCACAATAAGTTTTACTGATACATTTTAATGACTACATGCTCATTATTTGTATACACTTCAACTTCTGCCTTCAGCTGCTCAACTCCAAATGCCCTATTATCTGCTACTAAATCTAGTAGCCTTGCTATAGAGCAGTGGTTCTCAACCTTTCTAATGCCGCGACACCTTAATACAGTTCCTTATGTTGTGGTGACCCCCAACCATAAAATTATTTTCATTGTTACTTCATAACCGTAATTTTGCTACTGTTTTGAATCGTAATGTAAATATCTGATATGCAGGGTGTATTTTCATTGTTACAAATTGAACATAATTAAAGCATAGTGATTAATTACAAAAACAATATAGCAATGCTCACTGGAGAAGTTTACTCTTCCTTGCTCAAAAATGTTGGGAGAGAGGGAAGGAAGGAAGATTGAAGGGGAAAGGAAGGAGATGGAGAAGGAAGGAGATTGAAGGGAAAAGGAAGGAAGGAAGGAGAAAGAGATTGAAGGGGAAAGGATGGAGATGGAGATGGAAGGAAGGAAGGAAGATTGAAGGGGAAAGGAAGAAGATGGAGAAGGAAGGAGATTGAAGGGGGAAGGAAGGAAGGAAGGAAGGAAGGAAGGAAGGAAGGAAGGAAGGAGAGAGAGAGAGATTAAAGGGGAAAGGAAGGAGATGGAGAAGGAAGGAGATTGAAGGGGGAAGGAAGGAAGGAAGGAAGGAGAGATTGAAGGGGAAGAAAAGGAGATGGATGGAAGGAAGGAAGGAAGGAAGGAAGAGAGGATTGATTTTTGGAGAGTCATGTTTTCCCAAATGGTGATGAACTGCAACTCCCAGCATTCCCCACTCTTCCACAGTGCTTTTTAGGGCTGCTGGGGATGGTAGTCTGGAGCCCCCCATCCTCATCACGACACCTCTTGCCCTCTCCCACCCACCCCCCAGGACCTGCCCGCCCCTCCAACATCCTGAACATCATCACAGCGGCGGGATCGTGGGAGCCCCTTTCCACGCTGCACAGCCCTTCACCGCCAAAGCCTTTCCTGATTTGTCAGACATGAGAGGGGCGTGGCCAGAGCGCCATCTCCTGCTCGGAAGGTGCCGCTTCTCCCCTCCCGGCCCATCCGGCTGGCCTCTGACGCATATGTGGGCATCGCCCTCTTCTCCGCCACCTGGCCACTTCCAAGGCCTGGAGACTGGCAAGCCAGGAAGGAGCCACTCCTGGCCACCAGTCCCAGGGCCGCGCCAGGCACTAGAGGGCCAAGGCGGCCTCCGACAGTGAGGGAGGTGGGCTGGGCGGTGCAGTGAGAAGCTCCGGCATGGTGTGAAGGGCGGCCAGGGGCGGCGCGCGGCTGGGCAACCATGAGGCATGGGGACCGACTCGGTACTGCAGCTCAGCTCAGACAGTAGCGGCGGCAGCAGCGGAGCAGCCCAGCAGCAGTGCCAGCAGCGGCCCAGACCTGGCTCGGCTTGGACCGGCCACCTACGTAGCTGAGTCGGCCCGGGGTGGCATCTGGGGCGCATTTCAAGTCCCTGGGCTTGCCATGAGCTGGGAGATGGGGAGGACGCAGCCAGCAGCCAGCTGACATCCGCATGGCCCCCAGGAGCACAGCCCGACTCCCGACAGTCAGCTGGGAGTTGGGTCGGAGTCCGGACATCGATGGGGAACCGGCGGGGCTACTACACACTGCCCGGCTCCCGACAGCCAGTTGAGAGTCGGCCCCACGTGCGCCAGCTACCCTCCCAGCGCCCGCCGCTGCCCTGTTAGCCTTACCTTGGCCACCGCCTGTTCGTTGCCATGGCAGGCAGGTCCAGGCGCTCCTGGGCAGCCATGGCAAGCAGCAGCGACGGTGCAGGCCAACCACCGGCTGGGACACCTGCTGGCCCAGCCCAAGGGAGGTAAGCCACCCGCCGGGGGCCCCGAGCATCAGCTACCCTCCCAGCACCCTCTGCTGCCCCGCTAGCCTCACCATGGCCACCGCCCATTCAGTGCGGTGGCAGGCAGGCCCAGGCGCTCCTGGGCGGCCCTCCCCACCGGCCCTCTTTTACTTACATTTAGTAGTTGCTCAGCAAGGAGGGGTGGAAACTTCAAGAAAGCTCGCCATAGCTGCAGACAACTTGCAGCAACGTTTGGTGACTGGGACTTTTGGCGGGCTCAGCAGGGCAGAGACAGCCTGGACAATTCCTACTGGCTTTTGAAAGCCAATAGAATTAGACTTTATTCAAGAGAGTCTATTCTATTGGCTTTCAAAAGCCAATAGAATAAGAGGGAGTAGCACAGCTAAGGAAAAGGGAGAAAAATGGAGGACTGCATTGTTTGGCGACCCCCATGAAATGGTCGTTCGACCCCAAATGGGGTCGCTATCCACAATTGAGAACCGCTGCTATACAGCATCACTCAGAAGCCTTTGGGCATGTTTTATAATAGTTCCTGTCTTTCTTATCAGGTCATGTCCAGAAGGTAATGGTGGAAGGCTACAATGATTTAAAGCTCAAGAGGGCACTCACTTACTCCAGGAAATGATGCATCTGGCTGAAGGATCTTCAAGAAAGGTGCTATCCATTTTCTCTTCAGATCCAAAGCACTGGCTAGCCTTAGCAGCTAAAATGTTTTATTTAATAACCTACCGTTTCACACCTGAGACTGTTAGTGAACAAAAGAGTTCCATGGGGGGAAAAGACACACAAAAAATCTAGATCCCTTAACTTGAAGCCTGTTTTTGTTACCTAGAAAGAGGAGCTCCATTCCCAATCTCTGTTGGAGAATATTCTCCAGTAACAAACTATGGTTAAAGCTAAGATTAGGTTTATCTTTTATATGACTTTATTTTACCAAACATCCAAAAACATATTTGCAGAATTAAATCTTTATTAGTTTTTTCTGGATCCAAATATTTTTATACTGTGAATAATTTACATGTGGCATCATTCCTATATATTTATTTGGATTTGGCAACTCTGGACACTTTGCACAATAAAAAGCCAAAATATCATAAAAAAGAAACAGGTGGTATTTGCCAAGGAAAAACACATGAAACAAAACAAAATCTTATAAGACAAAATTTTGCCTCATGTCTTTTGGAATAGGGGACATACCATTCCAAAAGGTAGATGTCACAACAGAGAAAGGCACAAAAGAGACACTTTTGAAAATGACATGCTTTAAGATATTTATTTATTTAAATGATTGACAGAGCTGCCCATCTTACAGAAATATCTCTGGGTGACATACAAAGATTGAAACCATTTTAACAGTATAACTCATGATGCCCCCAAAACAAAACAACATCAGCAGCAGCCTGGAAGAACAGCTAAATTTTCAGAGTCTTAGGAAAATCTAACAGTGTTATGATCAACAAGTGATAACTCAGTAATTAAATCTGTTTATTTTAAAACAACTATTTCTTCCAGTGGAAGTAAATCTCAAGCCAGTTATTTCATCCTCAGTTGCATATATATATATTATTCTATCATTTAAATAGTGTTCTAATACTTCAGAAAATTCTGAACTAGATCTAAAAGGCAAGTGCTCATTAAGGACATAGAATGAAGTATTCCCCTTATTATCAACTAAGAATAGTAAGCTAATAGTAAGCTGATCTCTTCCTGTGTTTTGCTCTGTTTCAGTTCAAATTAAAATCAGTACTAGTCAGTACTTAAATTACACTGGACACATTGAAATGGCAATAGAAAAATTTCCACCAGGGAATATTAGTACATCTTATCCCAAAGTTGAAAAGAAATTCTTAGGATTTTTGCATTTAGTTCCATCTCCCTGGAACAAGAAAGACTTTTAGAAAACTTAAGATGAAAGAACTTCAGGTTAAAGTAATCCAGAATGCTGGAAGAGCAAGGAAAGTATTATAAAGAAAGGAAAATAGGACAAGCAACAAATAAACTTTGATGAGAAGGTTATGGGAGCAGTTGAAAAAAATTGAGTCTTTCAAATATTACAAAGGACAGATTTCACCTCCATGAATGATATATCAATTATATTTTCCATAGCATTTTAAAAAAAGTTTAGCATATGATTTCCAATATATGTGCTTATACAGAGGTTGTAATAGAAAGGTCATTGTATGATAGCTGTTGGTGAGTCCATTGAAAATGCATTCCTGATCCCATATTTTCCTCCCGCATCCTAAAAGCTTCTAAAAATGGTACCGTGGCAACCAGTAAACTTCCATAAATGCACTATATGATAGGAATTAAAAGGTTAAAAAAAGAATCTCCAAGAATAATAGAGAACTACTGATCAATGGAAAGCTAAGAAAAGAGATCTAATGGAATTCCACCACAACTTTTATTTTTCAACTTAACCTTGAGAGACAAAGAAGAGGACAATTTATTTTCCAAAGTATCTGAGGGCAAGACTAGAACTAATGGAAACTTACCAAAGAGAGGTCTAACCTAGAACTAAGGAGAAATTTCCTGACAGTGAGAACAATTAAGCTTTCCTTCATAAATTGTGGGTGCTACATCTCTTGGGTTTTTAAAGAAGAAATTAAACAATCATTTGTCTGGAATGGTATATGGTCTCCTGCTTGGGAGAGGCTTGGACTGGAAGACCTCTAAGGTTTCTTCCAACTCTGCTATTCTGTATTCTGTATTCTATTCTGTTGTGTTCTGTTCCATTCTGTACCCTTCTTTTCCTGTCCTGTCCTGTCCTATCATCCTGTCTTGTCTTGTCTTGTCTTGTCTTGTCTTGTCTTGTCTTGTCTTGTCTTGTCTTGTCTTGTCTTGTCTTGTCTTGTCTTGTCTTGTCTTGTCCTGTCCTGTCCTGTCCTGTCCTGTCCTGTCCTGTCCTGTCCTGTCCTGTCCTGTCCTGCCCCTCCCCACCCCGCCCCACCCCATCCCTTCCTTTTCCATCCCATGCCATCCCATCTTAAATTCTGTTATATTCTGTTCTAATTCTCTCTAACTCAGTGGTTCTCAACCTTTCTAATGCCGTGACCCCTTAATACAGTTCCTTATGTTGTGGTGACCCCCAACCATAAAATTATTTTCGTTGCTACTTCATAACCATAATTTTGCTACTGTTTTGAATCGTAATGTAAATATCTGATATGCAGGGTGTATTTTCATTGTTACAAATTGAACATAATTAAAGCATAGTGATTAATTACAAAAACAATATAGCAATGCTCACTGGAGAAGCTTACTCTTCCTTGCTCAAAAATGTTGGGAGGGAGGGAAGGAAGGAAGATTGAAGGGGAAAGGAGGGAAGGAAGGAGAAAGAGATTGAAGGGGAAAGGATGGAGATGGAGATGGAAGGAAGGAAGGAATTTTGAAGGGGAAAGGAAGAAGATGGAGAAGGAAGGAGATTGAAGGGGGAAGGAAGGAAGGAAGGAAGGAAGGAAGGAGAGAGAGATTGAAGGGGAAAGGAAGGAGATGGAGAAGGAAGGAGATTGAAGGGGGGGAAGGAAGGAAGGAAGGAAGGAAGGAAGGAAGGAAGGAGAGAGAGATTGAAGGGGAAGGGATGGAGATGGAGATGGAAGGAAGGAAGGAAGATTGAAGGGGAAAGGAAGGAAGGAAGGAAGGAAGGAAGGAAGGAAGGGAGGGAGGGAGGATTGATTTTTGGAGAGTCATGTTTTCCCAAATGGTGATGAACTGCAACTCCCAGCATTCCCCATTCTTACACAGTGCTTTTTAGGGATGCTGGGGATGGTAGTCTGGAGCCCCCCATCCTCATCACGGCACCTCTTGCCCTCTCCCAGCCACCCCCCCGGGACCTGCCCACCCCTCCAACCTCCTGAGCACCATCGCAGCGGCAGGATCATGGGAGCCCCTTTCCATGCTGCACAGTCCTTCACCGCCAAAGCCTTTCCTGATTTGTCAGATGCAAGAGGGGCGTGGCCGGAGCACTAGCTCCTGCTCGGAAGGCGCCGCTTCTCCCCTCCCGGCCTGTCCGGCTGGCCTCTGATGCATATGCGGGCATTGCCCTCTTCTCTGCCGCCTGGCTGCTTCCGAGGCCCGGAGCCCGGCAAGCCAGGAAGGAGCTGCTCCTGGTCACCAGTCCCAGGGCCGCACCGGGCGCCAGAGGGCCAAGGCAGCCTCCGACGGTGAGGGTGATGGGCCGGGCAGTGTGGGGGGAAGCTCAGTGCAGTGGCAGGCAGGCCCAGGTGCTCCTTGGCGGCCCTCCCCACCGGCCCTCTTTTACTTACATTTAGTAGTTGCTCAGCAGGGAGGGGTGGAAACTTCAAGAAAGCTCGCCTTAGCTGCAGACAACTTGCAGCAACGTTTGGCGACTGGGACTTTTGGTGGGCTCAGCAGGGCAGAGACAGCCTGGACAATTCCTACTGGCTTTTGAAAGCCAATAGAATTAGACTCTATTCAAGAGAGTCTATTCTATTGGCTTTTAAAAGCCAATAGAATAAGAGGGAGTAGCACAGCTAAGAAAAAGGGGGGGAAATGGTGGACTGCATTGTTTGGCGACCCCCATGAAATGGTTGTTCGATTCAAAATGGGGTCACGACCCACAGGTTGAGAACCACTGCTCTAACTCTATTCTAATTGTATTCTATTCTGATTCTAATTCTATTGTAATTCTGATTCTATTGTAGAATTATAACCGAAAAGGGAGCAGAATGGGGAGGTGGATAGGGAGGTGAGGGGGACAGGGTGAGAAAGGGTTAGAAGGGAGTAGGGAGAAGGGAGGGATAAAAGCCTGTTCCTCTGCCCCTCCCACTCTCCCTACATCTCTTCCCCTCCACATTTCCTTCCCCATTCCTCTGCTCATCCCTCTCCCCCTCTGTTGCCCCTCCCTGTCCACCTCCCCATCCCCACTGGTCTTGTTTCCCTCGGTTCTTCTCCACCTTCCTCACCCCAACTTATCCTTCCTGTCCTACTCCACCTCTTTGTCCCCCACCCCTTCCTCCTACCTTTTTCTCTTGCCATCCTGCCTCTGTCCCTCTCCTTTCCATTTCCCTCACCTTCTCTCTCCCTTTCTCTCACTTACCTCTAGTAATCTGTCTAGATGAAGTCATAAAGGCTTTAGAATTCCCCCACCCCTCCGTTCTCTGCCTGACCTGTCCCCTTTTCCTCCCCTCTTCTACTGGGCACACTCTACTTCTTTGTCCCACCCCCTCCTTCATCACCCTCCCCTCCTTCCTCCCTGTCCTGTTCCCCTTCCCTCCACTTTCCTATCCATTCTACTCCAACTTTTTGTGCCCCTTCCCCATCTTCCTTTCCCACTTTCCTGCCCCCTCCCCTTTTTATCTTTTCTTCCTCCCATTCCCCATAACCATTATCTTCCCTATCCCCCTCCCCCTTATCCTGACCCTGCTTCTCAACTTCACCCTTCCTCTCAGACTGTCCCTCACCCCTCACTCTTTCATCCTCATCCTCATCCTCACCCTCACCCTAAACCTAACCCAAACTGTCATCCTTACTTACCCCTCTGAGAGTTAACTGCAAAAGGAGGGAAGGTTCTCCAGAGTCCAGGAGCCTTATTGAAGACCAACCTGCTTCTTGGGAGGCATCTTCACTCTGATAATTGATAACTGATAGTAACTGACACTTAAGCCTACAGGGATGAAGTCATAAAGCCATTAGAATTTTCAAGGAGATGACCCGTATTTCTTATCCTCCTATCAAAAGGCACCTTCTCCTCTACCCTTGTGACTTACACTCATGTCACACAAATGTCTCTAGGAAGCTATCAAACAAATCACTAAAGATGTCTATTTGTCATTTTTTGCACAGAAGCCATAGCTCTTTGGATGTGGATTGCTTCTTGTTATAGAAGCACTACTAAACGCTTGCTTCAGCACTGCTGAGCAGCTTAATTGCCTGCTGTTTGCTTTTTAAAGTCAGGGGCTTTAGGATAGACCTTCAAATAGATTTGTCTCCTTGAAATCAACAGGACTGAATCTACAATATTTCACTAATTTTAGTGGCACAACTTTGACAAATTTTGAATCCAGCCCATTGACTGGAAAAACCAATAGATTTTAAACCAAAATTATTCCGCCTGTCTCATTTAGTCCCCTTGAAATATATACTCTGCATTGTTTTCTGTTTGAGAAAAGAAAAAAGCCTTTTAAATTTATTACTTTCTTCTCCTATTGTTTGAAGTTTCTGTCTTCCACATATGTCTTGCCTTATTTAGTCAGTGATCTCCTTCTGTTTTCCCAATCAAAGAGGCAGAGCACTATAAACAGTTGAGAAATGACAGTGGAAATGGAATATGGGTGGGAGCAAATTAAACTGCATGCAAACCCATTTTAGGGGTCCAATCTGCTTGTGTGCATCAGTGACAAGAGGTTCTCCTGCTTGTGCAAAGGGTTAGACTAGAAGACCTACAAGGTTCCTTCCAACTCTATTATTCCATTATTCTGTTATTGCTTCAAATATTCTCTACTATTTCTTCCACAGCATCAATCCATCCACACCATACATAAATATTTTTATATGGTCAGATCTCATGCAAAATATTTTACCAGAAAATCAAAATAATTGTATTAAAATAGGAAACAAGAACACTGATAGATTTAGAGATTAATTATTCGTAGCCAAATAAAAGAAATCCATTCCAGAAGTTTTTGAAATGTGACTTCTTGGTTTTGTTTATTTGGAGATTAAGTTTATTTGTGGGCAAGGCTTTTTTAATCTATGAACATTGATATGAAGTGATCAGTGATTAATGATCAATGATCAGGTAAAATTCAAAGTATTATTTCTTTATTTTATATATATTACAGTCTTTAAAAAGCTTTAATTGGATTTCTGCACGCCAGATACCATGGGTGTAACAATGGCCAATGTAACATCACATTACTGAATCAAGTTCTGTCTCAGCAAACACAAGCACAATAGCGTGGGCAACTAGCACATTTGCCAATAATCTCTGTAATTGTAATGTGCTATCTCAATCTAAAGTAAATAATTTATTTCTTTATTTCTGATTTATTTCTTATGTTCTGTAGTTTTTCATGCAATTCTTTCCTGGTTTTGTTTGATTTTGCACTTTGTAATTTTCTCATTCCTTTTTTGTAAAAACTACTTAGATATAAATATTTTTTAAAAAAAATTGAAAACACACTCAGGCTAAATCTAGGATCTATTATTCATGATGGCAACACTTTCAAAAGTGCAATGATCAGCCCTCCCAAATGTGCAACACTGCCTGTTCTTCATTTTATCAACCTCTTCCACGTCATTTGTCATATATGGCCCCCTATATTCTGGCAACATTACATTCAGCCAGACAGGATGTATCAAATTAGACACCGGGGGGGGGGAGACAAAGTTGTCTTCTTTCTTCTTTATTTTTATTGGCGTTGAACCATTGGCAAGGAAAATACAGCCAAAGAACATAATTTAATGAATCAAATCGGCAAATCAAGAATATATATAACAGTATGGTTTGGTATCAGGATGTCACATTATTAAATTATGGTTGGCCATGTAGTCAGCCAGATGTTTAGACAAAATTTGGCATGTTTATCCACCTCTCAAGTCTTACCCAAGGATCTGGGAAGATGTTGTTTGATGATGTTAAAGGTATCATTGCAGGATGTAAGCTGTGTCAAGTAAAGCTGCCTTTTGCAATTGACTGATGCTGATGATATTATAGTAGTGCTAAAGAAGTTTCACAATAGCACCAACTGACTATTACTACTGTGGGTACTATTTTTGCTATCTGTTGCCATTGTTATCATAATATATAGGCATAAATGGGGAATGACAGCTGCCACTACTTTAACTGGTATTGGTCTTCGTACTTATCAAGTTCTTCCCCCAAACCTAGGATGTTGTAATGTTTTGGTGTGGTATATGTGCAGATCAAGCATTGTGACCCTTTGTGATTGACAGATAGAAATTTTGTCAATTAGCAGATGTTTTAAGTGGCATCTAAGGTTTTTTGGTGTAGCACCCAATGCCAATAACTACTAGGAGCATCACAGTTGGTTTATTCAATCATTCCTTTATGCAAAACTTTATTAAGCTGTTTAGCCTAGCTAGAATTGGTTGTAAGGTAGTCAGATACATGCCCCAAAGCTACACAATTGATCATTTCCAGTAATATTGAGTTTTTATTTTTTATTCAATTTTAACCATTGATGATGATTTTAATACTTTTCCATTTGATTTTTACTAAATGCATCTTCAAATTATTTTATCCTTAAATAATTCTTACGTTAATCTTTATGAATTTTCCATAGATCTAACAAACCTTTGATAATATATAATATTAAAGGCAGTATTAATTTAATGCTATTCTACCCTTTATTTTTTGTCCAATTTTACACAGGTTGCAATTCTCTTTTTATTTACTTTTTTGTTTCTCCCTGTTCTTTTTTTCTTAGTTACACTTTGAAATTTTTGTTAAAATAAATGATTTTTTAAAATGAATTTTAGACAGAAATGATTATCTATGAACTATATTCATTTCTTCCAGAAATTCCTAAGGTTACTCAACCATTGTTAATGTGCAGGAATAAAGTATTACATAGAGAAAGAAAGAGTATATAATTAACATCTTAAATTTTGAAAAAAGTTGACTATGGAAAATATTGTATGTATTTAAGCATATATACTATGAGTTCTTCCTAGGGAACAACTACCTCTTCAAAATAATTAAGCAAATGTTTTGCTTTAATGTTCTCTATTAATTTTTGTTTTGTAGAATTCATTGCTTTTCTACATTCTTCTGAAGTTTTAGTTTTGGGAGCAAGAATTTTCCTAGCATGACATCTTAATTCTTTGAACTCAATAAAGGACATTTAAATAATGAAGAACACTTCTGTTCTCAAATTATGTACATTAAAAATATTACATATTGA
The DNA here is from genome assembly GCA_034064705.1 of Bothrops alternatus. NCBI lineage: Eukaryota > Metazoa > Chordata > Lepidosauria > Squamata > Viperidae > Bothrops > Bothrops alternatus. The sequence goes on along the minus strand of JARGCV010000053.1, from coordinate 4,501,911 downwards.
ACATGACAGCAACTATTTAAACCCATTAAAGTGTGACCTAAATATTAAAAACTTAATCACTGCTGTTTGAAAGCTTGTAGTTACAATTATTATACTCCTTTTATTAAAGGTTCAACTTATGAAGTCATAACTGACACCTACTGTAATGGTATGTGGGAAAGACTTTGGACGACAGGGCAAAAAGACACTCAGATAAGAGAGGCCGCAGCCTGCAGCTGAGTAGAGAGAGGAGCAAGTGGCTTGGAAAGAGTTCCCCCACCCCAGCTTCTTGGGCTGTAAAGGAAATGGTGGGAAATTTGTACTTTCAGACTTCCCCTCCATTTAGAGAAGGCCAATTTCATGCAGGATCACACCTCAAGTCATTGCAACAACCTAAACTTCCCTTTGTATAAAACAAATCTCCTGATGAGCTGCAAAAGATGACCCCCTCTCCATTATAACCTGGAATATAGCGGGTTGGTCTGTGCCATCAAAAGACCAACATTTTTGGACTATATATCACAATTTGACATTCTCTTTTTACAGGAAACCTGGGTCCCTACAGAGATACAGTTAGATGGTTATTGGGGTAACTATATCCCAGCAGTTCCAAGTAAGGTGGGTGGGAGAGCTAAAGGGGGCATTGTGACATTATTGAATACATCTTTGCATTTTAAATGTATACCACTGCTACCTCTTCAGCCATGGGTTGTGACTACCCTACTTTTATTTAAATAGCGGGAGATCTTGCTTTTCAATATCTATATTCCCCCATTCAACAAAAATAATCTGATCAATAAGATCTGGGAGGGTATAGAAGATTTTATCCTGGGCTGCTTAGATAAATATCCCACAGCAGCAATAATTATTGGGGGGGACTTAAACGCTAGGATGGGCCCAGACGATCAAGCATTATTTAATCAATTTAAGATCAATTATGATGAGAATGTACCAGGAGAACCCCTGCTTGCCAGACAATTTAAAGACACCAAGGCAAATTGGGCAGGTCTGTGTGTAAGACAGATGACTGTATACTTGGACCTTTGTATCCTTAATGGCTCCACATGGGATGACTACCCAGCAAATTATACTTATCGGGGAGCAGGAAGAACATCCACAGTTGATTTGGATAACATCATACGGCCTCCTGAAGTTCCTGCAGAAGATGGAGGTAGGCTCACAACTGGAAAGTGATCACGATCCACTAATCCTTACTTTTACATTACACCAGAAACTGCTAAGGGCTGGCTCAACCTATCTACCTAGGTTAGAGAACCAAAATACCCAGATAAAAATTAAATGGTCAGAGAAAACTGCAAAGGAAGTTACTGAATGGATGTTAGCCCCAGAAACCATAGAATTACATACATCTCTATTAAGGAATAAGTTTGAAGGATCATACTTAGAGGGGTTTGAAACTTTAATTTGAAATTTGAAATCGGTTCTCATTAATAGAATATTAGTTCACCCCAAAAAGCCAGTTTTAAAGAATAAAAGATGGTTTGACAGGGATTGTGTGCAACTAATATATATATATATATAACAAGGAATACAGAAAAAGTAAAAATGCCCCTTCTGAGGATCATACTCACTGCTTAAAGCAGTTGAAGGCACAATATAAGACTCTTCTAAAAGAAAAGAAAAGGGCGGCTCTGAAGGAGTCTTGGCATAAACTAATTGCATCAGTCAGAACAAAAAATACATCCCTTTTTTGGCAGAGGATTGGGGAAATCCCCCCTACCGCCAACTAATCAGGTACTGATTTATGCCTGGGAAGAATATTTTAGAGAGCTATATGCAGACCCTGACTATGTAACTAATGAGAGCCAAGTTAATTTGGACCAAACCCCTTATTGGCCCCCTGTTACACCAGGCGAGATATCCCGATTGATTGGAGCCCTCAAGGCTAATAAGGCACCCGATGCTGACAATGTCCTGCCAGAAATAATAAAAAATAATTCCAGTTGGTGGGCCCCACTTTTAGCATCTCTGTTTACATTTATAGATAAAACAGGTCATATGCCAAGAGATTGGGGATTAGCAATTATCATACCAATCTATAAAAAAGGTAGTAGAAATGACCCAGGAAATTATAGACCCATTAGTCTTCTGAGTGTTATTAGTAAAATGTATGCCAAACATCTAAACTATAAACTTCAGGATTGGCTAATTTCGGGGGGGGGGGATAATTAAAGATGAACAAGCCGGTTTTAGAGAAGGAAGATCAACAGTGGATCATATCTTGGTACTATACCATCTAGTACAAAAATACACATATAAAAAAAATCCTCTCTGTTTGTGGCCTTCCTTGATTTTAAACAGGCCTTCGACTCAATATCTAGGAACACCCTATGGGAGAAATTAGAAGGCACTACTATTGATAAACACCTCCTTTTCCTCATACAAAAATTGTATGCGAATTCCACCTTGAAAGTGAGGTGTAATCCCCAAGGGGCTTTAACCAGATTAGTAAGGGTACAAAAAGGGATATGGCAGGGTTGCATCCTGTCTCCCTCCCTTTTTAACTTCTATATCAACCCCCTGATCAATCTCTTACAGAACCCTGATCTGCATCCACCCAACCTAGCACATCACAAAATCCCGATTCTTCTATATGCCAATGACGCGGTCATTATTTCGCAAGCTCCTATAAGACTGAAGAGAGCAATTAGGGCAACACTTGGCTACTGCAGACAGAACAAGTTGGTCCTTAACTTTGATAAATCAAAAATTTTAGTTTTTGCTAAAAGACCCAGCCAATACTCCTGGAAAATAGAAAGACATAGTTTGGAACAGGTTAGAACATTTAGATACCTTGGGGTGGTTTTCCACTCGCAAGGGACATGGAAGGCACACCTGGATCACACATTGCAAGCAGCCAATAGGTCCTTAAATGCAATCACACATTACTTTTACAGAGGCAGAGGTCAATTAGTATCTGCTGCCTTAAAACTTTTTGAGGCCAAAACATTGGCACAAATTCTATATGAGGCACAAACAGGAATCCTTGTAAAGAAAAACTTGAATTAAGAATTGAGACAGCCATGCCCCAAATCCAGGTAAGAGCCTGGAAGATGATGATTATTCACTGGCTTAAAATGCATTTCTTTCCAGAGGGATTGTCCCCGTTAGTGCTAACTGACAACTTTCCTTCCCCCTGGAAGCAGGCAATAGATCATAAACTGGGCTCTTATGGGCTCTCTTTGATATTCTTAAAGTCCCTAGGCTTTGACCAAGCAAAGCAAGTAATATCCAATAGAATAAAGGACATGGAGTTCCAAGAAGAACTAAATAGGTTGCCTTGCCACAGGTATAAGAGAACACCAATAGCAGAATGGGTATGTATATGTGGTAAAGGGGAAATCGAAGATATCTCACATGTTTTATTGTACTGTGAGTTATACCAAGTTTATAGGACAGCATATATTCTCCCTTTATTAGAGAGATTGCCAGGAAGGGCAGACAATTATGTAGGCTTTCTCCTCCAAGACTCAAACCCTTCTATCACACATGCAGTGGCAAAATACTATGTTGCGGCAATGTCCACAAGAAAAAAATTGGTTACGGATTTATAGTCGTCAACTTGTGCCAATTTTTGGGAAATATCTCTAATAATGTTTGGAACATTATATTTACTCACACATTAATCGGCTATCCACTCACGTAAATTAGGGAGTGACCCTAACATTTTGAGAACATGTATTTTCTTAACAGGGATGTTATTATTTACTATTAATATTAGTACTATTATTAGTACTATTATTATTATTATTATTATTATTATTATTATTATTATTATTTAATATATTGTAAAAAGTGATGGCTATTGCTGGTCTACAACCGTAATAAAGTTTATTATTATTATTACTTTCAGACTTGCAAGATTGATCTCATCTTTCCCATGCAGACAGAAAATGAGCTAATTCTACTTTATTATAAGACCACATTAACAGAAGCCAGCCAGCTAATTAATTAATTAAACTAAATGCATAATAGCAAAGTAATAACCAAATAATAAATAGATAATTTACTAATTAATACAACCTTAGAAATATAAAAAAGGAAAAAGTGAATAAACTCCATCTTAAATATACTAGGTATAAGGTACATGGGAAAGTTATTTACATAGGCTTTTAGGATCCTGTTACATTACTCTACTAGCAAAAAATTCTTCTTCTTTTTTTAGTTTTCTTGCAAAGCTGAACACATTTATCTGGTGGCATTATGACCAGGTGTTGACTTGGGTTGATGGCTGATATTCAAGCTATACATTTCTAAGTTATAGGATATTATTAATTTTATTACCAAATTTGATATTTGGATATTTTTATATTTATGGTGGTAAACTACCTGGGTGGTGTGCAAATTTTGTAAAAACTAAATAAATACTAGGGATGCCCAAAGCTTTCATTCAATAAAATCAATGCTACAAACTGAATCAATGAATCTGACAATCATTCAAAATAACAAGCTGAACTATTTTCCTTATTTATTTTAATTGTTTTTATTTGGAGTAGTTTGTAGTTAATTTGTTTTATCTTAACAAAGCAAATCTTGATCTAAATATTTAATAAAGCCATACTCAGTAATTTTTTTCTAAAAAAAAAAAAGGTGCTGGAACCCACACACGTCATACAATCCGCCTTGCCTACCCTACAAGGTTCCATCCAAAAAAGGTGCCGGAACTCCGTTCTGGGTGTTCTATGAGAAAAAAAGCCCTGGCCATACTATGTATTAAACATATGAAATAGCATGCTGCTACTTATCTTTTCACTTTTGTTAATTGGATCTAAATAATTTAGTAACTGAGATAACCAGTTTGGTTTAGTGGTTAATGATGCTAGAAACCAGGAAACTATGTGTCCTGCCTTAGCCACAAAGCCAGCTGGGTTACTTTGGACTAGTCCAGGGGTAGGCAACTTTGGCTCTTTTATGACTTGTGAACTTCAACTCCCAGAATTCCTGAGCCAGTCATAAAAGAGCCAAGGTTGCCTACTCCTGGACTAGTTACCCTTCCTTGGTCCTAGAAAGGAGGAAATCATAAAACCAGTTCTAAAAATCCTTGACAAGAAAACTACTTGTCCAGGCAGGTTCCAAAAATCAGACGGGACTTAATGGAAGGGGGATGAAAATGTGTCATTCCTACCACAACCACCTATGCAAATTGAGAGAATGTTTATCAGTTTTTTTCAAACCCCTACTAGAACTAGAAGCCTTGTGAGGCAATGATGAAAGATCCAACTTTTGATAAGCTAGTTCTTTTTGGCAAGAAATAAAAAGCCATTAGAACCATTATTTCATCAACTGTATTGTACATTTATAGCAAAAACATGACTCATATCTTGCATCTCTTTATCCTGCTTTTGTAGGAATGTCATATTTTGGGCTAGGTGAAGAGGATAACATCACTGCATTGCTATTGCAACAGACTAGTCTGATCTCAGGCTCTTTGCTTCAGACCTTGCCGAATCTAGTCCTCACCATAACATATTGGAAGTAAGGATTTTAGTAGGGAAGAATCAATTACCCGGGTTTTATTACATTCTCCTGTCTTGTGCAAGATACTTGCATTAAGTCTCTTCCTCACACACCTATAATTAGGGTGAAAAAAGAAATATAGCTACATACTAGATATTTGTAGCATCAGCCAATAAAACTATTGTAAGGCATGATGGCAATGGAATTTCTTTAATTTCTGGATAGACACACATTTTGCAAACTTGCTTTGCATTATGTGTCAATCATAATTTGACTCCCTGACAAAAAGAGGGAAAATGGAGGCAGACCATAGTTTAAAGTTTGAATGCTCATTAAATTTGGAGACTTACAGAACAGATCTGCCTATTATCAGGACAGGCCACTTACTAATTCCTAAATGTGTGAATAGACAACATACAGTAGCCTTCCCAATTTCAGCCCATTGCAAATACCCCCAGCATTCATGTGTTCTACCTTTGATTAAAAACTGTTCTTTTTCCAACCAGAGCTATCTGCTAGGTTGCTATGGTTCTCAGCTGGTTGGCAATTGTCAATTCTTTTATAATCTTTTACAGGTAGTCCTCGATTTACAGCAATTCATTTAGTCAATTCAAAGTTACAAGCCATGGTCATGTGATCAAAATCCAGGCACTTGGCAACTGGCATGTATCACAAGTCATGTGTTCACCATTTGTAACCTTCCCAGCCAGCTTTCAACAAGCAAATCAATTGGGGAAGCCAGATTTGTGTAACAACTTCATGATTCACTTAATTACTGTAGAGATTTACTTAACAACAATAGCAAAAAAAGGTTGTAAAATGGGGCAAAACTTACTTAACAATCTCACTTAGCAACAGAAATTTTGGGCTCCTAAATTGTGATCCTAAATTGAACAATACTTGTACAGTCATCACTGATCCACCTATGGCCTGTTGAGTCAATGAACTATCTCATCCCTATAAACTAATTCTCCATCCAACTCTTAGATCTCACAATAGGCTCCCTTGTGGTTTTTCCTCAGGCTTTACTTTTACCTTGCTTTCCTTTATTTGTTGAACATTTTAGTCTGTGATATAGAAACATTGCTGATTTATTTCTATGAAGCTGAACTATCAGATTTCCTTGCTACTAAATTTCTATGGACCTACAAAGATAATAACAATTATTAATAACAATAACAAAACAACATCAACAACAACAACAACAATAATAATAATAATAATAGTAATAGTAATAATAGAGTTGGAAGAGACCTCGGAGGTCTTCTAGTCCAACCCCTTCCAGGAAAACCTACACCATTTCAGACAAATGGTTGTCCAGTCCAGTCTCTTTAAAAACTTCCAGTGTTGGAGCATTCACAACTTTTGGAGGCAGGTTGTTCCACTGATTAATTGTTCTAACTGTCAGGAAGTTTCTCCTTAGTTCTAGGTTGCTTCTCTCTTTGGTTAGTTTCCATCCATTGCTTCTTGTCCTGCCTTCAGGTGCTTTGGAGAATAGTTTGACTCCCTCTTCTTTGTGGCAGCCCCTGAGATATTGGAACACTGCTATCATGTCACCCCTTGTTCTTTTCTTCATTAAACTAGATATACCCAATTCCAACAGCCGTTCCTTATATGTTTGAGCCCCCAGTCCCCTCGTCATCTTTGTTCCTCTTCTCTGTACTCCTTCTAGAATCACAACATCTTTTTTACATTGTGGTGACCAAACTGGATGCAGTATTCCAAGTGTGGCTTTACCAAGGTATTGTAAAGTGGTATTAACACTTCATGTGATTTTGATTGTCCACTAGAACTCTGAGATCCTTCTCACTACTCTTGAGCAAGGTACCATCTATGCTGTACCTGTGCATTTGTTTTTTCTTGTCTAAATGTAGAACCTTACTTTTTTCACCACTGAATTTTATTTTGTATCTTAAGCCTATCTTCTGGAATGCTGGCTATTCCTGCCAGCTTGGTGTCATCTGCAAATATGATGAGTTCCCCATTTATCCCCTCATCCAAATCATTGATGAAGATGTTGAAGAGCACTGGGCCCAGAACAGAGCCCTGGAGCCAGTGGTGGGATTCAGCCAGTTCGCAACATTTGGCAGAACCGGTAGCTAATTTTTTTGTTTTCCAGGCCCAGAATGGACTTCAGGAAGTGGCATCCACACAGATAACTGGTTGTTCACATATTTGAATCCCACCACTGTCTGGGGCACCCCACTACACACTTCCCTCCATGTAGATGGCAGTTCCATTGAAGACCACAAGCTGAGTATGGCCAGTCAGCCACCTATGAATCCATCTGGTGATGATGCTGTCTAACCCATATTTTTCTATCTTATCAAGTAGTATGAATGAAATAACCTGTTTCCTATTGCTTTGATTATTTTAGCATTGGATCAATGATGGTACTATAAGAAAAGAGAAAAAGAATCTGCTTTAGGGGCAAAAAAAATATGTGAAAGGGACTGTGAAAACGTTCATATGTGCAATGCAAAACAAAGGATGGCAGGAAACAAGGGAATAACCACCAGGGTTTAAGGGGATTAACAGCCAAGCCCCACAGTCAATTACTGCAATCAAGGACTGGGACTTCTGAAGACAAGAACTGGAATAGCTTAAACTTGCTATGTAATGTAATATTGGAAAAAAGGTTAGTGAGTATAAAACAAGTTCATGGGAGAATTGGAGAATTAATTTTCCAAAATTGTTTGTGACATGATATAACAATTGAAGTAATGTCACAAATCACAAAATCATTTATTTTTTCCTTTTCTGTCCTGCCTATACAAATGATATTGAGAACAATCTGAAGGCAGGAAATCAGAGTAAAGTCAGAGTAAACAGTATTTAAACACCCTCTTGAATTTTTCTACCTAATATCTTGTCCATTTTTTCATGAAATTTTGCAAAAAGGTCCCTTACTTTTACATACATATACACAGACAAAATCTTATTCTGTCAGTTACACCACTGGAAGTATGCCTCCTATAAGTAACTGTTCATTTTCTCTGGTGCAAAAAGGGAAAAATAATTGACTGAATAAATTTACAGTTTCTCGTTAAGAAGAATCATGCTAAGCTGTTCAACCTTGTCTCCTCTTTCTTTACTGCTAGGAGTATATACAGGTTCAGAAGAGAAAAAGTCACCAGCAAGTTGTAAACACCAATATAATTACATTTCCAAAACTGCTTTTGAAATTCAATCTATTTGTAAATGGAAGTGCTTTGTTTTTTGCTTATTACTCTAAACATATAAGGCAGGGGTGATTAGCATGGAAATTGTCTGCAATTATAATGGAAAAGAACTAGAGACAAACTAACAAACCACCAAATCAAACCTCACTCCATTAGCTGCATTATTAAAAGAATGTAGGGTTGATTTTAGTTTTCTTTTTCCTATCTTTCAAGTCTTTGGTAAGATTTATTCCAGCCACTTTTAAAATAGCCTGACTATATTTTGGAAATTTTAATATTAATCATTAGATAGATAGATAGATAGATAGATAGATAGATAGATAGATAGATAGATAGATAGATAGATAGATAGATAGATAGACAGACAGACAGACAGATAGATAACCTTTATTGTCATTTTTTTTTACCGTGGGCACAACAGCACACATCAAAAATGAAATTTAGTTGCCCACTCTCAAAGTGAAACACATACATGACAAACACCTAAACTTACTATGAATATATGTACAGACCCACATCCCTACATATACGTAGCAAATAAATATTAAATACTGTCCATCTTGAAAGCAAAGAAGCAAGGAAGTTGGCCACACATTTAATACTGTATGTGAAGAAGGATTGTAGAGTTTACTGTGCATTCTAACATTGTATATTTTACTCTTTAGACTTTAATTATTAAAGAAAAGAATGCCAGAGGGTTTTGTGTGTGTGTTTGTGTGTGCAGCATGGACTTTAATAAGGTTGCATAAATCTTAACTCATAGCAGTTTTTTAAAAAAAATGAAGTTCCCCCTCCTCAAGAACAAATATAGCATTTATAAATCACTAGTTATTCTCAATACCCATAAAATATAGATAATTATGTCAAATATGATTACAGTATTCAGAAATGGACTACTTCATTCTTGGAGCTAGGTATAAGGAGCTTTGGAGTGTCTCTTGTATGAAGTGTTTTTAGCAATGATGCTTTAGAACATATTTCTCAATACTCCATATTTGTTAATTTAACATAGGTGGACTATACACTAGAAAACAATGGCAGTTATGTAGTGCTACTCAAAGCAGTTATGGATAAACAATCTGGATTCAAGTGGATTCAACAGGCAAAACTACCACATACTATCTCTAAATTACTTTAAATTATCTAAATGTAACCACTAATCATTCGCATTTAAATTGTTTTGTTCGATTAGTTTCAATATTCTTGTTGAGAGAGAGAATTATTTTAGCGGTGTTTGCTGAAATTTGGCAGGGAAAGGATGGGTAAAGTTTCAGTTAACATAGCCAAAGGAATATATTTCTCACCTTTTGTTTCCATGGTTTAGATCAAAATATTGAGTACTTAACAATAACAACATAATAAATAAACAAATAAGTAAACAATCAATTAAGCTTTTGCCTATTATATCCTTTCATACTTCAGGTATTATATCCTCAGAGATATTTTCAGCAAATATGGACTATGATTCATAGACAGTACTTGGACAATAGGGGATGGTCAATAGGGATGTTCCTCTTACAAACCAGAACTTGCTCTGATTCTAACATTTGTATTTGCTTGGGTTGCATCCCATATCCTCTCACCAAAAGGTTTAGATTACAAGAAAGATCCCAATCATAGAAAAAGAACTATAGTGGGAAATGGGCAGTCCGTAAGAAAATAAGTAATCCCTTCCTAACCCTTGTCTCAATCTTCTCTTCAATACAATTCTCTCAAAATTATTATTAGCAGAAAGAAGGCTATGTAGAACTCATTAGAGGTGGTTTCACTGTACTGTATGATTAATATGCATCCAAGTCTGGACCCCAGACATAGAAGGAGCCCCTGAAAGCAAAGTTAAGCATCTCAAGTATTGCATGGTAAGTTTGCTTTTGAATCAAGCCAGGCAAATTAATTAGTTAAAATATAATCCCCAAAATAATTACAGTACTTTGGTGTGCCTGATTATTGGAACATTATCTTTAATGTCAAAAAACAATAAAGGAAAGAAAGAAAGAATGTTGACAAAAGAAGCAGTAAAAAGGAAGTTTGGACAGGTGTACCAATGAATATTTTGTGCCCATTTCTCAGCAAATTTAAAAGGCCTTTCGCTCTTTCTAATATCATGCACATAGAAGCTGATTTTCTTAGCCCTAAATGTATTCTTTTGAGCATAAAACCTAAAGAAATCTTCTGTTTATTTGTTTAACCACTACTTTAACTTCTTTCAGCAGTGGGCCTCCATATGAAAAAAAAAAGTGAGCAGTGAGATGTAGAACTTAAGTCATTCTTAGTGTGACTGAGCACATATAATACATATGTGTAATTGCCATGCAACTGTTTATGTATTAATGACCTCATTCTGTAAAGGACATGCTGGACTAGCTCTTTGTTCCCTCCCCTCCCCAATTCATATCAACTTCAGAACTAAGACATGGGTAGCTGGACTGAGATCAAAGATCCCTTTGCTGAGCAGAGATGTTTCTATCATAAAGCATAATGCAAATATGAGAATTAGCCCTATAGCCTAAGTTTCTTTTAAACACTTGAGATATATATTGTATTAAATTTATTTTCTAGTTAAAGAAAAGGCCTTTTAGAGCCCTGTGCTGTGATAAAGGGTAGTAAATAAAATAACATTTGCAGTCATCTAACACAAAGTAGTCTTGTTTCATGGAAAGGTTTTTCTAAGCATATTTTTCTTTACAGTAAAAATATCATAACAGTACAAACAGTAATACAATTGTAAATAAAACTATCAAGTCTTATAATTATGCTTATAAATGGTACTAACATAGTAAAGTCCACAGTAACATAGACTCTTCTTTTGTGCAGAAGGTAAGCAATTTATCCTTATCATCTGAATAACCTCAGCATACCCAATACCCATGCATGGGCTTTTGAAAAATGAAGTAATATCCTTCTTCCAAATTTAAATGACACAACCTTGAAGTTACCTAATATACATTCTGCATGGAGATACTCTAAACATAACCCATCATGACTGTAGGCTTGATAAAATCTACAGTATTAGTCTCAGTCATTTCCTTTTCCTTTCCTTCTACTATACACATGGAGATACTCTCATTGAGCTGGTAAAATGAACAGTGTATGTATAACTGGGACCACAATTATAACCCAAGCAAAGTCAAGAGACAAAGAGAATTCCTTGAGGTCTGGTTCTCCACCACTTGAACAGACACATTGACATTGACCCCGCCTACCAACCACTGAGAGTGAGAGAGCTATTTCAACTGAAATACTGGAAGCAATATTCCAAACAAACCGAATACAACTCAAACTGCACTGAAGATGCCCCCCTGAACAGAGATGAAATTTTTGCAACCCAATTACCAAGACCGGAAATCTAAACCAACAGCTCAACTATCAACCCGAGCTACTAATATTCAAACACATCTCAAATACACACACTCATACGCACACGCACATGCACACGCACACACACACCACTGTGAACAAGAGAACTTACTTCCAGATAAAAATAAACTGGTTTGATCATTGGATAAATTAATTTAAAATCTCTGTAGTTTTTGAAAAAGGTAATAGATAGTTTCCAAAGTGATCTTATTTTTAATATAATTGCCAGTCCATATATCTAGATGGTGGAAAACTATTAAAAGTCCTACCCCCTATAAGATGAACGGAAGATGAAAGGCCTTTTACTGGCTTCCAGCTTTCATTAATTCTTGAAGACCTTTTCCAGCAGCTGTAGTGATGCCCACAGTATAGATTAAGCCAACTGATATTTTATGCCAATTTTTTCTAATATTAAGAAGAGCACCAGTCAATTTTGACACATTTTGGCCAATAAGCCACAGTTCAACCAAAGCCCAGTTTTAATTGTTTCTAAGAAGCCAAGAAGACTATTTTGCATGCTCAGATTCCCCATTTTGGTAGTCAAGACCATACCTATCAGTTGCTATCAGTTTCCTAACAATATAGACTTGTATAATCTTCTTATAAATAGGAACAAGCTATTGATGATATCATTTCCTGGTTCTAACAATAGATTCTAATAGTGTTCTGGTTTTTCCCCACTTCAGATCTTTTCTATAGATAGCATAGCTGGGATGTGCTTTCTATTTAGTGAAATGCCTCTTATGCGTGTATTCTGAGTTTTTTGTGTCTTCTATGGATTAGAAGGGATAATTGCTGACTTTAGTGCCTCTTGGTCTCCTGGCTTAGGATTGCCTGAGAAACACTGGTACTTCATTATTTGGAAGCTAGTTCTGCAGAGGAGATGTTTCCACTGTTAGCATTATCTCAGACAATTCTTTAGAAATGTCATTTTCTAAAAGGAAATACTATATCTGTAGCAAGTGATTTGAACACCTGACTTTATTTAACATATTCTGATGCACTCCCATATCCAATGAAACAACCTAAACATCAGTAAAAACAAATGTGTTCAATTCTTTCAGATTTTAATACATGTGTTTTCATTGTCCATCTCAGGTATTGCCAAAATTCCAAAAAATATTAACTAACATTTTGCCTTTGTCTATCAGGTGACATAACTGCATCACTGGTGATAAAATGTATAATTACTAGTCGAAACATTATTACCTTCCTGTGAGTATCTTGTACCATTAGAACAACTATTTTCAGGAATTTAGTTTATATGATGCTTTTCAAGTATCATAACCCCAAATTTACTGAGAATGCAGAGCCTATAATATGCCAAGATTTTCATTATTTAATGAGAAGAAAATTCAGTGCAAACTTCCCCTTTGGATTCCTGTATGTAATATGTAAAACTTACCTTTAATAAAATATGCACGTATTAGTGTTCCCTTTCTGGAAAACTAATATTAATGTTTTCTGAAAACAGAGCATATAAATCTATCATGCCCTTGAATCATTCAGAAACATAGTCAGTTGTGCTTCATTAATCTACTACATTAATTGTGTTCCAATTTAGAAAAGCTTGTGTACCTTTTATACCAGCTTTTGTAACAGCTGCATAAAGAATTAGTTTATCTGACCTTGAGAACTTAAAAATATATTCTGTGCATTAGCAGAACAAATGTTAAATTCCATAAATCAGAAATATCTATTTTAAATAAAAAAAAGCTTTTTCAGTTCAAGAAAGTCTTCAGTGTTACAAACTGCAATGGTAAGCACATATAATTTCAAAATATATTACTAATGGAATCTATAATATTTCTTCCTTATCATATTAATAATAAGCATAGCAGAAATTGTTTACATTCTCATATTCAACATAGAATCTAGTGTTGCTTGAACAAGCAACTAGTGCTGGTCTTATGATTACAAATAGCACAAATTATTGAACTATAAAGTGGCTCCAAGGGTCTCAATTTGCTGGTTAGTGTTTTTTGCCATTACAACAGATTCTTAGTAACTCCTTTTATACTACTAAATCTACTTTGGAATATTGGATACTTGAACGCCAAGTCAAAACTGTCTCTGTATTGGGAGAGAGGAAGAAATATTGTTATATTGTCTTGTCACTGTGTCTGCTTTTAGATTCTAAAATATGTGGGGCTTCTATGTCAGGGTAATGGTTGCAGAGCTTGGATTTAGCCTTGTAGAACAACATGGAAGGAAGGAAGGAAGGAAGGAAGGAAGGAAGGAAGGAAGGAAGGAAGGAAGGAAGGAAGGAAGGAAGGAAGGAAGGAAGGAAGGAAGGAAGGAAGGAAGGAAGGAAGGAAAGAAGGAAGGAAGGAAGGAAGGAAATATAAAAATGTTGCACACATTCATTACTTTTGGGTGATATGAATGTTTCATATTAAGAAGATCTCCAAATTTGCAGAGTGATTAATACAAAGTTTTCCCATACATATGAATGTTTCCACATGAGCTGGACTTCTCCACTAACAAGTTTCAGCTCATGTGAAAATAGTAATATGGACACTGTTGTGTTCTCCGTTCGCGTGCGAATGATGAAGACACATGGTGACAACTAACAATGCTTTATTCTCCTGCTCCAACTCCAAGCAAACAGCAAAAGGCACACAGGCCTTTTTATAGGGCTTGAACCCCGGACAGAGTGAACCAATAAGAGTTCTTCTTTCTTCGCACCTTGCGCATGCACACAAGGCTGGCGCTGCTCTGTCTGGTCCCGGGCAGCTTTTAGAATGCCCGGGACCATTTGCAACAATTCTGGGCCTGCTGAGTTACTTCATCAGGCCCAGGACATAACACCCCTCCCCCCTGGATAGAACACACACAATTCCAATTTCTTTACAATCATAATAAAATAAATTAAAAGAAAATAATAGTCTGCTCACATGCAGACACCCTTCTTATACTAACAGAGTTAGCCAACCAACCACTCTCTAATGTGGACTTCGTGTGTCTATCTTCTACCCACATAGGTCCCATCTCCTCAACCTAGACCTGTAAAGTTCCTTGTACTGACAAGAACCTCACATATTCACCTAGTTGCTTAGGAGGGGCCTTAGCCCATTGTGACCTATGCAAGGTTAGGGAGGGTGCCTGGCCTGTCAGCTCACCTGCCTGGCTAGGCAGACCAGGACTTGTTCTTAAGGGCGCCTGGCCTACTGGCCCGTCTGTTGGGCTCGCTAAACCAGGACTTTTATGCACAGGTTTTGCAGGTGACCCCTGGTGCGGCATGCCAGCAGAATTGCCAGAGCTCTCCCCAGGCTCTGTGAGAGCAGCTGAAATTCCCCAGCCCTCTGAATTGGCTGAGGATTCCCCAACTACCCTGGATGGCTCCAGGGAACTTAGTCCCTCGAGCCCGCGACCAGTCTCGGACGTGACCTGTGTTGCAGGTGTGCTCCAATACTCCCAGTCTTCTCTGGCCAAGGTGCCAGAGTCAGGAGTCACCTCCGTGGCAACCCCCTTTGCTGGTGACTTCCTTGTGGGAGCAATTGCGGAATTAGGCAAGTGCCCTTGATGGAATTCCTTTTCTCTTACTGCTAGTGATTTGTGTGGGTACCCCCGGTCAGTCTCCCTGTCTGGAGTACTGTCTGACATATGTGAATACTGTGGATACCCCTGGTGTGACTCCCTGTCTGGAGTATTTATGGATGTGTGGGATGACCCCCTATCCAGTGAATTCCTGTTTGGAGCTCTTGCGGATATGCATGGCTCCCTGTTCGGTGCAATAGTTGAACTCTGAGGATGCCTTTGCACCTCCCCTGGGAAATCCCTAGCGACTGCGGTACTTCCCAGGAACAGTGAGATTGTGTCTCATAAGGTTGACCTGAAGTGCAACTTAATTCCTGGGCCCCCTCCTCCACCGAGAGCAGAGGCAGGGGCGGAATCCACAGGGGCCAACTGACAATGCAGTTGATCGATGTGGCGCTGCAGGATGCGGCCATCTCCCAAGATCACTTCGTATGATAGAGGTCCCAAGATCTTACAGATGACAGCAGGAACCCACAGATGACCAGGAACATAGTTCCTAGCCCAGACCGGATCACCCAACTGTAGTCTCCTGGGTGCCCGCGGTTGCGACACCTGTGAAGCCACCCGGTCTGGGTGCAACCTGTCCAATTTAGTAATGAGTCTGCGACCCCAGTGCAGCTGGGCTCTTCCCAGTGGTCGTGCAAGGTGTGGTGCGGTGTGCAAGAAGAAAGTCAGCTAACCTGTGATGCCAGTTACCGTAAGTCAGTTTCTTGAGGGCATCTTTGGTGGTGTGCACCATTCTCTCTACCAGTCCATTGGAGGATGGATGGAAGGGAACCGATGGTGCATGCCGGATCAGATTGGCCTGAAGAAAAGCCTAGAACTCAGAAGATGTAAATTGAGGGCCATTATCAGAAACCAGTACATCCGGAAGATCGTGTGATGCAAAAATTCCTCTCAATACCTGGATGGTCCTGGCAGTAGTAGTGGAGGAAACAGGAAACACTTAGAATGGCTATCAACGACAACCAGGAAGAATTGCTCCTGAAAGGGCCCAGCATAATCTATATGCACCCTAGACCATGGGGTTTGAGTTTCCTTCCACCTATGTACTGGGGCCTGAGGCATTTCAGGCCTACACTGTTGCCACACTTGGCACCCATGCACCTGGGTCTCGATGGCTTTATCGAGCCCAGGCCATCAAGATGGCTGTGCGCAAGCGCTTTCATCCTGACTATTCAATGAGGCTGGGATCACTACCCTGCTACCCCATAAAAGGCACCCATTAAAGGTAGACAGTGCGTGTCTCCTTTGCCAAAAACTTTGAAATGTCGCATCTGGACACGAGTCAGGCCATCCTGACATCACCCATGTCAGCACACGTGTAAGTGTGTGATCATTGGCAGTTTCAGCAGCCACATCCCTAACATTGAGGGGAGATTCAGGCAACTCCTGAATGGAAAGAATATTTATAGCAGGAGCAGGGTCTGCTTCTACCTGAGTTAAAGGCAATCTGCTTAGCCCATCTGCATGGCCCATTTCTTTTCCAGGTTTGTGAACTAGAGTGTAGTCATATGCTGACAGGAAAATGGACCATCTCAGCATACGAGGAGAAATGATATGTGGTGTCTGTTTGTTAGTAATAAACAACCCTAACAGAGGCTTATGGTCTGTATAGACCGTGAAGTGGTGGCCATATAAGAAATCATGACATTTCTTTATGCCAGCCACTATGGCCATGGCTTCTCTGTCAATCTGAGCGTAATTCTGCTCTGCAGATGACAGTGTCCTTGAATAATAGGCTACAGTGACTTGTGTCCCATCAGCCTTCAAATGGCTCAGTACTGCTCCCACCCCATAAGGAGATGCATCGCATGTGATGCAAACAGGCAGTTGCTCATTGAAATGCGCTAAAACAGCATTAGAAGTGAGCAAGGCCTTAACCTCACTGAAACTCTTGTCATGGACTTTAGTCCACTGCCAAGGAGCCTGCTTGTCTAAGAGCCTATGTAACGGCTCTGCCACTGCAGCTTTGTGTGGGAGAAATGCATGGTAAAAAATTTAAGAGCCCCAAGAAGGCTTGCAGCTCACTCTTGGACTTGGGGCTTAGGGACTGTTGAATAGCATGTAGTTTAGCTTCAGCAGGGTGAATGTCTTGGGCATCAATCCTGAAACCTAAGAAGTCAGTGGAAGTGACTCTTATCTTGCATTTATCCTGCTTTAGCTTAAGGCCTACTTTTCGAAAATGAAGCAAGACAGCCCTTAATCTTTCTGCTAAATTTTGAGATGATTCCTCAGCAATGAGGACGTCATTGAAGTAGGGACAGACCCCAGGAATACCTCGAAGTGTGTTCTCCATGACACTTTGGAATATGCCAGGGGCTACATTGACCCCAAATTGCAGTCTGTTGACCTTGAAGGCCCCCCTGTGAGTTACAATAGTCTGGGCCTCTGCAGCTGCCTCATCAACAGGTAGCTGTTGATAGGCCTGTGCCAGATCAAGTTTTGCAAAAATGTGCCCCCCCTTGAGGGAGGCCAGGATGTGGCTTACAACAGGGACTGGATAAGCGTGCTGTTGAAACCCCTTATTCAGTGTACACTTGTAGTCTGCACATATACGTATTTCCCCATTAGCCTTTAGAGGCGTTACTATGGGAGTTTCCCATGGACTAGAATCCACAGGTTCTAAAATGCCGTGCTGGAGCAATTTGTCCAGTTCAGCATCTATCTTACCTTTGAGGGCAAAAGGTACCCTCCTAGGCTTAACCCTGATGGGCGTGATGGTTGGGTCTAACCATAGCGAAATGGGAGGCCCCTTGTAGGATCCTAGCTCTGAACTAAACACATCCGCAAACTCCTTGCAAACCTCTGCAAGGCCCAGCGTTTGCAAGCTGCGCAGCCCAGTTACCTGGATTCCCAGAGCCTCAAACCAATCGAGTCCAATAAGACTCATATGATCACCCCCAACAACCACCACATCTAGGGAACCTTCAAAATCCTTATACTGTACCCTAAGGGTGGCTTCCCCCTTAACACACACCATAGAATTTTGAAAGTCAGTGAGTGTTAGATTCGATGGCCTGAGTTTAACTCAAAGGCCACTTCTGCTGCAAATACTTTTAAAGGTATTAATTGAAATAATGGAAAGAGTGGACGTTAATGGAAAGTTTCTTCTTAAGGGGCTTGTGTGTCCCTGTTCTTAGAATGCTCCTGCGCAATACGCAGAAACCCACCCTGTTTTGGCTGGGGTCCCTGGTACCTTTCTGAAGTAATTCTTCATGAGGTTGAATCTTCTGATGACCCAAACAGATGGATGCAATGTGGCCCTGCCTGCCACATGCCCTGCAAATGGTGGAGCGAAACCTGCAGTCAGCTTGCTTGTGGCGTCCTCCGCACCCAAAGCATTGAAGAGATGCTGGGGCCTTGACCGGACATCCCTTCTTCCTCCTCTCAGCTGGCTGGTGAAGTCTGTCGACCTCCTCTTCAGGATCCACTTCTGATCCTTCTTGAGTGTCCTCTTGATGGACTGTAGCTATGTCTGGAGGATTCTTTGTGAGGTGCAAGGCCTTCACAGCCCCACGTGCTGCCACCTCTCGCAACACATCTTGGAATGAGACATCTTCCTTTGCAAAAATCTTTTGTTGTAAGTCTCTGCTCCTTAAGCCGTAGACAAAGCGATCTCGCAGCCTCTCTTCCAGATCCTTGAACTCACAAGGTCTGGCTGCTTGCTTTAAGGCTGCAATAAAGACTGCAGCAGATTCACCCAGCCTCTGGTCTCTCTGCTCGAACGTGTGCCTCCAAGCAATGACAGATAACTTCGGCTGGAAATGTTCCTTCAACATTTTCTTCAAGTCAGCATATGTTACTGACTCCAGAGGTGCACGGGCCACCAGATTTTCTGCGATGTCAAAAGCTTCTTGTCCACAGGCACACAAAAGAGTTGCTGCCTTCGGGCAATCTTCTCTAATCTGATTTAATCTGAAGTAATTCTCCACCCATGCTATGTAGGAATTCCATCTCTCTGGGTGGGAGACATCAAAATCAGTCAACTGGCCAATCTTCGACATCATAACTTTACGACCTTCACCACTCGCTTCCTCTACAAGCTGCTATTTGGGGAAAGGGTCCTTTAGCTGAGCTCACCCTCCAGTGATGCTGTACTGGCAGGCTGGACGCTGATTCAGACCCCTTCTTCCCCTCTTCAGGACTTCCTGGGTAAGTCCTTAAATCTTTTTCTTCAGCTTGCAAAGGATCCACCTTCGTCGCCAGTATTGTGTTCTCTGTTCACGTGCAAATGATGAAGACACATGGTGACAACTAACAATGCTTTATTCTCCTACTCCAACTCCAAGCAAACAGCAAAAGGCACACAGGCCTTTTTATAGGGCTTGAACCCCGGACAGAGTGAACCAATAAGAGTTCTTTCTTCGCATCTTGCGCATGTGCACAAGGCTGGTGCTGCTCTGTCTGGTCCTGGGCAGCTTTTAGAATGCCCGGGACCATTTGCAACAATTCTGGGCCTGCTGAGTTTCCTCATCAGGCCCAGGACACAACACCCAGCAAGGCTTCTGACTGCAAACAACTGAGTTGTAAACTGTGGAAACCAAGTCTTCAGTGATGTCTTCAGTATGAATACCAGAGAGAATGTATCATTGGTCACATACAGGGTTGAACACACAAAAGTAGTCCTACTATTGCATTAACTGATTTGTATGTAAGACAATGTACATTGGATGGCATAGTTGAAAACTGACTTTTCATTAGCTGCGTGCTCACACATGCTTTAACACAATTTCCATCTTCCTGCCTATCACAGGCTAAATTATTACATTCTATTCTTCTACAAATTATACACAATGCTTGTTCTTTTCAAAGTCAGTCACATGTAAAATTGATTTCTCTCCATCTTCTGATTGACATACGTAAAATGATCTATTCTTTTCTTTCAAACAGGTCAATGCAACTGCCTGAAAATATGATTTATTTAAAATGTATATATGTGAGGTTATTGTACTGCTGAAATTGCATTGACAATCAAATTATATGCAAGCTATGCTTCAACAAATCATCCCTTAGTTACTAGAGATTTGCTGATGTGTCAGCAAACCCTATTTCTTACTATTCAAAAAAATACTTAAAGAGATGAGAAGACAGTGATTCATTTAATATTAACTCTCTCCTAAAAATGTTCCAGCTAACATAATTGAACATGTATTTGCACTGGTCATTTTTTTTCTCAAAAAAATGCAAATTAGTTTTTTTAAAAACTGCTTTATTCTTACTATATATATATCTAAAAATTCTTAATCTCCTTATTTCACCTATCTAAAACTTAAAAATATGAAAGTCCATTCATTTGCACTTAAATTTTGTTTTAATGTTTTGGTATGCAGATCTCCTCTGGCAGATTTGGTTAAGAGATCTAGAGGTCAGAATGCAGGTTACTGTTGACCTTAGTGGTCATTAAACTCAACACTCTTGGCACATCCAACTTTGCCAATTCTAATTTTCTGTTTCAGTTTTTGGCTGTCTCTGACAATCTTCTATAAAAGGCTAGAGACTTTCAGGAATAACTAGACAATGATGCACGATTTAACTCTTCAGGTATGAACCTATCTGATTATTAAAAACTTCAGCAGCAGATCCTTCTAAAGATACTATACCATGTAAGCTTTGTGGGTTTAGGGGAACACCAAAAATCATTATTGTGGATTTTTTTTCTGTTTTATAATAAGCAAGATGAGAAGTGCTTCTTTCAGCAGTACAGATTCTTGTAAGTCAAACTGCATTTACCTAATGCATTTACAATTGCATTGTCTCCTGTCTTCCATCTCCTTCCTCCTAAGTGGCAATAAAACTTGTGTGCCTGCTCAAGTATTTCAAGTTAACTCTTTGTCTTCTGGCAAACTAAAGCTTCATCCATCTATACCGGTAGAAGTATATCCAGTTATCTGTCTAGTTATATCAATAACCCTCTAAACTTATATAATTGTAAAGACATTTATTACATTGTTTTGGAATCATCCTCAGGTTGGCAAGATGTGTTCTATATTCAGCCATCTCCTCCCCAGGGTCCCCTGCACTGACCAGATTTGTCCTTCATTTCCCTTCTTGGTAATTTTCAGATCACACCCCATTTATTCAACACTCATTTCAAGAGTTTAAATCCAGCTTCCTCTGGAATACTTCATTAGTTTTGGGTCCTCTGGGTAATAAATAAAGCTTCAGCAATCAAAATTCTACTTTGAATCACCCTTCTCCTTCATCCCTCAATATCTCTCTTACAAATTCACTGTTACCTTCTCTCCTTTGGTAGGACATCAGTTCTCTTTTCTCATGAATTTATCAGAAAAAATGTGCTATCTCAATGCTATCAGCAAATAGAATGGGACATACTGTATTTTTGAAGCTCATGTGGTAGGTTGGCAAATGGTCCTTAGTGGCTGCATACAGTCATGGATCAGAAGCCCAGCTATCTGGCATGTGGGAGAAGATTTTCTCTTGCATTCCTTCCAGACTATAGAATACACTTCTTTGAGAGAGACATTTGCTTGCAAAGACACATTTAAAACCCAAGACTTTAATAGTTAATTTATTTTAATACGAGTAGTCCTCGACTTACAATTCATTTAGTGACCGTTCAAAGTTACAACAGCACTGAAAAAAGTGACTTATGACCATTTTTCACAGTTATGACCTTTACAGCATTCCCATGATCATATGATCAAAATTCAGATGCTTGCAACAGGTTCATACTTATGACCATTGCTGTGTCTGAAGATCATGTGATCATCTTTTGCAACCTTCTGACAAGCAAAGTCAATGGGAAAACCAGATTCACTTAAACAGGATTATTAACTTATCAACTCCAGTGTTCACTTAACAACTGAGAAAATGGGCAAAACTCACTTAACAAATGTCTCATTTAACAACAGAAATTTGGGCTCAATTGTGGTCATAAGTCAAGGACTACCTGGACTTACTTTCATTTTATGATTTTTAATCTCTTTTTTTCAGAAGAATGTTTGGGTATAATTTAAGTAATCACACACACACACACACACACACAGAGAGAGAGAGAGAGAGAGACATGGTAACTCTGTGTGTGTGTGTGTGTGTGTGTGTGTGTGTGTGTGTGTGTGTAACATCAATGGAATTATTTTCCAGTGCAACTTTTAGATCTTTGCATTGGATTCTGACTTTTTTTTATTATAAAATTCTTTTATTAAAACAATCAACATTGAACATAAAAACATATTATGCAAACTAGAGCAGCTATTCTGCAAAGGGCTACTTTTATTTTCCATTTACTTAATAGCACAATTGATCTACCAAAACTAAATCCATATGTAGCTTTTCATATTTCTATTCGTAATATTGTTGGCCTGCCCTGGGAATATGTGTCCCTTTGAATAGTCACCACTTATTAACATTTTGTAAATTGCTAAAAACTAAGTTATTTAAGATAGAATTTCTGCTGTCTATTTGTTTTTATTAAATTTACATGGTATATATGCATTCTATGTATTTGTGTATGTTTATGTTTGTATATGTGGGTAGGTATCTTACAGTGTTCATAAGAAGGATGAGTAGAGCAGAATTAGAGATGTATAGCAAGAATATATAAATCCAGAAGCTCACCAAAGGTATAAAGGTCATTCAAAGTGCCAGCTAATACAAACAGGTATTTTTATTAGGCAACCACAATAAAAAAAGATGCTGGACACAAAATATTGCCATTTTAGTAACAGCAAAAAAGACATCCTATTATACAATGTGAGAGAATGCATAATAATTCTTGTATTTTACCAAACAAATCACATGAATAGAAAATGATTGATGATATAATGCTGAATGATTGGTCCCTTAGCTCAGATGACAATCAACATGTTACTGCTGAAAACCTGAAGATCATTCTAATGATATACTAATAATATTTATGATACAATTATATTAACAGACTTCAGGACATCTATTTACTGATGCTGCCATTCAAGAAAAGAAAACTGTAATGACAAAATTGCAGTGGGAACAAGGGATATAAGAACAAGAATGTGAGAAAGCTAAACATAGCAAAAAATGAAACGGATCAACAACAGATTGACATCTTGAGAACCAGTAAATTGAGATGGCTGGAATTGCACTTTCAAACAGATCATACAGTTTACCACTGAGAACATGAAAAATGATGAAAAAATGTTGTTTTCATAGTCAGAAGTGTTATAGTAAATCAGTATTGTAGTCAGTAACTAAGTTACATCAATTACATTTCACAGATAACCTTTAATCCAGTGGTTCTCAACCTTTTTCAGGTTGAGACCCCACTTGCCCCACCCATGCGCGGTGCAACCCCGGTGCGGCGCACGCGTGACAAAAAAAAGCAAAAACAAAATGGCGGACCGCGACAGGCCGATCCGCGCGTGACGGCCCGATCCGCGCATGCGCGGCGCGCGCAATGAAAAAAAAAAGCAAAAACAAAATGGCAGACCATGGCGGGCCGATCCGCGCATGCGTGGCGTGCACACGACGGGCCAATTCGCGCATGCGTGGCGCGCGCACAACAGGACGATCCGCGCATGCGCAGTGCGCGCAATGAAAAAACCAAAAAAAATCAAAACAAAACAAAAAATGGCGGACTGCGGTGTCCGGCGACCCCCGCGAAATGGTCGTTCGACCCCAAATGGGGTCGCGACCCATAGGTTGAGAACCGCTGCTTTAATCAGATTTATGCTCCAACCAATGATGCAGAAGAACAGGAAATATTTGGACAAGTTGAATCTGAAATAAACAGAACACATAAGCATGATTTACTGCCTATGGATGGAGAATGAATTCTACTAAGGAAGGAAAGATGTAACACATTGATATTTTCACCAACACAACCCATAGTTGAAATGTAGAATTGGGTAACCTTAGTATATTGTTGATACTGAAACCTGAACTAACAAATAGCATCACCCAATCTAAATTTTTATTAAAGTTTATTATAAGATAAAATGCAAATAGAAGCAAAAATCAAGAAAAATAAAGGAAAGGTGCAAGGTAAAGACAGAAAAAGAAAAAAAAGCAGTGATTTCTGACTTTCTTCAGTGCAGTAGAGTTCAGGGAAAATTGCAACTTCAGCCTATTGATTTGTTTGGATGTCTGCCTGTTTGTTTGTTTTATATGCATCACCCAGTCTAGATAGTTTTATGTGAATGTTAAATGGAAGGGAGGAAAGCATCAGGCTTTGAGGAACCTCACAGGTGAGGTCTCTGGGCATGATCTTTCTGGTCAATACTGACCAGAAATGACCAGAGAAAAGAAGCAAATTATTACAACATAATGCCTCCCAATTACCACAATTCTTCCAGAAGGATACTATAGTCTTTTTGACCTCCAATGGATCTTGAGACTATTGAATGGTATAGTATACCATTACACAGACCCACCCTTTGGCCACCTCCCAAGCTACTGGATATCCTAGGAGTGGCCAGAATCTGGCTGGCTGACAGACTGGCTGATAGATTAGACAATCCTGTCTACTTCTTAAGGAATTACAGAATCAAATTTAATCCAGATAGCCTCATAAGATTGGGCTCCAGGTAGTTCAGTTGAACCTGATAGGTCAACTATAAAAGTCTGAGTGGAAAAAAAGAGGCTAAAGCTGAATCCAAATAAGATTGAATTACTGTTTTTTTCTTTGGGGTTCTCTATCAACAGCAGAGTGGTTTCTGTACAGTAAGTACTATCTGTGAAGGAGCAGATCAACCCTTGATACTGGAGACAGAGATATCTCTGCAAGGCTTACAGTGGTAAATTTCTGTATACAAAGTGCTGGTTTTGATCTATAAAGCCTTGTATGGCTTGGCACCTGGGTATATATAGGGCCACCTATTCCATGTGTAACTGGAATTAACTCATTTCCTCATTTTAATATAGCCATCTCTCCCTCTCCCCCCCCCAATTTGGTACCATCCGCCTAACTTTGCTTGAAAACATAATATTCACACCTGAAAACATGAGAATGCTTTTTTCAGCAGCAAAGCTATGTGTTACCTACAAGGCAGATCTCTCATTAGTTTCTCTGTAGCCACGCTGCCTTTCGGGCAGGTTATGCTTCCAGAGCCATTCCTAGCGTGAGGATTATGTCCTGTCAAAATTTTTCTCCAGTGCAAGAAGCTGCCTCGAAGGCAAAATTCCTAGTGCTACAATGATTTAAATCATCCTTTTGAATTAAACAAGGAATCCTTCATCCTGTTAACAACTTTAGGGCTGACACCTGGGAAAGTTGGATTTCCCATGCAGCTGCGATATTAATTACTCTATTGTCCCCTCCTTTCCTGGTAATTATATCAAAGCAGATGTTTTATAGATTTAATATGACATAGCAGTGCTATAAATTAACTTGCTGTACTGAATTAACTATTCAAAAAGGCAATAGTCAGAGTGAAATTAATATTTATGGCAGTGCTATACTTCTGTTTTAATTTTTTAAAGGAGGGGACAATAGAGACAAGCTTGTCTGATGGAAAAAAAAGTGTAATTAATACTGCCTAGCATTCTCTTTTCTGAAAAGGAGAGGGAGTTTCTTTCTAGCTTTTATTTATCAATATAAAATCTCCTACTTATTTTTTTTTATTTCATTACTGTTAAGAAGTCCATGGCAATTATTAGGATAAAAGAGACATTCATTCAATTCTCATGTGAAACTAAACTTAAATACTTTTTCAAACTATTATGTAATATAAACCAATAAATTGTAAAGATGGAGAATATTGTAAAAACATTCATTATAAAAAAAAACACTGCAAAAATCTTTTAATATTGCCAACAAAAATCTGTACATGTATTGTAATGCACATACATCTGTAGCAAAATGTACTACAATACATACAATTTACAAAACAACTTAACAAAAATGTGTAAATTTAAATTAATAGATTTACAAAAAAAAATGGACCAAAATGGAATGTGATGAATTTTTAAAAATGAAAAGTGGCAAACTGAATTAAGCAGATTTGCTTAGCTTTTGTGGTTATACAGTTCCTTGGGAACATAAACACGTATTTGATGTTCATAATATTTTATTTTGTCCTTATTTTGATAGATAAGAGAATGGAGGGGGAAGGGAGGGATGGAGGGAGAGAATTTTGTAAAAGATTATTTATCTAGTAATATTGGTAATTTAGAATCAAGAAGAATGCTAGCTAATTCATTGGTCCTAGCTAATTCATGGAGGAAGAATAACTCAGAATTGCAAAATTCTCATTAGGCCAGGTAATTAAAAAAAAATCTCAAAATGCAATCAGATTTATAACACTGCTTAGGAAGGGACAATTTGAGAAAAGCTTTTGAATGTATATGAATACAGAACAAGAATTCAGCCTGTAAGCAACAATCAGATTTAGGAATAGGCTAGATTCAGAAGTTCTAACGTTGAAAGAGGTATCTGGGTTTTTTAATTATTTTTGTTACTATCATCCCTGGCCTTTTAGTATGTTCTTTAGAGTTGATATGAGTTAGAGAAGACCAACATCTGAAAGGTTACAAGTTGTTGCTGACTGATAAAACTATTTTATTGCTGCTGCTGCTGCTTTTTGGATAATCTGTTTCAAACAAATATTAACTGCATCAGAATCTTAACAAATATAATGGAATAGGCTTTACTATAGCTTTACCATTTATATGACAACAGGACAAATTAGAGATGAAGGCAAACATTTAAAGGGCAGAAGAACTGTTTGTAAAGAAATCCAGATTTGAAGTATGCTGCTTATAAGAGCTACGGTATGTGCTTAGAGCTCAAAGCATTGTTAGAGATCCCACACACCCACTTTATGGTCTGTTTCTGTTGCTCCCCACTGAGAGGAGATTTTGAAGTATTTCTACGGTAGCAGGACTACCCAATTCTGTAATAGCTTTGTTGTCTATGCCATCCATCTGGTAAACTCGCAAGATTCATTTCTCTCGCCATGCACATGTATACATAACCTGAACTACACAGTTGTTTCTCTGTGTCATATAACATATGTGGGTATATGCATAATTCTGTATTTATTTATTTTTGTCATATTTATGTAATAAATATTGGAATGGTGACCCTTTGAGAGCTGTATGAAATGAAATTTCATTTTAATGTATGCCGACTAGTGTACATTCAAAATGACAATAAAGTTATTATTCTATTCTAAGTAGAAAGATAGTCATGGAATCATGCAGTAGCAGAACTATCCTGCCAGAATAGGTGCTGAGAGGATATTCCTAGGATACTAAGACATCCTTTAAAGTTCCAGGGGTTCTCAACCTTGGCAACTTTAAGACTTGTGGACTTCAATTCCCAGAATTCCTCAGCCAGCTTTGCTGGCTGAGGAATTCTGGGAATTGAAGTCCATAAGTCTTAAAGTTGCCAAGGTTGAGAACCCCTGCAAACTATTAGGGCGAATACTATTCTCTATTTATCTACAGAAAAAGTTCAGCAGCTCATCTTTTTCCTATTTGGGCAGAAAGGAATATCTCTTGTGATACTACAATCTTGTCCAAAGCTTCTATTGCCTTACACGCTACTGTAAAATATTACTTAGACTAGTTATGACAGCTTCATTTCCCAAAATATATTAAAACTGCTTCCAAATAATATTGTGGATGAAGTGCTATGCAATAGGGTATCTCCTTAAAGGCATCAAGAGAAATTCCCTGCTTCTCTGCAGAAATGTAGTGAAATCATGAAAGAAGTCAAAAATCTCACAAGTGCATAATGAGGGAAACAGACCAACATGTCATGATGTTTTTCATAAGCATTCCTTAGTAAAAAGTTCTAAATATTGTGTGATCTTGCACAGGAACACAACATTTTGTGAGATTGCATAAGATTTTGATCATCTTTTTTTTCATTTGTGAATTTAAATAACTGCCCATTTGCATGTGTATGCAAAACAAAAGCTAAACATTAAATTAAATTTAATAAAATGATTAAAGCAATTAAAATTATGATCATAAAATATAGGGAAAAGTGCAATCATTATACCAATCATTTAACAAGCTTTCCACTTCTATAATGTCCCCAGGCCTGGCGGCAAAAGCAAGATTTAAAAAAAAAATTAAAGAGAGCACAAAAACTGAGATTGAATAAAGAGAATCATGAAAAAGAAAAAAAGTGCAGAAAGAAAGAAGCTTCCAGTTTCTTTTGCAGCAAACAGAAGTATATACACAAAGTTATTCTTTATTCTATGATTTAAAAAATGCTCACTTTTTTCTATTATCCATTTTTTATAATTAGCAAAAATACAATTCATAAATGCAGCTTTCTGTTTTATGAAAAAATTATAAGGTGTTTTGACTGAGGTATATATATAGGTATTATCTTCTCTCTAATCAAAGTAATTTAGCCATGTCTGCAAGTTCTATAACCTTCAACCATTTCTTCACTGCACTGTAGGTATTGCCAAACCATTCCCTTTTTGTGCATATAATAATCTTGCCACAGTTGTCAAAGTATCATGGATTTTTTTCTAGTTGCCTATCCCAAAAGAAAAACCTATGATTTCAATTGTACTTCAGTATTTAAAATCTTCTGAATACTGTGTGCATTTTTAACCAACATTTTTTAGCTTTTTTCCATGTCCACCAAACATGGTAAAATGTCCTTTCAATTTGGGCAAAGCCAAATTTGGAGGGGTTTCCAGAAGGCCAACAGAGATGGGACCAAACTCACATCAAGAGGAATGACGTACCAAAGAAAAGGTGCCCTGGCAGAAAAAGGTCTCATTCTGGGCCCCACCAAACAAAGCTCCTTGGTTGTTGGAAAGAGCAACATGTCCTTCCTACTGGTCCTGCTGGGGTGGATGGATGGACGTAATTGGGGAGAGGACCCATGAAATTTAACAAAACCTCATAAAATATTTTAGGTTCCTAAAACTATATATAGTAAATTGCATGGTAGTGTTATGGCCAGAAATATTATGATTATTGCTATACTTTTTAGAAATAGGACTATGTGGGACTTTAATTGAGGTAGAATTTAATGGAAAAACAACTAGTACAAACATCTAAATAAACCAGTTCAGCATATAAATCACAGCTATCTCCCAAAATATAAGGTTTTGTACCTGATTTCTAGCATCTTCTTGCTCCATGGTGTGAGCTTATTTTAAGATTACAACCGATCAATATGTTTCTTTATTTCATCTCCATTTATCTCAGCCAAATGTCAACTCTGCCAATGCACTCCCTATAAATCTTTCTTCTATTTCCTCATCAATAACTTTAAATGGGCGATTTAGCCTACATTACACTGTTAATTTTTTAATCACAGCTGCTTCTTTTTTTACAGTCATTTTTTACATTAATTGTATGGGTATACTAGAATATTTGCATAATTACAACAAAGGAGTTTTATTGTTATGTTTCATTATGTTGCATTCCCTGAAAGCCAAGCCTAAACAATATGGCAATAAAAAAATGTGGAATATGGACTGGTACATTTGAGTGTACTATTGTTACCAAAAACAGCAAAATAACTATTCATACTCAGCACAAGTACTTCATGTAGAAATACTACAGATTTAACTCCCCCTCCTCCCCCCTCCCCCATTTTGAGTCAATCTTGACTCCTGGCAAATCTCTGCATTTCTTTCAGCAAGATTTCAGAAGTGATTAAAGTTTGCTTGCTTCTGCCGGCTGGGAGACAGTGACTCACCCAAGGTCACCCAGCTGGCTTCATATCTAAGATGGAACTAAGGTGGAACACAGTATCCAGGATTCTAGCCTGATACTCTATGCCACTACACCAAACTGGATGTTTAAGCTTTAGCTACAGGTAGTCTTTAACTTATGACCACAAATGGGACATGGGATTTCTGCCTTAAGATCTTATGGTCATAAATCCAGATACCAGATTTGATTTTATAACAGCTTTTAAGATGGACATGAAGCAAAATACCATGGTTGTTAAGCAAACCGTATGGTGGTTAAGTGGATCTAGCATATCCAATGGGCATTTTTTGCCATTTTCTACTTCGCTATAATTATGCCAACATTTCTGTTCAAAAATAGCAAAAAATATTGCAAGTCATGGTCACATGACCCAAGAATGTTACAATCTGTTGTAAATGCAAGCCAGTGAAGCAAACCGTATGGTGGTTAAGTGGATCCAGCATATCCTTCGCTATAATTATGCCAACATTTCTTCTCAAAAATAGCAAAAAAATTGTAAATCATGGTCACATGACCCAAGAATGTTACAACTAGTTGTAAATTCAAGCCAGTTGTCAAGTGCCTGAAATGTGATCATGTGACTGTGGGAGGAGGCAGCAGTTATAACTTGGAAGATGTGTTGTAAGTAGACTTTTGAAGTCCATTATAAATGGTCCATTGTAAATGGTCATTAAATGACTGGTCATAAGTCAAGGACTACCTGTAATAAGTTTATAATAGAGCCAAATCACCATATCTGTAAGTGTAATTATAAAGTGGGGGCTTATTCCATTTTTAATTTAATTTCTGCATAATTTAGGGATTATTTAGATTTTAGTCCCCCCATTTTAATCATACATCCTCTATTTTTCATTCTGCATACTATTTACATAGTGGTTGGTGATCCATGGACTCGGCTTTGTGAAATGTATCCAAATGTGTTAAATCCCAAGTGACATTCTCATAGGAGTAATAAAGGATTGTGTTTGATCAGTCTATGGAACAGGAACAAGGAGAACATTTTAAGGTAGAAACAAAAAGCAGCACCAAGTGAAACCTTTAATATCTTCTATCAGTTTCAGAACAGCTCCCTGAAGATAGTTTGACCTAGGGATTTTATATTCAGTATAAAAGAAAGAAAAATGAATGGCAGTCAGCAATTACACCCTGTTGCAAGCATTGTCCATAAATTTTAAATACCTAGTCTGTAATGAAAGTGAAAATGGTTTTTAAACACTGACTATAAAAATAAACCTGTCAGAATAATAATCTCCTACTCATCCAGTGGCTGTGCTTTTTTTTAAAGGTAACTGAGTTGGAAATAATTTTCTAAGTTTAAAAAGTCACTAGTGTTTTATCTCAGCTATCACATTTGTGTTTTTAATGCAGGTTTTAGAAAAATCATATAAAATAAATTAATGTGCTTTATGAATTAAGCAGCATGGCAAGACCTGTATAAATGACACCAACCTGCAAAAATGTTCAGTTTGTACTACTAATGTTTAGCCTTTGATGTAAATCTCTAAATAAACGTTTATCCTGCCAAATTATTTTTTTAATTAAGTTTTATTCATTTATAACATAAAATGTGAAAATACAAAAGCAAATAGTAGGGGACGACAGTAGAAAAGGGGAACATAAAAAAGGTGTTGAAGGTAGAAAGAAATGGAAAGTGTTAAATTTTTCTGTATGTTAAATTTTGCTGTAGAAAGCAAAACTAACATTGTTGCAATGTATAACAAAGAACCCTTAGAGTGAGCCAAGGATGTAGGGAACCGTGTGTCGCTTTTCAATAGGTTTGTAACCCACCACGCCAGACTAGCTGACGTGGAATGGGAGGAGGATAGGAGGGTATAATTGCTATAGTGCTTCTGTAAAAAAGTGTGGTCTCTTCCTACAACGGTCGAGATCCACCACACTTTGCAAACCGTTCTTAGAAATAAAGCTGTTTCCTTTCTTCAACCGAACGCCTCCTGGGAATTCATTGAAATTCCGCAAACAGTGTGAAGAAGAGGGGGGAAGAAACAAAAGGCATAAAGTCCAGAAGCAGTTTCCAAGTAGAAACAAAAGTACTTATATTCTTTTCTTTTATCAGCATAGTCAATTTGGCCATTTCTGCTGATTCCATCAGCTTTTGTAACCATTCGTCCGTCGTAGAAATCGAGGCATCCTTCCGTTTTTGTGCATAGAGCAGTCTTGCTGCCATCACCATATATAAAATCAGAGTTCCAAATTTTTTTCCAGTTCTCTTTCCATTAGGCCCAGAAGGAAAGTTTCTGGTTTAATTTTTATGTTCACTTTAAGAATTTTCTCCATTAATATATAAATCCTATTCCAATATTTTTTGATTTATCACATGTCCATCATAAATGACAAAAAGTCCCTTCTTTACATTTACATTTCCAACATTCATTTGAAATACCTTTATACATTCTAGATAACTTATATGGTGTTAAATACCAGTAATACATCATTTTATAGAAATTTTCTTTTAGGTTATAATTTAATATGAATTTTAAACCTTTTATCCACATATTCTCTCATTGTTCAAACATCACATTATACCCAAAATTCCTTGCTTGCTGGATCATACAGTGTTTTACATGTTCATTTTCCAAGTTCAATTTTAATAACGTTTTATAGACTTTGGCAATTATATGATCATCACTATCCTGCCAAATTATTGAAGGGGAAAAAAATCTGAGAGATTTCAGAAGACAAAATATAAACTTTAATTCCCATCCTCTACCATCTATTCAAACATCTAACAAAATTTATTTTCTACTTTCTTCAGGGAAGACTTCTAATAGGAATATCAGTAGGAATACTTATATGTCATGATGAACAGATTAATATTAAAGTGAATGATAATTTACAGTACTCCTTTACTTACAACTATAATTGAGCCTGGCAATCAGAGTCATAAGTCATGACAGTTGTATAGGAGACCAATCTGATTTTACAATCTTTTGTTGCAACAATTATTAAGCAAATGCAGAAGATATAAAGCAAATGCATTGATTTTAATGTGAATTTGGCAGTTAGGTCAATAAGCAAATGCCAAAGCCATTAAGTTTATCATTGTTTACTATGGGCTGTTTTTGGCCAGAAACCAGAAATAAATATGGTTCCCATCAAAAAATCATAAATTGTGGTCATGTGACCATGGGATGTTGCAAACATCCATAATTCAGGTCAGTTGCCAAGTACCCAAAATGTGGTCAAGTGGCCATTTGGGTAGGAGCAACCATCAGAACTGGGTCAAAGTAGCTTTTGTGTAGTCCAAATAATTAAGGATACCTGTAAAAGCAATAAGATGTAGTGAATGAAATTCTGTAGGAGCTCTTGGAACAGAACAAAACATTATTCTTCAGTCTACTAATGAACTCAACTCACATAACAATGTGTCCACAGATCTTAGAGTTGGAAGTTTGAAAAACATTGGACTACATTAATAAAGTATCACATGAGTTGTACTTGATCTCTGGTGACTCCAAAGTATTTTTGCATTGTTTTTCTCTGGAACATGTGTGTAGGGGGGAAGAGAGGTAGCCTCTCAAAGATTTTCTATATGGCAGCAGAGCAAGGTTTAACACACTTTCATGGCCACCCATCTGTTTTAACCTCACCATCTAGCTTGCATCCCTACTATTCCGTGCTTGCTTTCTATCTAAAATTAATAAGCTAACACTTTTTAGCTTTCCAGATTTGGCCAGATAATGGTCAGCATGTTTAATGTTAGCTTAGCACATTAAAAAAACCTCTGAATAAAACGTTCATGAACATCCTTATTGAAAGAAACTGATATTGTGTGTTATATCCAATCTGAGTCATCAGTAAGACATGAATTAAATACAATCTCTTGTTGACATATCAGAACTCAGATATTTTACTTATTAGGATATGGTTTGTTTATTGGATCATTTTTCTCTTGTCTGTTACTGGTGAAGTCTGGAGAAAGGACAAAAATCAGAGTCGGGTTAATAAAATTCCAGAGGAGATGGTATTGTCAAAAATCACCAGTGGGAGAACTGTGAAGGAAATGCCCAAAGCCCACATTTGAAATGATAAAGCTGTTCTTGCAGCTCTGATATCATTGGGCTCAGATAAAACAAAAGTCCTTAAGGCCTCCTTGCTGAAAATGAGCAGGATGGGAGATATAGGAATGGCACAAAGAGGTGAGAAGTGAAATAAACATATATAATAAAATTTAGCAATAACAACTTCACTGGACATGGGATACAAGAATGTATTGATCTCTCAGACAAATTATTATTAAAGGAATTAAGGAAAATGATTGATTGGTTGGTTGGTTGGTTTCCATTAGTTTTGCCAAATGAAGTAATCACATTAAAACAAGAAACAAACTGATCAAACAAATAAAATGCATATGCCCAGATTTCCTTTTAGTTCAGAGTTCCAATGTCAGCATTTGACGTGTTGGTAAGCACCTTATTCAGTTCTTCAGAGAGATGCCACAAGTCTTCTGACTAAATAACAACAGTTATTCAGTTACAGAAGGGTAGGAAAAAGGAATGAACAGTTGAGTATTTAGTTCTTCTCAAACTTACAGCAATGATTCCATTGTAAAGGGTGTATTTTATTATTTCCCACAGGGATACTTTCTCTTTTCAGGATAAGATTTTTATGAACCTGTTGCAAAATTGGATATGACATAGTCACTATACATGAAAAGAAATTCCAGTTTCACAGTTCACACAGTTTCTTTTGCTTCTTCTAAATACCAGAGAATGCTCTAAGTTTGCATTCTGCAAGATTTATTTCTCATCTCCATATTTTTCATCTGCAAACTTTCATTCTGAAGGGGCATAAACTAAAGATGGCTATTGAAAAAGGCTCTTTGATATCCTCCTTCTCAGTAGGTCCTCTTCTGAACATTTCTAGTGTCAGTTAAAGCAGCCAAGCTGAAGTAATGTCTAGGCTAATTGATTGAGTGATTGAGCAATTCTGCAAAGCAGAGATGGGTGACCTCTGACTCTCAAAGGCCCCATTTATATTTATGCGAAGGATAAATGCATACTGGAGTGTACTAGAGCTGTGTCATATATTCTGGAAGGACTGGGATTTCTTGTTTCCTTTTTTGGTTTCTCTATGATTTTAAAAGTTGAAACTATATTAAGATTATTTTAGGGATTTTTCTTATGTGTTTATTGTTTTAGTGGGAATATAGGCCTTAAATCTTTTACCAATAGAGACAGATAAAATTCTGGAGGCCCGGAGTAGTACTTGAAGACACAATCAACATTAAAATGATCCACCTCTAAAGGGCAAAAAAACTTTACTAGGCCAAGTGTTGCAGTTCCTCCTCCTTCATGTTCTGCTGGCAGAAGATTGGATAGATCAGCGGCCCCCAAGCTTTTGGGCACAAGGGACCAATTCCGTGGAGACAGATTTTTTTCTGCAGACCGGAGGGGGCATAGTTTTACATGCTGTCTCCATCCTGTGGATGGGGCTTCATTTGTTTGCGTGGCCCAGTTTCTGGCATGCCACGCCCCCCACCCCCGCACACAAACACACATGCACGCTTTGTATATTAACAACCCCAACCTCATAATGTTCTATGTGGGACTTCTGCTGTAAGTTCTTTTTTATTTTTATTGATTTTTTAAAAATACAATTGAAAAGTACTTATTCAACAAATGTGTTGGTCTGAGTTTATTATTCACTAATACAAATTAAATTCCTAATCCCTTGTTTGTTTCTCCAGCCATTGATAAAATAAGTTCTTCTTAGCTTTGATTGTACAAATAGTCCTTGTTTAGCAACTTCCTTGTTTGGTTGGTGACCATTTGCCGGATGGTAATGAAGAACTAACTTTATGACCAGACATTGCATTCATGACTTTTGCAGGCATGTAAAGCAAAGGAAAGCTGCAGTAAGATCATAAGCACAATTGCAGTTTCACTTAGTGACCATTTCATTAAACAACCAAGTTGCTGTCTCAACTGTGGTCACTAAATGAGGACTACCTGTATATATTTTGAACTTTCTGCAAGGCTAGATGCCCTTCAGACAGTTCCATGCTTCAAGAAATTGAAACATAAGAATCTATTTGTAATCAAGAGAACATTAATACAAGCTCATTGGAAACCTCTGTCCATGTAAAGAGGTCACGTTAGTAGCAAAAATTTAGTTCCAGCTAGATCCAAAGCTGCTAGCATTCTCAAAAGTGTGAGCCCTATCCAGGCTATGTCCCCCACTCCAATACACCACTTCTGGACAAGAAAATTCAGTTCTCCTATTCCCAATGGGAGAGGCAAACATTTTTAAATGCAATTTTAAGTGCCAAAAAGCCCAGTCTTGCTTCATCTTCTGAGTTGACCAAAATGAGCTAGCAGGACTGAGAATAAAGCAACAGATTTCTTTTGCTATTCCTGAGCTTCCAAAGATCACTCTATGGATTATTCTAAATTACAAAGGATAGACAGGGAAAGAATAAGGAAGGCTATATGAACAATTTTCATTTTGCAAGCTCTGAACATGCTGGGAATATTTGATAAGGAGCAGCATTTAAATATGTGATTTTCTGCTTGCATTCTGAATTCTCTTGGGGTGATCTAGGCTTTACTCTGCATGTTTAAATGGCTCACTGACTTCAGCATCTAGCTTGTGAAATAAAATCAGTACACAATTAGAGATGTATAAAACGTCTGTTATTTCCTCATTTATTTGTATTTTCCTGGCTAATGACATCACATATTTAAGTTATTTATGTAAACTGCAAATAGGCTATTTTACAATGTGTATCAGTCACTTAAATGTGCACTACTAAAACTGCCTGATAAATAATGCAAGTATATAATAAATTTTAGAATTATCGATATTAGCTTTTCCGAGTTCTCAAGATATATTGAACTACAAGTGCTCTCATTCCAGTCATGGCACCTGATAACTATCCTTGATAGAGACTATAATACTGTATTCGTTTATTTAGTTAAGTATTTGGATGGGTGACATTGCATCAAGCATAAGGATGGAACTGCCCCATTCCCTCTTCTATATGCCTATTTTAGAATTTAGAGCACAGTTATTTGACTCTTATCTCAAAATGGGATGAGAATTGCAATCATCATTTTGCAGCAATTGCCCTGCCAAACTCTAGTGAAATGGTTGGATTAGTTTCATGGTAGCTGAACAAATGAGGTTATCTATCATTCATTCATGACAGAAATTGCTGTACAAAGCAATCTAAACATAATACTTTTTAAAATAAGTCTTGAGTATTAATTTCAGAATAAGCATCTGAGTTAAAATTAGAAATTACAATTTATTTAGCCAACTGTTGTTGTTCCTTAGCTTGGTGGGTCTGCTAGCCATCTCCATTGGACAATAAGCCTAGCCTACTGATCCTCTCTCTTCCTCCTGTTGAAATCCATAAGCTGAAAGACAGAGCGATATATTGCAGGATGTTCCTTCCAAATGGAAAATAAAGATGCAGGCACTTACATCCAAATGCATGTCTTTCCAAAGTGTACTATGATTTCCAGATTTTATTTTTTTTGCAGGGGGGAGAGATGTTTGCAGTATTTTTCTGCCTATAGCCTTAGGCATCTCTTGGAGAAAAGAAGGGGCTTTCCCCATATGTTGTAGGCTTTGTACAATAAGTACAACAGTTTGCAGAACAGTTTGAGGGCTGGGAGTTATCTCTTTGCTATCCTTTTCTCTGTATTCTCTGCATATCCCGAATTTACATAGAGAGCCCCCCAATTTTCTTCAGTTCACTCAGAGGAAAGTTGAGAGTCAAGAATGAGACAGAATGTAGTCTCCCAGAATTATCTATTTTGCTGCTGGAAGAACAATACTGACTAATCCCAAGCATATGGTAAAAAGCAATTAATGTTAATTTTGTATCCAGCTGTCCAAAGCCAATAATAAAATTCTTCTTTCTCTACACTGTATAAAAACTTCTCTGTTAAAATCTATAACTGCAACTGTGGAATATATATTGTACTCATTTAGAATGCTTTACCTTGTCTTCCAAAAACTAGACATTTGGATCTGATTTGATTTGTAACCTTGAAAAAAGTTCTTTATTTATGTTGTAGCAATCCTTCCTCCATTTCTGACTAGCTATTATATTCCTTTTGGACTTGTATATTACAAGCCCATAGGAGAACATACTATATTTTATTGAGTCAATGAAGACTCAATCATCCAGTCAACTCAATCATACTATACTAATACATTTATCTTTTCAATAATTCCCATAAAAACTCTTTCTAATTATTTTGGAATGTCAGTTAAAGATTTGGAACTTGGGTTTTTTTAAATTGCTTGTTGTAATACTGCTGTTCATGCAGCTGAAGTATATAGAACATGGCCCATTAAAACAGTATTATACTAGCACTGCCAGCAAATGAAGACACACTATTCAAAACTTTCATAGTGTACCACACCTAAGGGGCACCGATTAGGCAAAACTGCCTTAAACTAAACAGTGATTACAATTTTGCCGTGCTGAATGGTTTTTTTCCTGTCAATATCAATCCCCCTTAGCATGATATAATGTAAGTCAGATCCACTCTCAACATCAAAGATCAAGAAGCATTCGATAATACTCAGTTCATTAATTAGCAGAGCCATTAGGAGTGTTTGAGTAAGCACATTGTTCAAAGTTGCAGACAGATCATTTGACTGGCAAATAAGTCTTTAAGGCTGCTTCTTCTGTCTGCACATATCATGGCTCATCCAGCTTAATGTGCAAACATTACAGTTAAGAAATGATAGATTTTTAAGGACTATTAAATCCTCTCTGAATAGATCAGCAAAAAGTTCTTCAGCACAGGTGTTCTTACAGTTAGATAGCATTGGAAAAACACATGTTGTGCAATGATCCTATGCCTTTTGTTTTTTCCACATAATTTTATCGAAAAACAGTCTTTTCAGCAGGAACTATACCAAATGTTCATTTGCCTCCAAGCTTGGAATCTGGTTGTTCACACCATTTAAATTGTTTGTACAATCTGCTTTGGCTGTTGAGGAGACAGTTGAATCAATAACCCATAACAAGCTGCTACTATCACCACATTGTGATGGCAGCTTCTGCAACTCAAAACTACACAATCTCCAGGTGGTGTTCTATAAATCTATCTTATGAAAGATAGGAGATGGCACACTGCAGAAGTAACAATACAAAAGAGTCATTTAGAGCAAGTTTATATCACTGGGTGTCAAATAAATATTTTGGACCTTAGCTCCCAACACTGCCAGCCAGTAAGGCTAATGGTAAGAGATTTCAAAGCTACATTATAAATTCTAGTGTATGGAGATCATCAGATCTTCATTGTCCCTTCATATAACCACATGAGTTGAAAGGGTTAGGTAAAAGGAGTTAGGAATGAGGAGTGGAGAAAAGCTGAAATACAAAGTCAAGTAAATTCATGCTCATTTTAGTGATTCTAGAGAATAAATCTTGAGAGGAATCAATGGAATTTGTAGCACCACTTGGCTTTTAATAGACTCAGGAAAATAAAAACAAGACAGATTGAAAGGAAATGACTCAAAGAGGCAAGAGATGCTGCTACAGTATTTAGTAAGTTTAGATGTGTCTTACTCTATGACTGATAAGAACCATACATAAAATCATCTGCAAAAAAGCAGATCTATACCAATAGCAAAACAGATTAAAATTTATGCAGGACACTTAATATGTAAACCTCACCATCACATAGGTACTTATCAACCTCCAGAGCAAGCTAAGGTTTAAGCTCCCCAATCATGAAATATTCCCTGAAAGAACCAAGGGGTTTGAACAGGAATGTCTTGGAACTTCTGGAAACTATAAAATGATGCAAAGCAGTGTTTTGCCAAATGTCAGTGTGCAATGATCAGGTGCCCAGGCTGGTTGTAATTGTGAAGACCATTGTAAGTCATTTTTTTCAGTACCATTGTAATTTTAAATGGTTGGTAAACAAATGGCTGTAAATCATAGATTACCTGCACATGGGGGCATAGCACATGAAAGTAACTTAGAATGAAGCTGAGATGGTGTTCATTATTCACATGACCAGCCTGAAACATTTACTCAATATTCTCTCCTGGAAAATGTAGCAATAAATATCCTTTAAAATTAGTGCCAAAATGTATAATTTAGAATGGAAAGCATGCTTGACAAATAATGTTCTAACATTTGTTCTGTAGAAATATTTATAGCACAATCCCTGATATAAAAAAGCTAAGTACACTTGGCCTTGGTTAATATTTGGATGCAATACTATCTGGAAAGTCCAGGCTTATATAAAAAACTAGGAACCCAATAAATAAATTAATGAATAAAAATCCTGAAAGAAGACAACAGCAAATCACTTTTGCAAAATGGATGTACAAATGTACAGATGCATCTGTGTAGGTGTCCCAGAGATAAACTTAATTCAAAGATGACAACAGATGTAAATTCTATGGCTTAGCTCCATAAAATGTTTTATGATTGAAGGACTAAAACCACACATTGTAAATCCAGAAAGAAAGGCAGGGATGAAGCCATAGCTTTCCAGGTATGGGTGAATTATTTCTCCCAGCAACCTTCATCATTGCCTCTGCTGATTGATGCTGCTCTGATTTATAAGTCAATAACATCACCTACATGGAAACTGTTATGTCCTGGGCCTGTGATTGACAGAGCAGGTGCAGGAAGCTGCAGAGAGACCTGGGCAGACCATGTGGCTGCCCGGGCCGGACAGGCTGTCTCCAGCCTATTGCGCATGCGCAAAGCGGGAAAATACGTTGCATTTATTGGCTGATGCTGTTCCCTGCAAAAGGGTATAAAAGGGATCTGCGCCATTTTAGTTTATTCGTTTAGTTTATTCAAACTTATATGCCGCCCTTCTCCAAAGACCCAGGGCGGCTCACAACAAGAATACAATAACAATTTTAAAATTAACCACATTCATACCACATACAAACACAATCAGTTCATAGTCGCTGATGGAGGGACACACTTAGGGCTGAGGGGCAGAGCACAGCTCATATGCCCCAAGCCTGTCAGCATAGATGTGTCTTCAGCACTTTCCGGAAAGCTAGGAAGGAGGAAGCAGTACAAACCTCTGAGGGAAGCTGGTTCCAGAGGGCTGGGGCAGCAACAGAGAAGGCCCTAGCCCTAGGCCCCGCCAGATGACATTGTCTAACAGATGGGACCCGTAGGAGGCCAACCCTATGTGCCCCAACCGGTCGCTGGGATTCATGAGGCAGGAGACGGTCCCGCAAGTATCCTGGTCCGTTGCCATAAAGGGCTTTATAGGTCATAACCAACACTTTGAATTGTGTTCGGAGACCAATTGGTAGCCAGTGCAGCTCATGGAGAGCTGGAGTGATATGAGCATGTTTTGGGAGACCCAACACAGCTCACGCGGCCGCATTCTGGACTACTTGCAGTCTCCGGACATTCTTCAAAGGTTGCCCCATGTAGAGAGCATTACAGTAGTCGAATCTCAAGGTGACAAGGGCATAGGTGACTGTGAGGAATGACTCCCGGTCCAAATAGGGCTGCAACTGGCGCACCAGGCGAACCTGGGTGAATGCTCCCCTCGCCACAGCCGAAAAATGATGTTCCAAACTTAGCTGTGGATCGAGGAGGACACCCAAGTTGCGAACCCTCTCCGAGGGGGACAAAACTTCTCCCCCCAGGGTAATGGATGGACAGTTGGAATTGTCCTTGGGAGGCAGAGCCCATAGCCACTCCATCTTGTCGGGATTGAGTCTGAGCCTGTTGGCACCCATCCAGACCTCAACAGCCTCCAGGCACTGGTTCATCACTTCAACTGCTTCACTGTAATGACGCGGGGTAGAGATATAAAGCTGAGTATCATCAGCATATTGATGATAACTCACCCCGTGTCGACGGATGATCTCACCCAAAGGCTTCATGTAGATGTTAAAAAGCACAGGTGAGAGAACGGACCCCTGAAGAACTCCACATGGAAGAGACCTTGGAGCCAATCTCTGACCTCCTGCAAACACAAATTTTATGTTGTTCTGTTGAAGCTTGAATAAAGAAGCAACTGTTGTTACTCCTGCCTTGTCTCAATGCCTTACCAACGCACAGAACAGAACATTGGCGACGAGGGTGGGATTGTGCTGCAAGAAAACAACAAAAGAATACTAGGCTGACTCACCACGGGAGGCCAAAGTGCTTGGAAGTTCGGCATTCCAACTTGTGTGACTCTGCCTGCCAGTACAAAGACCCTGGAGGTGAGCTTGGCAAGATTCGTCCTGTAATCCCTTCGCAGGCCTGAGCAGCACGAGGCATTGAGTGAGGCTGCCAAGAAGAAATGATGACTAAGATAGGGCTTCGGTCCAAATTTGATACAGCGCACCCTGAACGTTGGAGCTCATACATTGCCAGAGTAGAAAATACTTTAGGGTAAAGCAAGTTTGGAAGGATGGGCTCAAAGCCGCAACGTTACTGTATGTCTGTGGGCAAGAGACATTTGATATTGCTGAAAATCTGGTTGCCCCAGAACCTTTGGAATCCATCACTTATACAGAGCTGAAGAAAATGTTAAAGGAACATTTTGAACCAAAGCTATCGGTGATTGCATGGTGTCATGCATTTGAACAGCGGGACCAACATCCAGGAGAGTCTGCTGTGGACATTATTGCTGCTCTGCGTCAAGCTGCAAGACCCTGTGAGTTTAAAGACTTAGAAGAATGGCTAAGAAATCGGCTAGTTTGTGGCTTGAGGAGCCAAGAACTGCAGCAAAAGATTTTTGCAAAAGAAGACATTTCCTTTTAAGATGCACTAAGGGAGATGACAGCCGACAAAGCAGCAGGAGGAGCTGTTAAGGCCTTGGGGCTTTCCAAGAACCGTACAAGTTTGGGCTCAGTCAATCAAGAGGTTGCTCGAGAGGTATCCGAACTGGATTCCGAAAATGTGATCGACCATCTGCAGCAGCCAGCTGAGAGAAAGCCCCAAGAGCAAACTGACAAGGGGTCTGACAAGGCAGTTCTATTCCCTTGGTGCTTCAGATGTGGATGCCACCACAAGCGCTTTGACTGCTGTTTCCACTCAGCTACTTGCCATGCATGTGGCCGGCAAGGCCACATAGCTGCCATCTGTTTGGATTGCAAGAAAGACTGTCCATTGGAAGAATTGCCTCGGAAAGGTATCAGGGTCCCCAGCCAAAATAGGGTGGGTTTCTGCGCATCCTGCAGGAGCGTTCTGAGAATAGGGGCCCACCGGCCATTGAAGAAGAAACTGCGTATTGATGTCAGATTGCAGGGGGTCCCCTTAACTATGGAGCTGGACATGCGTTCAGCTCTGTCAATCATTTCCCAGAACACCCTCAAGCAAATCTGCTGTAGAAGCGGACAGAGAGTTAAATTCAGGCTGTCGAATCTTATCTTAACAGACTTCCAGAATTCCCAAGTCAGTGTGAAAGGGGAGGCCACGCTCAGAGTGCAGCGTAGGAATTTCAAAGGGTTTCTGGACATTATTGTGGTTGAGGGTGACTGCACGAATCTAGATTGGTTCAAGGCACTTGGGATTTAAGTGACTGGGCTACACAGCTTGCAAACGACAGGTCTTGCGAGAGTTTGCAAGGAGTTTGCTAATGTGTTCAGCCCAGAACTAAAGTCATACAAGGAGCCTCCAATTGCTTTGCGGTTAGATCCTTCCATTGCACCAATTAGGATTAAGCCTCATTGGGTGCCCTTTGTGCTTAAGCAAAAGATAAATGCTGAGCTGGATAAACTGCTACAGCAAGGTATTTTGGAACCTGTGGATAGCAGTCCATGGGAAACACCCATAGTCACGCCACTCAAGGCCAACAGGGAAGTCCGCATTTGTGCTGACTATAAATGCATGCTAAACAAAGCATGCCAGCAGCACTCTTATCTGGTGCCTGTGGTGAGCCACATTTTGGCCTCACTTAAACGAGGCTGAGTTTTCACCAAACTCGATTTGGCTCAGGCCTATCAACAGCTACTGGTTGATGATGCAACGGCAGAGGCCCAGACGATCGTAATGCACCGGGGAGCTTTCAAAGTCAGAAGATTGCAGTTTGGAGTTAATATAGCTCCTGGCATTTTCCAAAGCGTGATGGAGCGAACACTCCATAACATTCTGAGAGTTTGCCCATATTTCGATGATGTCCTCATCGCAGGGGAATCAATCGAAAACCTGTCTGAAAGGCTTCGGTCCGTTTTGCTGCATTTCCGCAAAGTGGGGCTGAAATTTAAGCAGGGAAAAATGCAAAATTGGAGTAACTTCCACTGAATTCCTGGGGTTTTGCATAGATGCCGAAGGCATCCATCCTGCTGAATCTAAGCTCAAAGCGATTCAGCAGGCCCCAAGTCCCAAGTGCGTATGACTACTCCCTGGTTCACAAACCAGGCAAAGAATGGGCCACGCAGATGGCCTCAGTAGGTTGCCTCTACAGCTTGT
Source organism: Bothrops alternatus (assembly GCA_034064705.1). Lineage (NCBI taxonomy): Eukaryota > Metazoa > Chordata > Lepidosauria > Squamata > Viperidae > Bothrops > Bothrops alternatus. Next base: position 4,457,361 of record JARGCV010000053.1, on the reverse strand, counting down.
AGAATCAGATCCTGCTCTAGCTAACCACATCCTGACTATCCAGGATTTGCCTGCGTCTCCCCTCAATGCAGGGGATGTGGCTGCAGAAATAGCCACTGATCACACGCTAACATGCTTGTTGAATTGGGTGCTGTCAGGATGGCCTGACACGTGTCCTGGCACCAATTTCCAGAGTTTCTGGAAAAGGAAGCACGAACTATCCACCTTTAAGGGTTGTGTCCTGTGGGGTAGCAGGGTAGTGATCCCAACCTCATTGAGGACTAGAGTCTTGTAGTCTCTGCATGAAGGACATCTGGGAATAGTCCGGATGAAGGTGCTTGCACACAGCTATCTCTGGCTTGATAAGGAGATTGAGACCCAGGTCCAGGGGTGCCACATTTGCCAACAGTCCAGGCCTGAAATGCCAAAAGCTCCTGTGCATAGGTGGAGGACACGCATGCTCCTTGGTCGAGGGTTCATATTGACTACACTGGCCCCTTTCAGGGGCAATTCTTCCTCACTGTTGTAGACAGTCACTCTAAATGGCTAGAGGTCATTCCAGTGTCCACTACAACTACTGCCAGGACCATCCAGGTGCTGAGGGGGATCTTCGCCTCTCACGGGCTGCCAGATGTTCTTGTCTCCGACAACAGACCTCAATTCACCTCTTCAAAGTTCCAGGCTTTCCTGCAAGTCAACATGATTTGTCAGGCTACTTCGGCACCCTTTCATCCGGCTTGCAATGGCCAAGCTGAGTGCATGGTGCACAAAACCAAAGATGCCTTGAAGAGGCTCACTCATGGGAGCTGGCACCACAGGTTAGCTGATTTTCTCCTTTGCCACTGCACCACACCTTGAACAACTACAGGCAAGAGCCCAGCTGGGGTTGCCGTTTCATTATCAAATTAGACAGATTGCACCCAGACCGGGTGGCTTCACAGGTATCATAGCCACGGGCACCAAGGAGACTACAGGTGGGTGATCCGGTTTGGGCAAGGAACTATGGACCTGGACATCTCTGGGTGACAGCAGTGGTCTCCAAGATCACTGGCCCACTGTCATATGAAGTGGCCTTGGAAGATGGTCTCGTGCTGCGTTGGCACATTGACCAGCTGCGATGGAGGCTACCTAGTCACCCTTCTGCTCCTGACTCTGCTCTCGGGGGGGAGGAGGACCACGATCACAATCGTGGATCTCAGTCTCTCTGCGAAAGCAGGGGTTTGCACTCTCCGACTAGGGGTTTTGCCAGCAAGGCGGCTCTGGACTCTGGCACTGGGTCCATGGGACATTGCATGCAACAGGCTTTTCGTGCCACACCTACTGCAGTCCTTGTGCCTACGGGACAGTGCTCCAACTGGGGTCTCTTGCTGACCTGGGGAATTCTATCCCACCAAGGAACTCTGGTCTGGTCTTACCAGAAAGAGCCAACCGAAGTCAAATGGACAAAGGGTTGGGCCTACTGGACCAGGCCAGCCAGCGAGATGCAGGTTTGCCCACATCAATCGGGCCTCAAAGTCCCGGTCTGCCGAGCCTGGCAGGCAAGCTTGCAGACCGGGCACTTGCAGCAGCTCCGAGATGCTCGGAGCAGGTCAGAGGCCTCTAAAGTTCTTACAAGATTATGTAAGGTTCCTGTCAGTAAGCTGGCAGGCCTAGGTTCCCTGGAAATAAGAACACACTCAATAGAGTGACCTTGTAGTAGTTAAAATAATAGTATCTATTTTTCTTGAACCAAGAGGGGAAGAGTGTTATGTCCTGGGCCTGTGATTGACAGAGCAGGTGCAGGAAGCTGCAGAGAGTCCCAGGCAGATCACGTGGCTGCCCAGGCCAGACAGGCTGTCTCCAGCCTATTGCGCACACACAAAGTGGGAAAATATGTTGCATTTATTGGCTGACGCTATTCCCTGCAAAAGGGTATAAAAGGGATCCGTACCATTTTGTGTTGTTCTGTTGAAGCTTGAATACTGAAGCAACTGTTGTTACTCCTGCCTCGTCTCAATGCCTTACCAATGCACAGAACAGAAACCACTTTTGGACTTTTTGCTTGCAACTGACAGAAAGGAAACTTTTATTTGGGGATTCAAGTATTAGAACTGTTCATGATTATAGAAATGTTGTGTATTATTAATTTTAGAGTAAGATGTTAATATATTTTATATTTGTATATGTACCAAAGAAAGTCTGAAGGGTTTTTTCTGCATTTCTAATTTTACTCTTTTTCTGAAGCTATTTTTCTAATCCTTTTTTCTGTTTCCTTATATTTTATCTATTGTTGAAACTTATGAAAAAATAACATTAGGAGGCCTTCAGGTTTCTTACACAAGTGGATCTAAGTAAAGTTAAGATGCTTGTCTATGAGACAGAAAGACCTAAATTGCAATGTTTTTTAAGTTTCAAAAATTCAAAGAACTTTGGAGTCTTTTTTCAAACTTTTTAGTCCTTGCTGTAGAAATGATTATCTGCATCACTCCTATGAAGTTACAAGGATTCCTCCTATCTCTTTAACAAATACAAAACAATGAAGAGTATGCTTTTGAATAGACACATTACAAGTAATCTTTCTTTCTATTATTTATTATCCATTTTCCTTCCCTCTCTGTATCATCATTTTTAAAGTAATAAGCCAAAGGTAAGAAACATACAATATCATATTGGAAGTGGTATGGAACATTGTTGTGTCCTTACTTATGGTATTTATCTAATATACATGGATATTGATAGCAATTTGCAAGTATATTCTTGTCATCTGTTATACACCAACAACAATGCCAAAAGAAATTGCAGATTTAGGAATTGAAAATGTCAGTCCTAAGGAGAGAATTCTGAAGATTATAGTAAATAACCTCCATTTTTTAAAATGTTCTATTTCATAACAGTTATTTCAACTTCAATAGTATAAAATCTGTTTTATACTATTTACTCCCCAATTTGGAAAAGAAAGAAAGAAAGAAATGTATCCAAAGGATGCCATGCCAGGGAGAATTATTTTTCCAATCAAATTTAGAGCTCTTAAGGAGTTGTTTTATTGTTATTGGTTTGAGGTAATCAGATTTGAAGACCAACATATTTAGAGACAGCAATTGGAAAATAGGATCTACATACAGTTGAAACATAGAAACTTGAGAAGTGGCCATCTCTTGCTATTTATTTCCATAATAAAGTATATGCAGCTGTATGAAACAACACATATCTTTCTGATGAATTACTCATAATTCATAACTTACTTGTGAGTTTAACTTAATACTAAACTATTCTTCTTGCAGTGTTTTCCAAGCCTCTTTTGTGTTGTAATATTTAGAATCCTGTGACCTTTAAATATCTGGTTTTGTATATCAACTAGTTTTACAGATAATTCACAAACTTCTATTTTATATTCACAGCATGTTTCACTGCTACTTCTGAAGAAAGCAGAAAAATTGGATATGGTGAAGAAGTAATCATTTCCGACTGTTCTTGTTAATACAAAATGGACCTTAAGAGACACTTGAATACACCTTGTCTGAGAAACTGATAGTTCTGGAAATCATTCTGATTTTGGCAGCATAGAGAACAAAATTGCTAAAGGTGACCTACAAAAAGCGATCTCCTCCAAACAGAAAGTCAAAACTGGAACCCAAACAATTAAAATAAAGAATGTTACCTCTTCTCTGAATACAGATATGTTGTAGTTATCAATTATTTTTTCCAGTGATGCATTTTTAATTGGACCTAAAAGTATTCTCTGAACCAGGATTAAATCAAAGCAAGCTGTAACTTTATAGAAATTAAAAACATACTATCCAAGGCTTTCTTTTCCCTTTCATACCCAACATGCCAATTATAACAACCAGAAATTAAATTTAAAAAAATAGAATCTTGGGAAATTATGGAAATTTCATAGATTCTAGTGATTCATGTGAAATTTTTAGACATTTCAATTATTTGGTGTTTTTACTTGAGACTTTGCAATATCTTGGCTTGATATTTTTACTTAAGAACTTGGAAGATCTTGCATTGTTTACTTCTGTCACAAGCTGGATTTGGCTTCTTCACTTAAATTATGCTAGCAAAACTAAGTGTAATTAGGAACTGAAATTTGTATGCAAAATTGTTAACAGAATTCAGTGGCAACATAAGACACAAGTGCTCATGAACACAAAATGATACTGATATATAGAAAGAATATATAGAAAATAACAGAATGAAATTTTAAAAAAACTTTAAATTTAAAAGAAATAAAGTATTTTAATCTAAAACAGAAATAAAATGAAGGAGCATGAGATATCAGGTGTATATATTATATGCAAAAACGTTATTGGACTTGTATTGGGAGACAAACTAAGCAGAGTCTGTGAGATGTTAAGGGTGGTTTATGTATTTAATTCAAAATTAGAACGGTCTCAGAAAAAGTTAGGATCTATCCTCAAATTACCACTGTCACACCACCACCATGATCACATGATCGCAATTTAGATACCTAGGCACCAGTTCTAATTTGCGATTGTTGTCTCATGATCACTATTTGTGACCTTCTCAGCTACCTTCCAACAAAAAAAGTCAATAGGAGAAGCTGGATTCACTTAACAATTTTGTAAAGAATAATAGCGATTCTATTAATGAATGTGATTGGCTTACCAGTTATGGTGATTTGCTTAAGGACTGCAGTATTGCCATAAAATTGAGTACACTCATGTGATGACTCACCTCATGACTGCTTTGCTTAGCAACCAAAATTTCAGTCCAAATTGTGGTCATAAGTCAAGAATTATCTCTATAATATGCAAATACATGTCAAAAGCATAATTCACATATTGCTGGAAGTAATATTCCATTCTTTTTCTAAGTATGTCAAGAAACCAGACTAAAAGTTAGAAGGCCATGAGTTGTAGTCCTACCTTTGACACAAAGCCACCTGGGTAACCTATGACCAGTGACTCCCTCTCAGCCTTATAAAGGAGGCAATGGCAAACCACTTTTGAAATCTTGCCAAGAAAACTGCAGGGACTTGTCCAGTTAGTTGTCAGGAGTCAACACTATTTGAAGACAGAATAAAAAATGTAAAAAATCCACTTCATGTAATATTGTGAATTCGTTTTACAAGGATTCAGAGAACCAAGAATGGGGAAGCAAGGATGATAAGAAGACAGACAATGAAATCTGTATTTAATTCAACCAGTTTCAGTATTGCTCAGAAAAATACCCTAAAGATCAAAAAACCATAACTCAATAAACAGGACAGAGTATCAGTTAATATTACATTTTAACAATCCTACTAACTAGTTGAGAAGGAAAACTACCTGGCTTAAATGGTGGGGATGATGACAATCCATAACAAACACCACACAATAGCATGAAAACACTCCCAATGCTTGTGAATTGAAGCTTGTGACTACTCTAAGGTTTATGACAACAGATGAAAGGAATTGGATGTATTAGCCTTAAGAAAAAAAAATGGATGACATGGTAATGTTTTTCAACAGAGTCATGGAGAAGCAGATTAAGATCTGTTTTTTTATGGTTCCGGGGTCAAAGACATTAAAAAAGACAAAAAAATGATCACATTCCTATAAAAAAAGCAGATTCCATTTGAATATTAGGAAAACCTGAACAGTAAGAGCAATAGAACTACAAATCCAGTTATCAAAGACTTCACCTCACATTTGAGCAGAGAGAATCTGTCAAGAATACATTAATTAGGACTCTTGCATTTGATGACTTAAATGGGCTCTTCCATGTCTATAATTCTGTGATTATAATTATCATTTTCAATGTCCAGGTCTTGTGTAAAAAGTAATGGCTTTTTGTTTTGTATTGTATTGTATTTTTCACACACATTTATTACTATCTGTAACCAGAATAAGGTTTGGAAATAACAGATTTAGGCATCAAATGTTTAGTTTATAAAATCCAAGTCTGTTTAGGAGAGGGTTTTTTTGCCAGATATTTTTCCCATTCTCTGAATGCAAATGCAAGACAGTGTAATGCCAACTTTGCCTTTGTTCAAAACTAGCAGCCAATTTGGCACATATGTTTAACCCTTTGACTTTAATGAATCTGTCTTTACTAGATACAATTGACTATATTCCCAAATTAAGAATGTAATTTACAAAATGTTCTTGTTCCTAAACGATCTATTGCAATTTCCAAGTTCAGGCAAAAAAGAAGAAGGAAAGAAGGAAAGAATCAACTATACCCCAAAGGCATTCAGCATGTAAATTTGACCTTTAAAGCAATCATGAGTCTGACTGATGAGCATTGCTTTAACAAGATATACTTATATTTTATTGTGTTTTTTTTTTCAGATTGTAACAAAAGAAACCTGGGAGAAATTGACTATCTCTGCCAAAAAAAAAGCAGTCACCTCCTCTCTCTCTCTCTCTCTCTCTCTCTCTCTCTCTCTCTCTCTCTCTCTCTCTCTCTCTCTCTCTCTCTTCTCTCTCTCTCTCTCTCTCATCTCTCTCTCTCTCTCTCTCTCTCTCTCTCTCTCTCTCATTCATTTTCTATTATTACAAGTCATAAGTGCTTAGTAAACAACATGATGTCCGGGTACATTTGTTACTCAATGTTACATCTTCGCTTCTTCAATATAAATCTGTTCAATGCTACACAATCCAGTATTTTTCCCCTGATCCTCTCTTCTTCCCATACTGTTTTCATTTTCTCAACATTGAACAAATACAGTTCTTACTATTAATATATACAAAATTAGATATACGCATCCTCTTCATATTTTTCTAGTATTATGCAAATAACAGTAGTATCAATTTATAACCTTTTTTCTAACCACTTTTAATTTAAATTGTATTTGCAATTAAAGTCTCCTTATTAAATCAATGTCCTGTTTTTTGATCTCTTATTTAAGTTTAATTTCTCATCAGTATTCAAAATATCTTTGTCAGTTATAATTTTCTCAAAATTAGTTACATTTGTGTAGCCAGAAATTTCATTTATACAAGCCATCCTAGTGTTTTATAATTCCCATATCAAAAGAAAGGGTGCTTTTCTAATTATAAATCATATCTTTCTTATTATAAAAATCTATTTATATCTATATGTTATCTATTCTTTTGACCATATTCAAACAAATATTGGATCATATAATACCCCATCTGGTATGTCAGATCTTCTGCTTTTGAGTCTAACTCTAGCTTTCTTCCTTTGCCAACTGCCTTTCCAGGCCAAAGTAATTAAATCACCAAAATTCTTCCTCTGTTTTTGTGAATATTGCTTGAATGAGAAAAAACAATTTAAGTAGGGTATTTTGAGGGGGAATTCTGCTCAGCTGTATTCATTAAACAACTCCCACTTTACTTCTCCCTCAGCTTCTCTTTTCATTTTTTGTCTCCCAATTTCTGGCATTTCCTCTAATAGCATTATAATCCATTTTTTAAAATCTTCTTCCTTATCCTCAAGTATATTTTGAAAACCTAAAGAATAGGGTGTCTTTTCCATTTCCATTGTTGTAACTAAGTCTTACAGATTTTTGTCTGTGCCAATTTATGTTTCCCTTCTTTATACCTTGTGTCTTTGTCAAAGTCATCCTTTTTGGTGCTCCGAATAACAAGCCAACAAGCAGGAACGAAAGACTGACAGTAGTTTTAACTGACTCCATAAAAAAAATAGACAGCACTGGGAGTGGATTGCTCCCAGTGTCTTACATAGGCTACACATGCCTGTCTCACCCTCAGGAAACCTGCCTCACTCTCATTAAACCACCCCACCCCTGAAGACACCAATTGGTGCACCGACAAACAAAAGAGAGTCAGCTGGAGCATTAGCGTCCCTTAGTCCCATCTGGCTGCTCTCTGTTGCCTTGCAGGGTTGCTTCATTCTTTGCATGAAGCAGCTGAGCCCAGAGCATCCATCTAGGCATCGCACTCGTTGGTCGTGCGACCCCACAGTCGGCTTCCAGCAATGGAGGACAGCAGCTGACGGCCTCCTCCCTGCCGGTGAGTGTCGGCTCCATGAGACGAGCATTACGGCAGCGGCCATGGGTCTTGGAGCCAGGTCTGAACTCAGGGAAGGCATCTGGGTGGTGATGGAGCCATAACGCATGAGGGATGGCAACGAAACAGCAACGGAGCCGCGGCCTGCCACTCATCAGCCCGGACGGGTCGGCCTCATGAGGTTCAACAGTCTTTGGATCAATTTCCTCTGATTCAACTTTTGTTTCTGATTTATTTGTTCATTGTTTGTAGTCGTTTTCTAGTTGTAAGTTTAAGGTAGCGATTTGGTCATCTAGATTATCAAAATTATTTTTAATCTCATCATGGTTTCTCCTTGCATCATCTTTATGTGAAATAATTGTCTCCTGAATTAATTGTAGCATAGACTGTATTTCCTTCTGGAAAATGTTTACTTCTTCTTGAGGCATCACTCCTGCAGATCCTGGTAAACCTGGCTGAGGGCTTCAGATGGGAATATTAAGTATGTTTTCCTACCACTTTTGTCTAGATATAAAGAATCCATTTTATTTCCCCCTCCAGATATTCTATCAGAACTGTTGTGATCCCCAAATATTTGTCTTGTCTAATACTACCAATCTTAATGTTCATAGAACAAAGTCTCATCTGGATCTTCTGGCCTTTATATGTAGCCTTTATAATCTAATAGGTTCCAGGATATGAATCCACCACTGAAAGTAATATTTTGTAATAGTTCTTCTACTCAGGCATCCAGAAATTGTCAATCAGCCAAAATTTACAATCCAAAATATTCAAAGTGTTCAAAATCTTCAACCACCCTAAGAACAAGCCAAAAACCTAACCCAGACAAACGTAGCCAGAAGTCAATTTTTTCTTTCTCTCCAAATAGTTCTTGAAATTAAAAGTCAGAGCTCAGTATATGTTTATAATCCAAGAAGGTTAACAGGTTTTGAAACAATTAAGTTCTCATACTGTAGTAAGTATGTCAAAATATTTTTTCTCTGTTGCCAGCTGTTCTCTGTTGAGTTAAAGTCACCAAACAACAAAGAAGCTAGGTTGTTATCTATTTCTAGGCTTCTTGCCAGATCTGCATCAGTCATTGTAACTGTGGTGCTATACTCTAATCCACCACTATATGTCATTCAATATCCATTTTCCAACTCTTAAAACAGAAGGTTGATTTCTTGTATTTCACCCCAGTATTCTTCCAAAGAGAAAATCTTAACAATTTTCAAAATCAAAAGCATAGCTTTATATGACTTCCGCTTCAGTGTTAAACATTTCTTTTCTGTCCCCCATAAAGAAATTAAAATGCTGCTTCTGTTCCTCTGGAAGGGTGGGGCTGCAATCCCTTTCCTTCTCACATTTGGAGGTTTTTGGCTTCTTGGGAGCCTTTTCCAGGAATCTAGTTGTAAAATAGTAAAGAAAGGATCAATATTCTCACCCAGTTCCAAACACGCTGTTTACGATCTGCTAATTAGTGCTTCTTTCTTCGGTTGTCAGTAGCTGGAGGCTGGCCACAAGAATGCAGCTACCGGTAGTCTTTCCCTGCCAGCTCAGAAGACATTCCTTGAATCAAATTTCCAAAATTCCCACACCTCTTACCTCTCCAACCACCTCTTTCAGATCTATTTATTTATATTTATATAATGTATGTTCCATATAATTTATTAATCTCCCATTATTAGTATCTCTTTTGCTATAAAAGTTCTGTAATGTCCTGGAAAGCATTTTACAGATGTTTTGCCTGCAACATGCACAACATGTTGTTGTTGTTGTTGTTGTTGTTGTTGTTGTTGTTGTTATTATTTTGTTTCCCTTGTAATTCTACCCAGATTGCCTTGTTTGAACTCACTATGTCACATAATTGTCTTCTTCACTCTCAGGCTGTTCAAACATCAACTGCATCGATCTCAGTTTTATCCTATAGTAAGTGTGAATAGAATTGTGAATTATTGTGAGTGTTAAATCAACTACAGCTGGCATGCTCCAGTTGTGTTTGTATTTGTATGTGTGTATTTCCCCTACGTTAATTTATTTTCCAAGGTGCAGATCAAATATTTCCAATCCAAATCAGAGCATTTATGAAATTAACCTGCTTAGATCCTGACAGTTTCAAAAGAGACTTTTAAAAAGGAGCAAATTGAGTTTGTAATAGAAAGTAATAAAAGATGCAACCACCATTGGGGGACCTGACAATGTTTATAGGATTATTGATTCTTTAAACAGAATCAAATGATTCTGTGTACTGAGCACTTACAAAGAAACTGAACATGAAGTCAACAAATGGAAAAGTTGTTATGTGCAGGAAATATTTTAAAAAGTAAGAAGAAAAGAAATTGGATTCTGCTATACTTACCGGTAGGACTAGAAATGCTAAACAACTTTCCATTTGCTGCAGTAAACTATGATCAAAGTGGCTTCGTAATCCTTCTGCTTCACTCTTAACTTAATTCCATCAACAGTAGATACAGTTACTGAAGCAAGAGCTCATCTGCCAAACTCCAATTTGTGCCTGATTGAGATAGTGATTTCATTGATCACTATCAAAAGCAATGGCTTAAAATTACAAATAAGCAGAATACATGTTGGGGAAAGTTTATTAAAATATCATCCATTTTGGTCTGATTTCTGTATATTAGGTTTAAATTTAATCACACAATTCACAATAAAGTTGTATTCAGTTGCTTTAGGATTTAGGATGCTGGTCTTAATATTTCACCAACATATTCAACATGTCAATAATTAGAGAACCCTCTGAATAAATTCTGGGTCAGTTACATGTGCGTTCTCTGAGTTTCATCAATGTGAAAAATATCAACATTGCTTGTCTAACAAGCTCAAACAAATCTTTTTTTACACTATTTTTCCTATTCCAGTCAGCTTCCCAGGATTTTACTAATACATATAGACCAAAAACTTATTCCAGAATCTGAGTCTTGATTTTTTTTTAAAAAAATAATAATAATAATTTGCAGAAAGATGTTCCCTGGACATAAGAAAATCCAAACTTTCAAAAAGTTATCTGCAGGGCAAAATACAAATTAGATAAATTGATATGTAAGTCAAAGAAAATGCAAATGCCTTGTATATGTTGAAGCTACATATGTCAACCATAAAACTATGTCCCTCCTTATCAACTGACCACAGTTTTATATAATTTAAATTTTTATTTTACTTTTGTCAAACTGAAAATTGAATTGGAACATTTGGAAAGGGTGAGTATTGAGTGTGATTAATTTATATCAGAGTTCACAGAAAAATATTTTCTTAAACATATGTTTATCTTGGATCCATTTCCATGCAGAAGATCAGGAATGTGGAACTTGAGATGCACTGAATAAAATATGCAAACATTTCTCATCTTGGGCTAATGTGGATGGAAAAGTTATATTGGAGTATTCAGTTCAAGGACATTGCCTTTAACATAAGTAATGGTGAAGGGGGGGGGAAGGAGAAGGAGAAGGACATTAGACAGAAGTGATTGATGAAGGTTCTGGATAGGTGGAATGATAAAAAATATTAGCTGCCCTGGACTTTAATACTTTTGCTGCTATAGTTATTACATCTGAGCAGAATCTAGTAGTATTTGACAATTCAGCTTAGAAACTATCTAAAAAATTAGTTTTGTGTGCAGATTCAAATTACTCTGTTTGCAAAAGGATCAGTGTACATCTCCAGTTTGAGCCTATAAAAATCCAATTTCGTATCAAAAGGTGTGCCACATCAGGAAAAGTACAATTTCATTTCCTGCTGTACAAACCAATGCATGCTAAGGATTACTTGTTCAATCTCATTAAAACACATACACAACTCTGAATGATCTCCAATTTGATCATAAATTTGCAAATGCCATTTTTTTGAATTAAACTTGAAGGCAAATATTGAACAGAGTGGTTCAAGTCTGCATGTAAAACACATGAGAAAACTTACAGAGAAAAGATAGTGATTGCTTTTATAACAGCTTTAATAACAGTTAAAAAACTAGAGCTGCTATGGGTGAAAAAAATAAAATAAACCGCTGCTTTAGATGTTTATTGAAAGTCAGAATTTTGTGTAGGGTAATTTGTTGCAACCACAAATGGAGCAAAATATCAATCTTCTTTCAGCCGCCAAACATCTGCTATACTAACAATGAGTTGAGTCCAAAATAAGTCATACTGATATATTCTAAAATATATTAGAATAGATATGTATAACAAGAATGAGCTATTTTCTTTAGAGTTGCTGAGTTCTACAAAAGCGCACGCAAGATGGTGCTTGGAATAATTTCTTCTCTCTTGCTTTCTCTTTCTTTTTGTATTTCTATAATGTATTCTCTCTCTCTCTCTCTCACTCTCACACACACACACACAGAGAGAGAGAGAGAGAGAGAGAGAGAGAGAGAGAGAGAGAGAGAGAGAGAGAGAGAGAGAGAGAGAGAGAGAGAGAGAGAGAGAGAGAGAGAGAGAGAGAGAGAGAGAGGGTGTTGAAGATCTTGGGTGGAAAGAGGCTTTATTTCTGTTTTCCTTCCTAACCATGATTCAAATGCCTACATCAAAATTCAGTTACATCTTGTTTCTTCTGTAAAGTGACATACAAATAACATTGAAATATATTAGTCTATACAGAGTTCCAAAGTCAGTTTTAAAATTATTAAACACTTAATCCTTTGCCAAAATAATTGAAGCTATTTATTTAATTTTCACTCATATTCTTATTTATGAGAGTTCCTTATGATGCAGACATATGATAATTTCGGCAACTTCTTACCAAAGATGAATCCTTTCCCACCTAACCAGTTTAAAAAGAGACTCCAAAGAAGCAAAGCCAGCCATTGATTAGCCTATATGAGCACCCATATTGGACTATAAATGTATTCTTTCACTTTCATAGCTAGGTCTGTAACTGTCTTAACAGCATTTTATTTTTTTTATTTGGCAAGCCAACTTTCATGATAAGAAACATATACAGTACAGATATAATTATTCTATTCTAATTGTCTAACTATTCCATAAATATATATTTTCCTCAGGAGATCATCAAATTATTCTGAGTAAACAGAGATTATAAATGATAATACTAATTTTTTATTTCCCCTACAGTACAGGATCAAATATTCTTTCAATTAAATGCTCATTCTAATTGCTATTTTTTGCTACTGCAGTAAAACATAATGCAGTGTCCTCAACTCACCAACTGATTTAAGATGTGTTAAGGCTAGAGAAATAGCAAAGTCATTTGGGTTTCATTATCAGCAAACAGAGCTTTTGGCACCTTACCTGTGATGTGAAAGGAGATATAGTATGTAGTAGAAGGAGTTTTCACATTGATAAGATAATGAGAGGCATCCATTACATACAATGGCCTTGTGGTCTTTTTCTAATCATAGTTGCCAACATATGGTTTATACTTTATACTACAGTTCTACTAGCCCTCCTAATGGCATTTGAAAACCAGAATATGATCACTTTTGTTTGGGATAAAATATTATCTCACATCAAAATTCAGAATATCCTCACTCTTGCAGCTCAATTTAAGTAATGGTGAAATTCCATATTTTAAGTTTCAAGACAATATGGCCACAGATATACATCTTTCAACAAACCTATGTGGCTGGCTTCCAGTGTCAGTATTTAGATTTTCATTAAAGACATAATATCCTTTTATCATGAAAAAACTCAGTATATACTTATTCTGTTTACTGTTATCAAATACATGCTGATACTAGAAAGGGGAAAAAACTCACATAGTTCTTTTATATAATTTTATATATTCCCTAAAGAAAGAGTACTGGTGCCATTTTTTCTGTCTACAAATAGTCCTTCTCTGAATAACTATGCTGCTACCAAATATGTAGCTATGGTATTTTTCTCTGACAATATTAACTAAAGTACAGTATAGCATCCAGGGCAAAAATCTATACACTTCCAAGTGTCTATTGGATTTTTTAAAGATATATATGAGGTTTTGAACTATACTGTGCTAGATTCAAAGCAGAAATTCCAAACCACAAGTGTCTTTTAAAAATTATCTCATATAACCTTACTATCTAGCAATTAATTTATCTTATTACAGTTAAATATATTAGAAGACAATAATATCATACAACAATATATACAAGAGTTACCAAAAGTCTCAATTTATTGATGTCCTTAAAATGCTATATATTGTCTATAATTTCTAGTGAAACTAGACACATTAATTCTTGACTATTGACCAATGATAGCTGTGTGAGATAAACAACAGTGAAAAGTTTGTAGGTCATGTCCAGATTTCAGTGTGATAAAAAAAATAACACATAACTTTCTGTTTCCCTGTTTGACAAGTTTCATAATAAGGGCATAATCAATGTCACTTAGATACCTCTATAAAAATGACAGCGTAGGAGATGGACCTCTATTTTCATTTCTGCCTTTCAAGGGCAGAGACACTGTGCAAGAGGAATCTTTGATATCTGCCCATCAATAGTATTGAAGATAAAATGTTAGCTAAGCCAACATGAAGGTCTCCACAGAGCTCAAACACTGTAATTTAAGGATGGTAAGAGACAGTGGTAAAACTGTTCTTAGGGATGCTCAGAATAACTTCTGTCACAAAAGTCACAAGGTTTCTCAGTCATATCTTTCCTTTGTTGCCTTCATCTGAAATGTTTTCAATGGACTCACTGCTTTTTTCATTTGTATATATGATAATGATAGGAGAAAGTAACTTGCTAATTTTATATTGCATCAGTTTTCTTAAGTCAATTAAGCAGGGTGTCTCAGGATCCTGCAAATTAAACAGTCTGTGTCAATAAGCTCTCCATGCTTTGCTTCTTCCTATAATTTCGAAAAGGTAAAAAACTATAATTATAGCCAGGCAACTTTGCAGAACTTTCATATGATGGTTGAATGGGAAAGAATACAAAGGAGACATAAAGAGCATAGAAGTTTAAACAGATTGCATTTGCAGCATCACTAATTCTTGTCTTTTGAAGTTGCAAAAGATGATTGATTTTTCTTCTATTAATCTCCATACTACCACCAGCGCAGGAAGGAAGGAAGGAAGGAAGGAAGGAAGGAAGGAAGGAAGGAAGGAAGGAAGGAAGGAAGGAAGGAAGAAAGAAAGAAAGAAAGAAAGAAAGAAAGAAAGAAAGAAAGAAAGAAAGAAAGAAAGAAAGAAAGAAAGGAGATTGTATATTGAATATGCTAAGAGAATAACCACTAGGCTGAAAATCATAGCATACAATATGCACAGTACAATACATAAAATAGATATTGTGCAATTACTTTTTCTTTAAGTAAAAGTGTTAAAATCCTATAATCCTAGCACATAATATTCACAAAAGAGAGAATAGAAAGGGGTCATCCTTTTGTATTTAAATAGCACTTTTGTATTTAAATATAAAACTCACACTATGATACCCCAAATTCACATGGCCCCAATCCTGTTAGTATTTAAGATTATTTAAAAACTTTGTCTTAAAAAAAATCAGAGCTTATCTTGGGAAGTGGATGATGACTTTTGATTATTCAGTATGAATATGTCAATTTTTGCTCTGATTTTCTTGATATTCATGACTTTGTAATTTGAGTATTTCTTTGGCTTAATTTAAATGTATGCCATCTAGAGACATCCTGAAAGTTGGATAAATAAATAAATTCATGTATTGTACAAGAATCTCAGGGTTTGAATCCTGTAGTCTGGAAATTGTACAATTTTCCCCTTTGAAGTAGCTTTTTAATAAGTAACTAAACTGGAAGGCAAGGAAAAGCTGGTCCCTTTGTACACAGAAGTTTTTCTAATGCCACTGAAATAATATGTCTAAACATATCAATCAACATTTATGATTTCTTTATGTATATGGTGTCGTTTTTATCAGGGTATAAATACTAATGTACAAGAGTCAATAAATCAAAATTAACCTTTCAGAATTGGTTGAGTGGAGGGTTTGACTACCTTGATTAGAGAGAATTTGGCAGCTGCTTTTTGAATGTAGAAAAGGATGTTTCAAATGCTCAGGGCTTTCAATATTTTTTTTGTAACAAAAAGATAGAAAGTTTAGGAATCTGTAGAGTAGAAAAAGGGCAGATGTTGCTGAGATTTATAAAATCATACATTAGAAAGTAAACACTTTTTTCTTGTCTCAAAACTCTAAAATATTTGAGCAAAAGAGGCTTAGAAAGAAATTCATCATCATTAAATGCAGTGATGGCCATTAACCTAAATAAAGGATTGGATAAACTTGTGGAGTACAAGTGTCTCAAAGACTGTTAAAGAAGAAGATTCAATGTTAACTCCTAGTTGGAGAAAGCATATGTTTTAATGCCAGTTGCTGGTGAACAATTGAAGAGAGGTCTGTGAGAAACAAAATTCTGTGTCAGGATGATCCTTGATCAGATAAGCATGGCTAGTCCTATTTTTTGTGTCTCTGTTCGTATATGCTCTGTTTGTGTGGTAGAGAATTAGTTAGATTTGTTGGTTGAATCTACTGAAAACCCAGAGTTCTGGTCTACAAACTTCAATATTTTAAATAACAATATTCTTCTACTTCCTAATTCAAGTCCAGAGTGAATTCAACTCTATTTATATTTTCTACACTTGAATCCTTCTCAGATAATTTTTAACTCAAAAGAGAGTTCATAATTTAACATAAGTGGATATTTGATGGATAATATCAGTGATTTAAAAGTATCTTTGGTTGATTGATTAACCAACAAACTATCACAACTACATGACATCACTGTAGCATACAAACCATATAAAGACATCTAAAATATCTTAGGTCATGGGTGTCAAACTCGATCACATCATATGATGTATTATGATGTACCGTGATGGGTTTTTTGCCTTTGTGGAGCTGGGGTGGGCGTCGTCTGTGCATGACACATCCGGCATGTGGGCTGCCAATTTGACACCCTTGTAAACCAAAAGACCTGTTAGCCAAGGAATGAAAAATAAAGGAGTCATCTACAACACACAGTGTAAGGATTGCTAACAGCCACCATGTAGAACAGAGAAGCAAAAGATTAGCAGAGCATATCCATGAAAACCAGCTAGCAGTCAAAAGACACAATGAAAAGTCACAACACAACACATAGAAAGACAACCATATTTTCTACTGGAAAACTATGAGCCTCCAAGACTAAGCAAAATCCAAAAATGCTAGAGAATTTCTGAAACTCAGATCAATCATCAAGACACACAAAGGGTTTATCCATGTTTACACACCATTCAAAAGAGACAATAATACTTAAAAGCATTTATAAAATGAAACAAAATGACCAGAGCACATTATTAAGGGATTAACATTAGGCAAACAAGCAAAAAACAATACTCTGATCAAGGAACTACTAAGGAGAAAGCCACATCCCCACCAATAATGTCAGACAAGCTACTGTATATAAACAGGGACCAAATCCCACATCACTAGCATTGATGATGTTATCTAGTTGGGCAATGAAATGTCTGCAAGCAAACCAAACTCAAAGAGCACCAAGACTCATCAGTCTTTTGTGTATCTTTCTAATGTCTGTGAGAAGAGCTATAATAAATTTTACAAAATTAAGGTGGTATTAAATGCTAGTTACACAGAATTTGTAACAGACTTTTGTTATTTATGTAGTAATAGTGTGTTAGAGAATTTTAATTTCTCTGTTGGTAAAAAAATAAATCAGAAGCTCTCACAGTTGAATGCATTTAGCTGATTCAAAATAACTTCTTTATATTTATATCAAAATATTTACAATACCATACATTCTTCTTTACAGCAACATAGCTCAATGAAGACTTCTTACAGAGAGATACAGAGACAAAACTGAGACTGAAAATTCAGCTTCTAACTCAATACCCTTTTTGCACAGACTCAGTAGCACTTTCTTCACATTGGCTGACTGAGTTACCACATGACTCTTCCTGCTCATGAATATTCCAACATAGAGATACAGAATAAGAGTTGGAAGGGACCTTGGGGTCTTCTAATCTAACCTCCTGTTCAGGCAGGAAACCCTATACCGTTTCAGACAAATGGTTGTCCAAACTCTTCTTAAAAACTTCCAGTGTTGGAGCATCCACAACTTCTGGAGGCAAGTCGTTCCACTGATTAATTGTTCTAACTGTCAATAAATTTCTCCTTAGTTCTAGGTTGCTTCTCTCCTTGATTAGTTTTCATCCATTACTTCTTGTCCTGCCTTCACATGCTTTGGAGAATAGGTTGACTCGCTCTTCTTTGTGGCAACCCCTTAGATATTGGAACACTGCTATCATATGACTTCTAGTCCTTCTTTTCATTAAACTAGACATACCCAATTCCAGCAACTGTTCTTTGTATGTTTTAGCCTCCAGCTCCCTAATCATTTTTGTTGCTCTTCTCTGTACTCTTTCTAGTCTCTCAACTTCTTTTTTACATCATGGAAACCAAAACTTGATGTTGTATTCCAAGTGTGATCTTATCAAGGCATACCTGGAAGAATGATGCATGACTGACATCAATGAAAATCCTTAGTTGTGAGATCTGTGTCTTCTGAAGTAATTTTTAATTCAGATTTCATAATTTAACTTCAGTGGATATTTAATGGATAAAATCAGTGGAGGTCTGAAACATACCTTTGGTTGATATTTCTGTAGACTGTTCAAAAATGTAGAAATTTAGGAAAATTTTCTTTATATTTTATTTTTGGATTTACCTCATATTTTCCCTGACTGAAACCGTGACAGCTTAATGGGTCTAAAAAGATAGATTTTATACTATTAGATTATTATAAATAATAAATCAGTAGTTAAGGTAATACCTCTTTCCTTCTACCTTTTAAGCAACAAAAAGTTAGCATGATGCTAAAACAAAGAATTGTATAACATTTGACAATTAACAGCTAATTGAGAAATGTTCTCTATTTTTTTTCATAAGTACTTGTAAAAAATTTCTTCCTTCATAAAAGACTGAAACAGGAAAAAAACTGGCCATCATCCTGCTGGTTTATTAATAATATTCCTCAAACTATCATCTTCTACCTATAATTATAAACTGATAAATACATTTCCTTTCTTTACTGCAATATGGCAGCTAACTGATTTCCAACTATTATGCTATTTTAACTTTAGAAGGTAGCAAAATTACTATTTTGGAAAGAAGTGCTAATGACATTACTTGAAATAAAAAGAATAACTTTGGCTTCTGAACAAATTATTGTGTTTGCCTATCTTCCTAAAAAAAGAAATACACAGTGCTTTTCATTTTTGGCAACATCTGCTGTAGTCATATAAAATTGGATTATAATTTCAAGACAAAAAGAAACGTGTAGCTCCAGTAATTGGAATTCTCAAGTAAGAAAAATGTAAAAGTATCATTGCATAGTCAGATTTGGAATAGCTAATTTAATAGTTCTTCTAATTACAACATAAACCATTCAAATATTGACCTTTATGTTTTAAGCTGTAAACTTTATGATGGCAGCAAAACATATTGAAAGAAATTAAGTCTCATAATTCATAACTGCCTGTTTTAGAAATAGCAGCAGAAAATGTTTATAAAAAAGAAATTGAAAATAACTAGTTCATTGTTGTTACCAATATAAGAACATAAATATAGTGCAATATAACCCTAATACAGTATTTGTTTGATTACTAAATGATTAGGTTTCAGTGATACTCTGCAAATTCTGTGTTATAGAAATATGAATGGAAAGAAAAGATTCATACATATAAAGTATATTTTGTATAACACATTTTTGGATAGTTGCACAGTAAAGGGATTTATGGGGTTGGTTTTTTTAAAAAGTGATTAATTTATAATCTGGATTATAGGTTTTCTGATATACACCAATAATTTTGAAATTGTATTAAATCTGTTGGAATTAATACAAAATTTTGTTAAATTTATTTGATCTGTGTTCATACAGATTGCTTTAATTGCGTATTCTGTTAATTATATGAATTTGACTTTCTTCCATCCATTACTTTTAAAATTCACTATTCCGTCAACCTTATCAAGAAATTTATAATTTAGATAATTGCTATGAAAAAAAATAACAAAATTTCCCTTGACCTAATTAAAAAGATGTAATTATTTCAAGCCAAAGGGGAACTTAGTTTTAGTTGGTTTAGGCTGCTCAGCTGTTACAGATGAGAAGGGGTGAGGAAAAATGGATATTTAAGCATATTCCTAGGCTGAGCCATTGGCCAACTCAAGACCCAATTGGCTACTCCGATTCTGTGATTCTAAGTCAGCATCACACTCATTATGCACTTCTGCATGAGAACTTAATTTGAAAGCAAATCTGGATCTTTATGATTCAAGGCTATTGACTGCATGAATTAATGTATGATTGTGTTTGGTTTTACTGTGGCCTTTGGCCGATCACTTGTCTGTATTTATGAGCTTCAAAAATGTATTTATTTTAGTTAAGCTTTACTATCTTTATTAGTTTAGGAAGGGGCTCAAAGGATATTTATTTCCCCAAATCTTTAAAAGCTTCTGTTTACATAAATATATCTAACATTTCTTTTTCAATGGATGTCAGTAATGCTTTATTATACTTTGCTGCCATTCAGTGAGTAAATAGATGATAAATAAATGATCAAACAAACAACATTTCTCCCTCAGCTCCAGTATCTTGAGGTAAATTATTATTTTTTCTTTGCATGGTGATTCTTCAGAGTTTGTTGATGATCCATTTTCAATTTGTAGGCACTCTTCTCTTATCCTATAACTTAGATTTAAGCTGCCCCAATGGTCCTTTCAAAGGTAAGGAAAACCTTGATGTTTTTTAACTCCATCTCACAGGAACTATTCAGATTTTTTTCCATATGACTGAATGTACATAATGTGAAAGGAAGTTGAAGATGGGAGGAGTGTTTGGCTGTATGTCCATGCATGTAAAGCAATTTATTTTATTTGAGTTTTGTGTCTTTTTGCTGGAGTTGTTGCAACTCAAGGCAGTGCAGTATCCTTTGCTGCTTGTTCTTAGTGTTATAAAATTATCACTTAATCCCACATCATCTTCAGACTGTTTTTTGAAGGTTTGGGAAGTTAATTAGAGTGAGGTTTCTGACAACTTCTTATTGTAAGAGTAGAATTAGTTATCAAGAGGGCCGAAGGAATGTCTTTCATTGGAAGAGTTCAAGTACAGAGCCCAAGGTGACTTAGCAGGACATTGGACTGGGTTGCCTAAGTGAGCTTGGGAAAAATTACTTAATTTTATCAGAATGGGATAAGTAAACAAAGCTGATCCCAAAAAGAAAAAATAGTTGAACATTTAGAAGACAATATTGTAGCTCAGGGATGAATTTTGTTACCTTGTTTGGTAATGAAATGTCTGTGTAGCGTTACCTCCTCAGAGGCCGCCAGAAACCCAGGCCGTCCCAGCCCCATCCCCCCTCGTCAAGCCCTGCAGTAGTGTTCTCTAGGGGTTGGTAAGATGTCTCTTCCAGCCGGAGCTCATGCAGGGTTTGGAGGTAGCAGGCTCTTGTTGTCAAGGAGGGGCTTCCAGGAATGAAAATAACCAGCCCTGATAGTCAATGCTATAATAATATCCAACAGCCCAAGGCTGTTATAGCAGCAGTAATTGAGGATTCCTCAGCAGTCGTTCAGAGTCAAGTAGGATGGAGAAAAAAACCAGGCTCCACAATAGCTCGCCCCCAAGGGCAACTCCCCCACAAAGTCTAAAACTTGTACCTGCAACAATAGTCACAGTCCAAATAGCCTCCAGGCTTCGCAGCAACAGTAGCCACCACCAGTCTCTCCTCTCCTTCTCTTGCTTCTTCTCAGTCAGGTCTTGGCGTCAAAGCCCTCCCTCTCCCCTTTATCTTTATTGTTAAAATCCGAGGCTAGGAGCTTTAGCCAACTCCTTTCTACACACTCCCCCTTGCCTCCATTTGAGATATCCTCCTTACGAAGGAAGCAATAAAATGCCACTCTCTCTCTCTCTTCCATCTGAGATACCCTCCTTATGAAGGAAAGCAATAAAATTCCACTCCCCCTCTCTCTAGCCTCCGTTTAAAATATCCTCCTTATGAAGAAAAGCAAATAAAACTTCCACTCCCTCTTTACCTTCACCTGACAAACTGCAACAGCCACCCTGTCCCTTTCCTTTTCTTCCCTTTTCTATCTTTTTCTTCCACTCACACTGGCCACACCCAAAGCCAGCAGCAGCTGTGTCAATCTCTCCCTTCCCAACCGAGCTCCTGCAAACACTCTCAGACAGCCCCGCTACATCTGCAAGAAAACAACCAAGCTAAGTGAGCACCAAGGATTCCACAGCTGAACCTCAGTTTTTGTATTTGGTACACAATCTACTAATTATGCAGCATTTCCAAATTATTAGTAAGTCATATTCATGAGATGTGTGACTAAAGATATTGTGGAATAGTTTCTAAGGACTGGTAGGTAGTGTTTCTTGCTTATCACAACAGTATCAATTGGAAGCCTTCTGAGCTCTTAACTGGGATGAAACATCTAAGCCATTTAAGCCATTTGTTATATAGAGGTTTAAGAGCATCTTAATGAGGTTTGGTGTCCTTTTGTCATTTATTTCTAATCAGTTTGCCATCATCCTATATACTGTATATTTATTACTTAATCTCTGGACAGAAACAATTAAGTAGTAAGTAGCAAATGATGTCCAAATCTAAATGGTTTTAGAGAGGACTCAAATGGATTTTTAAAGTATTTAACCTAATTGGAAATAAGATTTATAGTGCTTCTTTAACCAAGATTATTCCAACTTTGGAGAAGTACATTTTAGAAATCTCACTAAGACCATAATCAAATCTGTCCACAAAACAGTTGGAGGGGGGGAGGCAGGAACGGTAGGATACTCTCTGCTAACCTAGGTGATATAGCATATTTATTTCTCTGAATATAACTCAACAGAGTCAACAATATACCAGAAGAGCCTTTCTTGTAACCATACTAAATTACAATATATCAAGGTCATTCTTGAGCTTCTCCGGATATTTAAATTCATACTGAGATTATTATTTTTGGTACATCAACATTGTACTGGACTTTTCTAGAATATATACACACATACTCATTTATACATTGCCTGAGAAAATCTAAATGTCTCCATCATAAATCTTATTTTTGCTTTTGTAGCAAGGCACTTTTTTTTCTTTGTTCAAGCAAAGCTGTGAAGTTATTATTTTCTCCCAGGAATGTAAATCAGTAGAGTCCTTTTCCTATTCTTTTTCTATTTTATTTTAAAGATAAAAGCCAAGTTGCCTGAAATATGTAATGATGCAATGTTATAAAAGAACAGCTATTCTGCTTGTGTTCTTTTTTATAATGTGATGTTTAGTCTGGGTGACTCCCTGATATTTGTTAAATGTTTTCTTGTATTGTCTTGCTCATTCCTGCCTTCTAATCTGCTCCTCCAGCTATTTCTTAGCATTCCAGAATAATTATGAGTAGATAGCCAATAAGATCTTCAGTTCATTCTTCCTTCTTCATATAACAATTGGTTACCCATGTCAACCATTCACATATTAACCTTTAAGTTTAACATATTTTTTTAAAAAAAATAAATGGGTCATCAATATTCCTCTGTTTGGGATCTATTTGGAATGCAAAATCTTGGATTTTTTTTTAAGAGGGGGGAATTTCCAATTTCAGCTTTGAGCAAACCTTCCAAACACATTTGGTTATTAGTAGGTAAGTAGTTAAATTTTGATTCTGAATCACATGAGAAATTGATAGTGCAGAATAAGCCAATTTGAAGATTGTAAGAAATATGTCTTGTTGGAACACTTGGGCCACGCAAGAGATAAATTCCTTGAATCACCTGATTTATCATAGTTGGTTTAAAGACCTTGACAGATTGCATTATGGAATATTTGATGAAATCTTTGGTTCTACTGAACCTGGATAATTCAGAAAAGATAGTCATATGTAGATGAAATGAATTTTTTTCTTG
Organism: Bothrops alternatus; assembly: GCA_034064705.1. Taxonomy (NCBI): domain Eukaryota; kingdom Metazoa; phylum Chordata; class Lepidosauria; order Squamata; family Viperidae; genus Bothrops; species Bothrops alternatus. The sequence continues at coordinate 4,433,609 of JARGCV010000053.1, read as the reverse complement.
ATATTAAGGAATGAGTTAAAGATTTGGAATATAAATATGTTTTCTATTTTTGAAGAGCATCAGTGCAGTCCCTCTCTTTGCCAAAGACTGCAAGGTCAGTGTAAAATACACAGACTATAGCAGCACAGGCCACAACACAGCTTTACACCCAGGGCCAGCTCCATGGACTTTACAGCATATTTACAGTGCCAGTGAGCATGGCAGGGAGAAAGAACACACTGCCACAACCATAACAAAAATCAATTCCAAATGCACAGAACTCTGCAAAAGGACTGTAGGCAGCAGCTCCTGCTCCAAAAACTGTTTCATTAGAGTCTATCCAGCAGGACAAAGGGACAAAGTCATTAAGCTTTATGCCATTCTAGATGACCAATAGTAACAGGTCTCTAGCCATATTGATATCTTTGGCATTAAAGGCCCAGCACTCCCTATCCCTTAAAAACTTGTGCAGGAATTGTGGAGACAAGAGCATCTGGTTACCAAGTCAAGTCAGTACTTGGGAAAACAGGCTTGACTTTACCAATACTGTGACTTTACTACAATACTGTGTAGAATGGTCCAGCTGAGTGAAATAGACAAGCTTGCTAGATATGTTGAAAAAAGAGAGAAGTGATGGTGCCAGCTTAGATGATGCCTATGTGATTTTTAAGATGAAGGCAATGGAAAACCACTTCAAGAAAAAAAAGGAACAGATTCCTCTTATAGAAGGGAAATCATTGTGTGGCTTTGGTTTTGGATTGAGTAGTAGTTGCTTATATCCTTGTTCATCACTATTCAGCAGCTTCCACCCACTGTTCCAACCTTCCCAGACTTCAGATGCTTTTTCCTGATGTAGCCAATCATAGGGGTACTATATAACATATCCTTGCATTTTTCTGTTCAAGCTAAGATTTTGTTTTTTTAAAAAAACAAACAAACATAACCCTTTTATTCACAAAACTAAAGAGGTCAGTGTCTCAAAGAGGGTGGTATCAAAACAGGATTAGTTTTGACAGTCTTTCCCAGACTTAAAGTGATGTTTAGGAGTCTTGACATTCAGTCTGATGGAAAGTGAGGGATGAATAGTTTCTCTTGATTCTCTCACTTGGGAGGCAAAGGAAGTTACAGACAGATCTCTTTCCTGTTAGTTGATATATTCTGATAGACAGTAGAACTGGATAGCATTTTTCTCTACTTCCTTCACTTTAGTTTGAGAGTCTGAAGAAACCAAACAACCTTCTGTGAATAAATGATGCATTCAGGTAGCCTTTCTAACTGGGAAGAGAAATTTAAGCAATAGCCTTCCTGTTTCCAGGAAGGTGTACTGAACTGCCATTTCCTTTTTCTCAATGGACATTGAGTGCTCAGATTTTATACTATTTCTTTAGCTTCTAAATTTTCTATACAGAAAAACAGGAAAGGGAAAGCCACTTCTGTCACTTCAAGACATTTTTATTTTGCAGGAGAGGGGAATTGACAAGAAGTCAAGTTATTTATTTATAAATAAATAACAGTGTTTTATTAGCCAAAAATGCAAAGTAGCAAGCTATTTAGAATGGATGTCCCATACCACAGTAGAAACAAGCCCTGATGTGAGTATTTAAAATTTCACACACACCTGCAACTGCAGGAGTTTCAATAAAGTCATGCATTATGATTTTTAATGTATACTGTATTCTACACATATAGTACCTTCAGTCTATATTATAATCTCTATACGTATGCTTGTAGCATATTCCTTCTGAGATCATATTCCCTATGTTCAGTAAGTATCATTCTATTACTAACTGTCTAAAAAAGGTGAACAAAGGGAAGAACAAGATAAGCATAGTGGGGGGAAAAAGAGACTAAACTATCAACTGGGATTATTTAGAGCTGATAAATGGAAACAAACTGAAGGACACAGCTGTCTATCATGATTGCATGGCTGGGCTTAATAAACAAAGTTATTTTTTCCTTGAAGAATGAACTGGAGCATTAAAACAAGAAGAAAGGGTGTACATCAGTACAAATGTGAAGGTTTAATATGAGAACCAGCACAGATATTTTGACTTATATAATATAAATGATAGAAAAATCAGGTTATAAAAGCTGAACGTTTCCTACACAGAATCCTGAAATATTCCAACACCCATTCATTCAACAAGAAAGTGACTCCCTGCTTTTATTTTTTATTGGTATATGCATTGGGTATACAGCAATACACGTTTCTGTGCTAGTAGAACATGTGGTGATAAAGTAGCTTGAAAATTATTGATTATGCTGCTGGCTTTGTTGTATATGTTATGATAGTGCATGCAAGATTAAAAAAAATGTAAAAATCTGATATCTTCTGTGGAAGGCATTACTTTATTTTTTTTAGCAGTGTCATTATATTACTTCTTTCCAGCACATAACTATAACATGCATATTTGTACCCCAATGTAATATGGATACTATGAGAGGTAGTATCATAGTAGATAGCCTGAAACAGGCCTTGCAAACACAGAAGAAAGGTGCAAATTGTCCCTTTCACATAAAAGAGATTGGCTTCAAGTTGTTATGGGCAAGACAAAGAAACACAAAAGTTTGAACTTGATTTCACTATAATTACAGCTTGTATTTGATACATAGTCAGTGGAGTTCTTTCATAATGGCTTTGTTGATCTTTCTTCATTAAATGAATTTATCAGAGTGTATTTATTTGTTCATGCAATTTCTAGTCTAGTCCATCAAGATAGAATTTGCCTTTGGACAACAGAGCTGCATTGTCAGTTCAGAACAAATGTACAAATTGGTATATATTAGGAAAAGTGGCAAAACTACATCTTATGAAATAGGCAGTTGAATAAAGTACTATCTAGTTGACTCAAAACTGTGCATAAAAACACGTGTACTAGGGATAGCTGAAAACAACATTAGCTTTATTAAGCAGAGAGTTACATACCACAACAAATTTTCTTTTAAGCATCAAAAATATTTCATAGAATAAGAAATAAATACAAGCAACACTCATTTGAAAGAAATTTAGTTTGCTCTCACCAGAGTTAAACATAAGTCAGATGGACATTTCTTTTCTTTCTAATTGTTTTCCTTTTTTAATTATGTAAGCTACCCAGAGTAATTGGGGAGAAGGAGGGAGGGCAGGAAGGAAGGAAGGAAGGAAGGAAGGAAGGAAGGAAGGAAGGAAGGGAGGAAGGAAGGAAGGAAGGAAGGAAGGAAGGAAGGAAGGAAGGAAGGAAGGAAGGAAGGAAATTGTAAAACATTTCTACATTTTGCCCAAGAGAGCTACGGTACCTATGTTTTAGATGAATTTAGTTTAAAAACTGAAAATGTTGATAGACTGTCATGCAATCCATCTATGTACATAATTTCAAAAATAACATAATGTAGCTACTTATAGTTATGTATTGTATAAGAATGACACACATACTTTACTTTGTTCTTTGTTGTGAAATATTTCTGAATTTCTTCTTATGCATCAATTTATAGGACCATTCATTTTTCTTTTCTAAGGATATACTATGATGCTTTCATTATGTAATTTGTAATTGATGAGAAAGTGAATTTAATTTAACACACTTTTAAAATTTATCGTTTAGCAACTATTCTAGCTTCAGTCAGTGTTTGGAATAAGAGTTTCAGAATTCAGCTCCTCTTTGGGATAAGATTGATCTTTTATCTGACCTCAATCCTTGAAATAGTGTGATGAAGAGATCAGGTTCAGTATTCTCAGCAACTTTCACATAATAATAATAATAATAATAATAATAATAATAATAATAATAATAATAATAATAATAATAATAATAATAATAATAATAATAATAATAATAGTAGTAGTAGTAGTAGTAGTAGTAGTAGTAGTAGTAGTAGTAGTAGTAAAGTTGGAAGGGACCTTGGAGGTCATCTAGTCCAACCCTCTGCTCAGGCAGGAAACCCTATACCATTTCAGACAAATGCCTGTCCAATCTCTTCTTAAAGACTCCCAATGTTGGGGCATTCACAGCTTCTGAAGGCAGGTTGTTCCACTGATTAATTGTTCTAACTGTCAGGAAGTTTCTCCTTAGTTTTAGGTTGCTTCTCTCTTTGGTTAATTTCCATCCATTGCTTCTTGTCCTGCCTTCAGGTGCTTCAGAGAATAGCTTGACTCCCTCTTCTTTGTGGCAACACCTGAGATATTGGAACACTGCTATCATGTCACCTATCATCCTTCTCTTCATTAAACTAGATAAGGGGTAGGCAACCTTGGCTCTTTTATGACTCATGGACTTCAACTTGGCTGGCTCAGGAATTCTGGGAGTTGAAGTCCACGAGTCATAGAAGAGCCAAGGTTGCCTACCCCTGAACTAGACATACCCAATTCCAGCAACCATTCCTCAACATCATTTTAACATCGTGGTAACCAAAACTGGATGCAGTATTCCAAGCGTGGCCTTACCAAGGCACTGTAAAGTAGTATTAACACTTCATGTGATCTTGATTCTATCCCTCTGTTAATGCAGCCTAGCACTGTGTTGGCTTTTTTGGCAGCTGCAGCACACTGCTGGCTCATATTTAAATGATTGTCCAGTAGGACTCAGAGATCCCTCTCACAGTTACTACTATTGAGCAAGGTACCCCCTATACCATACCTGTCCATTTGGTTTTTCTTGCCTAAATGTAGAACCTTGCTTTTTTCACCACTGAATTTCATTTTCTTAGATAGTGCCCAATGTTCAAGTCTGTCAAGATCCTTCTATATCCTAAGCCTGTCTTCTGGAGTGTTGGCTATTCCTGCCAGCTTGGTGTCGTCTGCAAATTTGATGAGTTCCCCATCTATTCCCTCATCCAAATAATTGATAAAGATGTTGAAGAGCACTGGACCCAGAACAGAGCATTGAGGCACCCCACTACTCACTTCCCTCCATGTAGATGCAGTTCCATTGAGGACTACACACCGAGTACGGCCAGTCAGCCAGCTACGATCCATCTGGTGGTGATGCTGTGTAACCCACATTTTTCTATCTTATCAAGTAGTAGGTTGTGGTCTACTTTATCAAATGCCTTACTGAAGTCCAAATACGGTAAATTATATCCACAGCATTCCTCTGGTCCACTAATTTTGTCACTTGGTCAAAGAAGGCAATAAGATTTGTCTGGCATGATCTGTTTTTGACAAACCCATGTTGGTTTTTGGTAATTACTTTGTTTGCCTCTAGGTGTTTGCTGATTTGTTGTTTGAATATATTTTCCAGAATCTTCCCAAATATTGAGTTCAGGCTGATAGATCTGTAATTTCCTGGGTCCATTTTTTCCCCTTTTTTGAAGATGGGAACTACATCAGCTCTTTTCCAGTCCTCTGGTAGTTCCCCAGTGCTCCAGGATCTTTGAAAGATATAGTTCAGTGAGTCTGAGATCATATCTGCCAGTTCCTTGAGAACCTTGGGGTGTAATCCATCTGGTCCTAGTGATTTGAACTCGTCTAGGCTGGAGAGGTGCTCACTTACCATTTTCTTGCCTATCTTAACTTGTTTTTTGCGGTACTGTTTTTAATAGATTGGTCTGTTTTTTCCCTTTGTGTAAAGACAGATGCAAAAAAAATATGAGTTAAATAGTTTTGCTTTCTCCCTGTTGCTTGTCACCTTCTTGCCACTTTCTCCCACTAATGGGCCAATCATTTCCTTTACTTTTTTCTTGTTTTTTACATGTTGAAAGAAGCTTTTTTGTTATTTTTGACTTTTGTCACAAGTGTTACTTCATTTTGAGCCTTAGCTTTCCTCACTTCATCTTTGGAGGCTCCGGCTATTTGCTGATATTCTGACTTAGTTATGTGCCCCTCTTTCCACTTGTTATACTTGTCCTTTTTGTCTTTCAATTTATCAGAGAGTTCTTTATGCAGCCATGCTGGTTTCTTTTGAGAGCTGTTAATTTTCTTCTTCGTTGGTATTGTGCTGGACTGGGCTTTTATTATCTCACTTTTCAAAATTTCCCAAGCTTCTTAAGTTGTTTTCCCCTTGAGGATTCTCATCCATGGAATCCTTCCCAAATCCTCTCTAAGTTTATTGAAATTAGCTCTCTTTTAGTCCAAGGCTCTAGTTTGGCTGTGTTCTATTGCTCGTGCTTGCATAATGTTGATTTCCAATATTGCATGATCACTCCCCCTCAAGGTTTCTGTGGCTTCAACACCTTCTATCATTTAATCCCTGTTAGTGAGAATTTGGTCCAATATGGCCAATCCCCTAGTTCCCTTCTCTACTTTTTGGGAGACAAAGTTGTCTGCTAGGTTTGTCAGGAATCTGTTTGATCTTGCACTTGGTGCAGAGTTTGTCTCCCAGTTGATGTCAGGGTAATTAAAGTCCCCCATTACTATTGTGATGTGCTTCCTACATATCTTAGTTAACTGACTAGTAAAAAGTTCATTTATTTCTTCTGTTTGGTTAGGTGGCTTACAGTATACACCTATGGCAATGTCATTTTTCCCCTTTTATATTGACCCAAATGCATTCAATACAGTTTTCATCATTGTTGTGCACTATCTCTGTAGACATGTAGTTATTTCTTATATAGAGAGCAACTCCACCTCCTCTTTTATTTGGTCTGTTTTTTTAAAATAATTTAAATCCCTTTAGCTGTATGTTCTATTTGTGGGTTTCATGCCACAAAGTTTCCATAATGGCAACAATATCATATCTGCCCTCGTTTACCTGAATTTCTATTTTTCCATGTTTATTGCTCATACTCTGTGCATTGGTGTATAGACATTTAAGTCCTTTTTGATTGACCCAGTGTTTACTTTCTACATAACCTGTGTGGTGCCTGAGTTCCCCTAATGTCAACGCTGCTAACACTGGATGTTCCCGCTTTGACAACTGATGAAAATGCAGCCATTTTCTCTTCTTTTCTATGCTTTTTCTTGCTTTTAGGAATTGGGTGCAGCAGGGAGGGGGGTTGGAATGAAAGCTTAGCTAGCCATACGATTACACTGCTGTGGAAACCCAAGAACAAGCTGATAACATTGTTGGCAGGCTGAGGAGCTGGGGAGAAAGCTCGTGCTTTTAACTAATTTAGTTTATTGGGGGTGGGAATTGTACTTTGTTGCTTTGTATCTGGGGAAAGGGAATTTAGTTTTTGGGTTCAACTATGTAGTGCTGATCCTTTGTTTCCTGAATAAAATGTTCTTTAAGGGAGAATTTTGCCTGGAAATTCAATCGATGGGTTTCATCTATTGGAACCATGACACCTATTTTCTTACCACCTGTTTGATTAGTGCACCTGGTGTGGCACTCACTATTGAAAGCTTGATTTTGCTTGACAGCTAGGTTGATATTCTTGTCCACACACACCTCTATGTTACATGCACTGATAACCAGTCATGGGATTCAGCTGGTTCACACCACTTCAGCATAACTGGTAGCTACTATTCTGTTGCCCAGGCCCAGAATGGATTTCCGGGGAAAAAAAACAGAGAACTGGTTGTTCACATATTTGAATCCCACCACTGCTGATAACTCTATAATTTTTAGATTGTCAGGGACAGGAATGTTCTGTATCAATTAAGTCATTGTCCCCATTGTTTAGTTTAAATATTTCTCCAGAAAATCTTTGAATTTATTGCCAAGTAACTCAGTCCCTTTTTTTGATGGTGAATTCAAATGGTGAATTGAAGATATGATTTATATCATGGGCTACAGGTAGTCCTCAACTTAACATCCACAGTTGGAGCTGGAACAGGAATCACCAATCATTAAGCAAATCCAGCTTCTTCCAGGTATGATGGCTGATAACTAATAATTTGTTTTATTTATTTGGTCTAGATGTTACTACTGCTTCTGAAATTCAACAATCTTTAGATCAGCGGTTCTCAACCTGTGGGTCGCGACCCCATTTGGGGTCGAACGACCATTTCATGGGGTTCGCCAAACAACGCAGTCTGCCATTTTTTCCCCTTTTCCTTAGCTGTGCTACTCCCTCTTATTCTATTAGCTTTTGAAAGCCAGTAGAATAGACTCTCTTGAATAGAGTCTAATTCTATTGACTTTCAAAAGCCAATAGGAATTGTCCAGGCTGTCTCCACCCTGCTGAGCCCGCCAAAAGTCCCAGTCTGCAAACAGTGCTGCAAGTTGTCTGCAGTGAAGGCGAGCTCTCCGAAAGTTTCCACCCCTCCCTGCTGAGCAACTACTAAAACTGTAAGTAAAAGAGGGCCAGGGATGGGAGGTGGGAGGCCGGTGGGCACAGGGAGGTTTTTTGGCACGCGTGGGGCCCAGCGGGTTTTTTACCTCTTTTGGGCTGGGCCAGCTGGTGGCCCAGCCCGTGGTCGCCCTGCGCCGTCGCTGCTGCGGCTGCCCAGGAGCGCCTGCACCTGCCCGCCACCGCCCCAAATGGGCGGCAGCGAAGGTAAGGCTAGCGGGGCAGCGGCGGGCGCAGGGAGGGTTTTTGGCGTGCGTGGGGCCTGGTGGGTGTCTTACCTCCCTTGGTCTGGGCCAGCTGGTGGCCCAGCCCGTGGTCACCCTGCGCAGTCACTGCCACGGCCGCCCAGGAGCACCTGGGCCTGCCTGCCACCACCCCGAACGGGCGGTGGCCTACGCCTCTGCCAGCATAGGGGGCAGCACCACGCATGCGCGGCACTTGACAGGTCAGGGTCGCAGCCTGAAAAAGGTTGAGAACCGCTGCTTTAGATATTTTGGAAGAATTAACTTTGGCTTCTAAAGGAGTAACCTTTTTATAAGAACTAGAGGAGATGTCATATTATTTACATGATCTTTAAATAATAGAATGAAAATAGTCCCTGAGGAAAGCAATGGAGGAATATATTGAACAATGTAAAATTAATTACCTATCATCTAAAAATCATACTAATATAAAATACACGCTTAATGAATACTGGATCCAGCAAGGATTGTTGACAATCACACCATTCTTAAAGATGTAATTCAGAATTAAAGATCAAATCATATTATTTTGTCCTTTATTGTAGTTTGGACAGGCCTAATCAGGCTTGTTAATAGGATTCTGGATCAATCACTTATAGAAATCAAATTAGATTCATATGATTTTCATAAGCCCAATATCTGAATCTTTCAAAATATAAGAATTATGGATTGTGGGAATGAAAAGGAAATAACTATGCATTATTTTTGCCAATGGTCTGTTTTTGTCATTTGTCATAGTTTGAATTGCCATTTTTAAAGACTTTCAAGCAACATATGATTAACCTTTTCAGAGTTTTTCATTTTATTACTGTACATAATCTCCAAGCATCATTTTTCTGGATTTTTTTTAAAATCTTTTAAAATGCAATGCTTATCAGTTTTGAAGTTGTGTTAATAGTGTAATATTGTTGTTTCTGTATTATATTTATTTACTAATCTAGGTTTAAAAACTACATACATACACAATAAGTAGATTGAGTTTGAAACTAATAGTTTGACAATTCTTTCATTCAAGATGGAAAACTGTATGAGGCACTGGAATATTACTTAACTATTAAAAGAGCTTAAACTGTAATACCCATTTTAAGAGGAGGGAACACATGCTTCTAATTATTTTAACTGACTTATATTGTACTCACTTCATATCAGAATAAATAATAACTTGCTATTTGGTAAGTTTATTACCACTATTTTTCACTGGCATTTATGTGCAGTTTTATATTTCATTAAACACAAGGACAGAATCCATGGTGAAGGAGTAATTATCACTGTTTCCATACTCTATTTATAGCTAAGGCCTGTTTGCAATCATTCTGCCTCACATATAGACAGGTGAACAAAAGTGGTTGCTATTGTCTATGTGTTTTAATTGACTACTGAATCACTGATAATAGACAACATGTGGGTACAATGTTTATGTGGGAAAACCATCTGGCGAATAAAGTCAGTTAAGAACAGATATGCATGAGATGATCTACAGTTTTAATTTTAAAAATATTAAAATTGTATATATTTCCATGTTCTTTAGTACAAAAGCTTGGGTTATATTAATTGTGTGGTATAACCTAGGCTCTTTACACACACACACACACACACACACACACACACACAGGAAGAAAAAAGAAAAAGCAAAAAGTGCAAAAAATAAAAAATAGAAAAAGAAAAGAGCTATAAAAATGGCTTCCAATATTCTTATAGCAGTTATAAGTACAATATATTTAAAACTCTCTCTAAAGATGCATTGTATTACTCTTCTTTCTCTAATCCAGCGGTTCTCAACCTTTTTCAGGCCGCGACCCCGACCTGCACTGCACATGCACAGTGCGACGACCCGCATCGTGCATGCGTGGTGCGGTGTGATTGCCCGCATCGCACATGCGCGATGAGACGGCCCGCATCGTGCATGCGTGGCGCGACGGCCCACATCGCGCATGCGCGTCGCAACGGCCCACATCGCACATGCGCGGCACGACGGCCCACATCGCGCATGCGCGGTGCTGCCCCCTGCGCCGGCTGAGGGGAAAAGGGGGAAAATGCCGGACTGCATTGTTTGGCGACCCCCGTGAAATGGTCGTTCGACCCCAAATGGGGTCGCAACCCACAGGTTGAGAACTGCTGCTCTAATCTATCCTGTCTAATCATCAAAGTCATAAATCACAAATTATTTTATTATTATTATTTTTTACCAAGAAGTCAGTAAGAGGCTTTCAATCACCAATAAATATAGGGATGGGATATATTAATTCCATTAATTGAACTTTTTCCAATGTAGAATCAATATTTCTCCCACATATGTTAGGATATCTTCCTCATTTTTTTTTTACTGACATTCTTTGAACCAGTGAATTAGTGGAACACTTCACTGATGATGAAATAATTTTCAGGTGACTTTTTACAAAACTGTCTCTTAAAGATTGGAAACCAACCACTACAGCTATCATACAGAAGGATTTTAACTTGTTTGGGCTAATGGATTGTTTTTCATTTTTTAATGTATTTACTTTGTGTGTGAAGACAAATTTATTTTTGTTTGAAGACATAAGATATGGTCAATTATTTAACTTCTTGAGAGGTCTGGGAGATTCTTTATAAGTATTAAGTAGCAAGATGGATATCTTTGAGAGAAACATATTGAATGATTTTGACCAATCAGTCTCTGTCCAACCACAAAGAAGAGGGAGTCAAGCTATTCTCCAAAGTGCCAAGAAGCAACAGATGGAAACTAATTAAGGAGAGAAGCAACCTAGAGCTAAGGAGAAACTTCCTGACAGTTAGAACAATTAACCAGTGGAACAACCTGCCTCCAGAAGCAGTGAATGCCCCAACACTGGAATTTTTTAAGAAGAGACTGTCCGAAATGGTATAGAGTTTCCTGCCTGAACAGGGGATTGGACTAGATGACCTCCAAGGTTGTTGTTGTTGTTGTTGTTATCTTGGAAAGCTATTGTGATGATATAATGAAGGGATATTCATGTACTATATAAACTACCTTGAGTTCTAGGAGGAAATGCAAGTTTACATTTCACAAATTAATAGGTTATAATGTTCTCAAAGCACATAGAAGACTCAAAATTGGAACTTTTGTTGCTGAATTTGAAAGGTGCACTTTGTCATAATAAAAATGAAGTTGATGGATCCACTAGTTCTTCACTCCTGCTAATAAACTCATAGGTAAAATATTGCGGGGAATAATCAATATCAAGAATTTGCAAGTTAAATAAAAAAGTAAGATACTGAACAAAAAGATCATGGCAGCAAAGAAATCCAACTGCATTTTTAAAAGTTCTTCATCCTGATGAAAAAGAATTTGTTTTAGAAATGGTTTCATAGCCCAAAATATTTTGATATTTTTATGGGTGAAATGTGTTCCTATACATATTTAAACATGTGTGGTAAGAAATATATACGAACAACTTATATTTATTATAGAAATGTCTTTTCCCTGGTTTTTCATGCTAACTTTTCCTAAGGATGCTTGAAAGACGAATAAAGATGCTCTGCCACTACTACGGAAGAGTTTTGCCCTTGACAAATTAATGAAGAATTCTGCTCCCAAACTAAAAATTTGGTGGTGAACTTCATTCATACACAACTGCACAACGGGGTTTAATTGCTATCTTTTTTTAGGCAAACATTTCCACCACACAGAAATTAAATAATTTCCATGATATGACATGAGATGATGTGTGGTGACATGACATGATATAACATGACATTTATTTAATTTAGATGTAGCAGCTGCATCAGCAGGACCAGTCACACAGGCTTTTACTAGCCAGTTGACTTTGACTAGGAGGAAGGAACTGGATGAAGAGTACTTTTGTGATTCTTGGCTTTTAATTATGAAGTTCCGCAATAATTTTATACAAAAGCACCAAAAGAAATGTTTGGATAAAGGATATGATTTATTTTCCTTCTGCTTTAAATAACAATTACATTTTGAGAGAATGGACTTATGTGATTCATAAAAATGCTCTGATAATGCTGTCTATTGATCCCTTTTCTAAAGGAGCTCTGTTCTTTTGTCTACTTTATCTTCATTGCCCCCACTGGTTGCTGACATTCTGGTTCTTAATCAGAAAGTCATTGAGCTGTCATCATTATCCCTACAGTGGAGTTCCAGATCTGTGCCCCATGACTCAAACTTAGCAGTACCACTACCTACAAAACTCAATCTAAATTCTCAACATATAAAAGGTGCCTAAAACCAAAATAATGTTTCTTACCACATCAGATATATTCAGTAAAATAGATCTGTAAACATCTGCATTTTTAAAAGCTTTTTAAATACCCAATTCCTGGCTAGAACCATCATCATCTCTGTTTGGCAGTGATAGTTCAAAGGGCTTTTTTTAAGGATGGAGGATAAGCCCACCAGCAGCTTAAAATCAGAGCAATCAGGTAGGAGAAAAATTTTGATGAATATTTGGAAGCTAAATACTGAAGACAAATACGAAAGAAATTCTAATAAAATCTTTCATGCCCTCCTACACATTTCATAAGTATTTAGTTACTTTATGTTAGATCTCTTTTATGCTAAGGAACTCAGAGAAGTACACATAATGTTCTTCTCATCTTCTTTCATTCTCACAAAATCCTGCAAGATAAATTAAACTAAGAGAATGATTGCTGATCATAATTGCCCAATAAGCTAACTGGCTACTTAAATTCCCTGTCCTTAGGCATTGTTATGAACTAATTCTTTAGTCATGTATTTTTATTCCAACTATACTACAAGAGGTTTATAAAATAATTAGAATAAGAATAATAGTATAATTAGGGGAAAAACATTTCATAACAACTAATAAGACAGGAAGAACTAACTTTCTGTCCCAGAGGGAAGAAAAATCAATCCAGAGACATAAATGAGTATTTATCCCAATTTAAGCCCATAATTTGAAACTGTTCATAAACACTGAAACAGAGTCTCAAACGAACCATTCCTGCTAATTAGTACCCTTAGCTCTTGTTATACAAGTCAGTATGACAGGTTTTAATTAAATGTAATTAGATATATATAAATTCTATGATAAAGCTGTTTCTAAGGGAATTCTAATTTAACTCAGTGCAATCAGTCATGACATTGACCCTTGCCCATTTACTGTGTTTCCCCGAAAATAAGCCCGGGTCTTATATTTATTTTTGGTCCAAAAGACCCATTAAGGCTTATTTTCAGAGGGTGTCTTATTTTTTTCACCACAAGGCCCAGATCGGCTGGTGCCCCACCTCACCAGGCGACTCAGGTTTCCCTCAGTGGGGGAGGAAGGCTTTGGAAACTGCGTTTTCATTTACATTCATCATCAATATTGTAACCCGTCCCTTTATTTTAAAAAAATTATTTGTATTTACCACAATTAGTCTCCTTGATCACCAATGGGAAGGTGCTGTGTGAATTCTGCACATGAGCCATGGAAATGCACTCGCCCTTCAGAGCTCATGCTGCTTCCTCACTCAGGGCACACCACTGCTTTTTTATTATTTTTTGTTATGTATATTTTATTATTTTTTACAGTAACAGTCTTTAGTATTTGATAAGCAACAAATGTCTGGGTTTATGTGTTTAGCATTAATAGTAATACAATATCCATTCCTACTCTTTATTCTGTTTTTATAACCATTTATAAAAAAATTCCCATGTTTGAAAGTATTCTGAATCTTGCTTCCCCTTCACTTTCAATGTGAGCCTATCCATTTCTGCACAGTCCAAAATTTTCTTAATTCTGTCTTCTTCAGATGATATTTCTTTATTTTTCCAGTATTGAACAAATATAATTCTCACCGATGTTAATATATATAGTATTAAGTATACACATTTCTTATCATAATTTTCTGAAATTATGCCTAAAAGAAATAATTCTGGTTTATAGTCTACACGGGCTCCTATCATCTTTTCTAGCCACCTATCTATTTTTGACCAATAGTTCTTTGCTTTAGGACAGCGGTTCTCAACCTTTTTCAGGCCGCGAACCCGACCTGTGCCACGCATGCGCGGCGCGACCCCGACCTGCATCGCGCATGTGCGGTGCAACGGCCTGCACCGCGCATGCACGGCGCGATGACCTGCACCGTGCATGTGTGGGGCAATGACCTGCTCCGCGCATGCGTGGGCCGACGACCTGCATCGTGCATGCGCGGGACGACGACCTGCATCGCGCATGCACGGTGTGACGACCTGCATCGTGCATGCACGGTGTGACAACCTGCATCGCGCATGTGCGGTGCTACCCCGTGCATGCACGGTGCTGCAGCACGCATGCACGGTGCTGCCCCCTGCGCCGGCCGAGGCGTAGGCCGCCGCCCGTTCGGTACGGTGGCAGGCAGGCCCAGGTACTCCTGGGTGGCCGCGGCGGCGACGGTGCAGGGCGACCATGGGCTGGGCCACCAGCTGGCCCAGCCCAAGGGAGGTAAGCCACCCGCCGGGCCCCATGCATACCAAAAACCCTCCCTGCGCCCGCCGCTGCCCCGCTAGCCTTGCCTTCACTGCCGCCCATTTGGGGCGGTGGCAGGCAGGCCCAGGCGCTCCTGGATGGCCGCGGCAGCGATGGCGCAGGGCGACCACAGGCTGGGCCACCAGCTGGCCCAGCCCAAGGGAGATAAGCCATCTGCCGGGCCCCACGTGCGCCAAAAACCTTCCCTGCACCCGCCGTTGCCCCGCTAGCCTTGCCTTCACTGCTGCCCGTTTGGGGTGGCGGCAGGCAGGCCCATGTGGTCCTGGGCGGCAGCGGCAGCGACGGCGCAGGGCGACCACGGGCTGGGCCACCAGCTGACCCAGCCCAAGGGAGGTAAGCCACCCGCCGGGCCCCACGCGCACCAAAAAGCCTCCCTGCGCCCGCCGGCCTCCCACCCCTGGCCCTCTTTTACTTACAGTTTTAGTAGTTGCTCAGCAGGGAGGGGTGGAAACTTCCAGAGAGCTCGTCTTCGCTGCAGACAACTTGCAGCACCGTTTGCAGACTGGGACTTTTGGCGGGCTCAGCAGGGCGGAGACTGCCTGGACAATTCCTATTGGCTTTTGAAAGCCAATAGAATTAGACTCTATTCAAGAGAGTCTATTCTATTGGCTTTCAAAAGCCAATAGAATAAGAGGGAGTAGAACAGCTAAGGAAAAGGGAAAAAATGGTATAGCACAGGTAAGGAAAAGGGAAAAAAATGGCGGACTGCGTTGTTTGGCAACCCCCGTGAAATGGTAGTTCAACCCCAAATGGGGTCGTGACCCACAGGTTGAGAACCACTGCTTTAGGACATGTCCACCAAAGATCCAGTATGTGCCTGGATTTTGTCTGCATTTCGAACAATTGCTAGACACATTTTTAAACATTTTTGCTAATCTTGCAGGTAGAAAGTGCCATCTATAGAACATTTTATATAAATTTTCTTTATAAGTAGCTGCCCTCGTTATTTTGTAATTTTTTTTCCTATAGGTTTTTCCATTTTTCTAACTCTACATTATTCCCAAACTTTTTTGCCCAAGTTATCATTGTTTCTTTAACTTGTTCATCTTCCATCTTTAAATTTAAGAGAAAGCTGTACAGTTTCTTAATCAATTTGTCATCTGATGACAATAGTATCTGTCTAACGTTGTCTGGTCTTTGTAAAAACCATATATTTTTGCATCTTTCTCATATCACATTTGCATTTGCAGGTGTGGCCACCATGATAGCAAAATGCTCTGTTCTTCCAATTCTTGTTTAGTTTGTAGTTTCCCATCAGTATTCAAAATATCTTTATAAGATACAAGTTTCTCATAATTGATTAAATTTGGGTGTACAAATGCCTGTATTGTTGAGATCCATCCTGGTATTTTCATGTAAGTTCTTGATTTTACCTTTTCCCATGTCAAAAGCAGTGCATTTCTTACATAGTGGTTTTGAAAGTCAAAAGCAATGCATTTCTTACATAGTGGTTTTGAAAGTATTTGTGAATTTTGTTCTTCCCATACCATAGGAAAGCATGCCATCCAAGTTGTAGTCATGCCCTTCTTGGTATAATAGTCTTTTATTGCTAAGAGTTATTCTTTTAACCATGTTAGTGTGCTTGCTGTATAGTACAAGACCCAGTCTGGTAGGCCAAAGCCTCCATTTTCTTTTGCTTCTTCTTTGCAGTCTGATTCTAGCTTTTTTCCCTTGCCAGATAAATTTTGATATTGATGTATTTAATTCATTGAATTTTTTGGTCAATTTTTACTGATATTGTTTGAAATAAAAAAGTAGTTTTGGTAAAATGTTCATTTTCACCATCACTGTTCTTATCAATATTGATAATTGTAGATTTTTCCATTTTTCCAAATCTAGTTTTATTTATTTTAATAATTTTACAGAATTATCTTCTTTTATTGTTACACATCTTGCTGTTAAATATATCCCCAAATATTTAACTTTCTTAACTATTTAAAGGTCTGTTTTTACTGATAGTTGGGGCTTTTTTGTTTATCTGTGAGGTTTTTAACTATAACTTTAGTCTTTTCTGCCATTAAGACTTTCTCTATTAATTTTCAGTCCTGCTACTTCTCTAAATTCTTCAATCTTTGCTAATAATTTAGGACTTGGCTCTAACGGATCCTCCAATATAAATACCAGGTCATCTGTGAATGCTTATAGTTTGTACTTTTCATCTTTTATTTCCATTCATTTGATTTCTGGATCCTGTCTAACATTCCTGTTCAACACTTCCAAAGTTAAGATAAATAATAGTGGAGATAATGGACATCGTTGTCTTGTGCCTTTTTTAATATTGAAACTCTCTGTGCAATCTCCATTCACAATTATTTTAGCAATTTGTCTATGATAAATTGTTTGAAGTATATTCATAAATTTTTCTCCAAAATCCATATAGTTTAGTTGTTGAACCATAAATTGCCAATTGACATTGTCAAAGACTTTCTGTATGATGGATTATAATTATAAAATTCTTTAAAGCTATCCGGCTTTTTTGGATTATAAATACAATTGTTGCTGCAGTGTTAAGAATTACCTAGAGACAGAGAAATTGGATTTCTGTATTTTCCTTGGAAGAGGCCTTCTGGATTACCAACTTGGAATAGCAAGACTTTGAGGAGTACAAACTTGGGTTGTTTTCTTTTTGGATCTTTGGATTTTTGGATAATTGGTGTTGAAAGACAAAGCTAAAAATGGATTATAAATTCTTTTTTTTTCTGCTACCTGCTCCCTTTTTGGGGGAGGAGTGAACTTGAGAAGAGACCCCCTATGTTCAAGAACTATTTAGAAACAATGGAAATCTGACTTGTGGTGACTCCACTTGGGGGAGTCCTTATGGATTGCTAACCCTATTGTCAACACTGCTATAATAATAAATAAATAAAAGATTATTTAAGGAAAACAATGCCTCGAAGTTCTTTTGAAGGGTTTCATCTGTTGGAACCATGACACCTATATTCAGAACCTTGTGGATTACAAATTTGGACAGAGTAAAAACTTTGGACCTTTGGACAATCTTTGAAACTGGTACTGAAAGATAGAAGTGGTCTAGAAGGTTTTCCTTCTTCCACCTTCCCCCTATATGGGAAAGTCCATTGGATTATAAGAGACTACAGAAAAAGAATATAAAGACTTATTGAAGGTGAACTTAAAGGACACATGGAAATATTGGTTGTAAGATTGGAGGGTTTATACAAAATTGATAATAGGGGTATATACTAGAATTGAGAAAGCTTCTGAGGGTGGGAATAAAAAAAAGCAAGCAAAAACTATCCTCAGCTCCATCTTCCATTACCCCCAGCCCTGTCTATCAGAGATCAATTGACACAATGCTACAGCAAGAAAAAAATACCTTTCAGAAGGATATGCAAACCACATTACAATGCATTCAGGAGGCAATTACATCACTTAAAGAAGATATAAAGAGAAACCATGAAGAAACAAAAGATAACTTTGACAACATGAAGGAAGAAATGCATCCCAAATAGAAAACTTCCAACAGAAGATCACAAAGAATGAGCAAAGGATCCAGACAATTGAAGACAAATCAGCAGAAACCAATCAAAAAATGGAAGAAATAAAAGATTAAAACCAAAGACTGATGCAGATAAATAGAGAATTGGAGGATTCAGTAGTGGTTCTAGAAATGGAAAAGGCATCCTATTTCTTAAGATTCCAGAATATAATGGAAGACAAGGAGGAAGACCTTGTTGACCTGATGATAGAACTGCTGGCTGGTGCACTGGAAATGGGGAAACAGGAAATGGAAAGAGAAATAGATCAAATATTTAGAGTTAACTCAAGCTATGCAAGAAGAAACAAAGTCCCCAGAGAGATCCATGTCAGATATTAAAAGAACATTAAGAGATGAAATATTGAGAAGAGTGAGAGATGATCCATTGAAATATAGGGGAAAAAATTGTGGTGCTGAAGAGAATATCAATTTTTGACCAAAAAACTATTTAAGAAAGTAGTGACCTTTAGATGGCTGATGCCGGAAGGGATACTAATCAATTGGGATATAAAAAGATACAGATTGAATTCTATTTTCAAAGCAAGGGAATTTTATGACAGATACAGAGCTTTTCTCAAAGATGGAAACTCAAAACTTCAACCAGAAGGGGAATTTAGAAACTAGGAAGAGACAGCATTAGAAGAGAATGGAAGAAAGAGAAACCATAAACCAAGAAGAAGGGGCTAAAGGGAAAAAATAGAGACAAACTAGAACAACTAGGAGAATAAATCCTAAATATAATTGAAGAAGATGGAAAAGGACAATGAGATACTCTCAATAAATATAAATGGATTAAATTCCCCCATAAAGAGGAAAAAACTCTTTATACGATTACAAAAATTAAAAATGGATATAGTTTGCCTACAAGAAACACATATTAAAAGACAATATTATAAATCTCTGGAGTGCCCGAAAATTGGGAAACTTTATTTCTTTTTTTTAGAACAAGTTTTATTAGTTTTTTTAACTCTTACAACAAAGTGTAATCCACTTAAGCCTTAAATAAACATATTATCACTTCGGGTATCCCTTCCAAATGTATTCTAGTTCTTAGTCTCCTAAACTTAATTTTATCACACATCTCTCTTGTTTTTTCATCCACTACTCAATATTTGTCCTAATTAAAATAAAATATAATTCTAGCTTATACATATACAATCCATCAATTAGTCTATCCCTAACAAAACAAAGTAATATCAAACCTTAAATCATTTCAGTCTGTTAGGCAAAATTCAAATCTCATCCCAATAATTGTTATGTTTAAAAACATAACATATTATTACACAAAGCATCATCTTACTAATTTAGCATACTCAATAAATTGTTAAATCAATCCAAGTCACTATAAAACCTCTTCCATTTTCATTCATTACATTACAAAATAGTTTTCATAAAAATAAACCTATTATTCCCAAAAATTACATTCTTGATCTATTTAACATATATATTCTGGTAATCACAAATTGTACTCTTACTTCTAACTCTAAATCTTAAACCTTAAATCAATCCATATTTCTACAGTGCCTTTTAATCCATTACATATAGTTTTAAATTTCTCTTTTCAGTCTTATTCTGGCTTTCTTTTTGTGCCAGGCCGGTTTCCATAACAAGGCTTTCATCTCAGCAAGTAGATCTCCCTTTGTCTCTTGTAATATCATTTGAGTCGATAGAAAACACCTCGTCCTCTATATTGGGAGTCTGACTCTTTTGTCATTAAACTCTCATTGCTTCAAAAGTTCCAGTCTCAATCTTTGGTTCTTCTGATCCTCGAGAATATAGATGGAATACTTGTAAGGTAAAATAGATTCCTCTTTAATCTCAATTAGTTCTTCTTCTAGTATGTTTTGATTTATAGCATAGTCAGATGAGGTCTGGAGATCATTTTAGAGGTTTGGAGAATTTGGAGCAAGGCTTCTGGCTCTAATTTCTGTAATAATCTCTTTGATTTTAGCACATACTTCTTCAGTGGCTTCGTGAATGTTTTCCAGTATACGTTTACAGTTTAGTTGTAAGTAACTAATGTATGGGTGGACCATATTCCAATAAAGATGACCTGGGGAGGAACAAAGAAAAAAGCGAGATGGACTTTAAACCAATTCTTACTGAAAGAGAAAGAATTTATACAAAAAGCCATAAAGGAAATGGAATTTTTCTTCAAAGAAAATAAGAAAGAAGATACATCACTTCAAAATGTCTGGGATACAGGAAAAGCATATTTTAGAGGAATATGGCAAAAAAGATGAAAGACAAAAAACAACACAAACTAAGCTCAAAGAAGAACTTACAAATTTAGAATTAGAACTACAAAGAGACCCACAAAAGAAAATTATTTAAAAACAAATGGAGATAATAAAACACAAATTAAATCTAATAGAAGCTGAAGAAATGGCTCAACAAATCAAAAGAGCAAAACAAAACTTTTTTGAAAATGCCAATAAGCTAGGGAGATGATTGGCTTATAAACTCAAAAAAGAAAGAGAGAAGAAATTGATAAACAAACTACAAGATGTGAGAGGCGATCTACAATGTCAAAACGATGCAATAAAAAATAATTGAAGAATTTTATGAAACACTTTATAATACAGAAGAAATTCCTCAGGAAAACATAAGGAAATATTTAGAAGAGTTTAGCTGGGCCACAAAGTTGAAAGCTCATGTAAGGCGTGAGCTTTGAGGGTACGAGTGTCTGTATTTCCACAACTCATGTGCAGAATTCACACCGTGCCTTCCCATTGGTGATCAAGGAGGCTAATTGTGGTAAATACAAATCAATTTTTTTTGAAAAATAAAGGAATGGATTACAATATTGATGATGAATGTAAATGAAAAGGCAGTTTCCAAAGCCTTCCTCCCCCATCAAGGGAAACCAGAGTCGCCTCCCAGAGTCTCGGGACACCCAGCTTTCTTTCCCACCCTTCTGCAGAGGAAGATAAAGCTGGCAAAGCCTGCAGGACAGTGCAGGCTGCCTCTGGAGGCTGCTTTGGGGTGAGGGTGAAAGAGAGAAGCTGCTGGTTGAGACCTTGGCCAGTCCCCACCCCCACCTGCCCACTGGATTCCCCAATCCAGGACAAGGATAGAAAGGAAGCAGCGTCTGCTTGCCTCAGGCCCTGGCTCTCTTAAGGTTCAGACCACCTCGCAGCAGTGGCACTGGCAGCAGGCAAGGCAGGGGTGGGGGGCATGCAATCCGGCCTGCCAAAAAACCTACAGTAGGACAGAGTGGGCGGGGTCCTAAGTAGGGCTTATTTTGGGGGGGGGTAGGGTTTATATTAGGCCCAACCCCAAAGATCAAGCTAGATATTATTTTCTGGATAGGTTGTATTTTCTGAGAAATACAGTAATAATCACATGCAAACGCTATTTGGTGATTGTGAATAAAGAAATATCTCAAAAGAAATATTTTTGCAAAGTTCAGAATGACAGAAAATTATGCTATTTGGTTTAGAGTTAATATGCATTATGAAAAACACAAAAAAGATTTTAAAAAACAACACAAAGTAAGGCCAAGAGATAAAATAAATTAAAAGAACATATACTTATTAATTATACCCAAAACATTCATTATTGTTCTCTATAACTTTATGTTCTTACAGATATTTTTTTTTATTTGACCAGGTTAACACTGCTTTTTTCTTTAATTTTTCTTTTTCAAAGTTCTAACTAAATATTATTATCTTCTGTCAGGAGCAACTAAATAGTATCTTATTAGTATTTATAATTTTATTTTAAAGTAGAGGCTAATAGAAGACTTATATTTATTTTAAAAAGAGAGAGAGAGAGAAATGAGGTTTGCTTCCACCCCTGCCACAAAATTATAGCAACTTATTTTTGGGAACTGATTGATTAATTAGGTGCCATTAAGTCACTATTGACCCCTAATGACCACATACATTTTCTCCATGCGGATTTGTCCTAATGTAGTCTTTCAGGTATTCCAATGGTACACTCATTGACAATATAACTGTATCCATCTATTATGCCCAAAGGGGTGGAGTTCAATTATATGGTTGTGACTACCACCTTGGCTTTTTTTGATCCTCTTAGAACATAAGAACATAAGAAGAGCCATGCTGAATCAGGCCAAAGCCCATCGAGTCCAGCATTCTGTGTCACACAGTTGCCCACCAAATGTACATGGGGATCTTGAGCAGAAAGAGAAGGCAAAACCCTCCCTTTCCCTTGACCCCCAAACAAATGGTACTCAAGGGAATCCTGCCTGCCTCAACCAACATAGAGGCGGCACATGGACATCTGTTTTAATAACCACCAATACACTTTGCATCCATGAATCTATCTAGCCCTGCCTTGAAGCTGTCAAGGCTGACAGCTGTCACGACCCCTTCAGGAAGTGAATTCCATAAATCAACGACCCTCTGGGTGAAGAAATATTTCCCTTTATTTGTCCTCACTTTCTTAGCTATAAGCTTTAGGGAGTGCCCCCTTGTCCTGGTATTGTGTGATAGAGAAAATAATTTTTCTCTATCCACATTTTCTATCCCATGCATGATTTTATACACTTCGATCAAGTCACCCCTTAAACGCCGTCTTTCAAGGCTGAAGAGACCAAGGTGTTGCAATCTGGTTTCATAAGGGAGGCGCTCCATTTCCTTGATCATTCTTGTTGCCCTTTTTTGCACCTTTTCCAGTTCCATTATATCCTTCTTGAGGTGCGGTGACCAGAACTGTACACAAGTGCTGTACAGAACTGTACACAAGTGCTCTTGTGAGCACTTTTGCCTTTGTGTACTGATGTCAACCCTATAAGGTAAACCAGACCAAGAAACCAATACTGAATGGGTTTAAAATTATTATTATATTATATTATTTGTTGCTAGAGCAACAAAAATTTGTCAGTCTGAATGTGCTTCGATCCTTCTTCACTTTATCATCATGTGAATCAAATTAACATTTGCTCAAGTTAGTTTCATGAAACGGGCTCAAAGAATATTTATCTGATGATTGCCTTGATAGCAGATCTTCCTCCTATCCTTCAAGGCCATTCTCTATTTTCTCTATGGGTGATGGGTAGAGTTGTTGTGAAATAAAAGCTCTACAAATTCAAAATATATCTCATTCCATTGCTGAAATGTGTCTAATATGCCTGAGGCAAAATAGAATATACTCCAGGTTATTAAGTCACCTCATTTTCAATGGATTCTCATCCATTAGTGGTATATCATCTACTATCAGCTGTCCAACTCAGCCACTGTGAAGGAAATCTTTTAGCAGAGAGCTCTGTTTCATACATGATATGAAGAATACAGAATACACATAAATGCAAAGTCTGTAACTGGGTTATTGGTCCATTTACTTCTTGAAAGCTATTGCCCTTGAGTTTAGAAAAGAGAAATGATTATTGGTTTACATCATGTTCTTTTACCATAGAAAAGTTGTCATTTAATGTCTGCTGGATTTCTGAACAGATTAAACTCAAATGTTATTGATGAATAACAATATCCAACATCCAACCTATTACATGTGAAATTGGATTCCACAATTACTAATGCAAAATACAGCAGTTCAAAAAACATTTCAGTGCATCACACATACAGGCATTGAGAGTGTAAGAGAGTGAGAGAGAGAGAGAGAGAGAGAGAGAGAGAGAGAGAGAGAGAGAGAGAGAGAGAGAGAGAGAGAGAGAGAGAGAGAGAGAGAGAGAGAGAGCACAACCAGGAGTAGCTACAGGCGCCTTCAAAAGACAGATGTACAGTACTTGAAAAATGTGACAATAACACAGCAGTGGTATGTGAGTTATTAGTCTTCCAGCTTGTTAGTATTATAAAAATAATGAGAAGCAGAGAAAGATCATTATGCTACATAAAAGCATAATATAAATTCATCTCTAGTGTTCAACCTTTGATTTAGAGATATCGCACTATAGGTACTTATGCTATTAACTTCAGATTTTAGTTTTTTTTCTGCCTTTCAACATGAAGAAAGGGGTCTGCTCAGTTGGGTAGATTTTAACACAATCAATGGACTGACATTTATCCAGTTGTAAAGAGCAGGGATCAGTTTGTGTTGCTATTTCATGCTACCAGATTTCTGCATTAGTAGTAAGCTATTAGTTATTAATAGTAGAATCCTAGTAAGGATTCTTCATCAGTCCTTCAACATAATGTTCTGCGACAGGTGGAGACTACAATTAACATAGTCACCATTTGAACTCATGTAGAGGGCATGCTAAAGGTTGCTTTGTATTTTTGTAATGATTTATCAAGTTGGTAAGCATTGTTTACTAGATTATGTACTATATGGTTTTAAGTGGACCCTGGATTCTGTGTGCTATTGGTTTGTTTTTTTAATGGTGGCAGCATTTTCTAATATTAATTTTCAGTTTTATTCTCGCTGGTTGTTGATTCTTTGTATTAGTGTTAACACAAATGTAAATCATGGACAAGAAATCTGAATAATGAAAGGATTTATTTCACTGCCCTACTTCATTCTCATTTTAGATATACAGGTAGTCCTTGAATTATGAGCACAACTGAGCCCAAAATTTATGTTGCTAAGTGAAACATTTCTTAAGTGAGTTTGCCCCATTTTACAATTTTTCTTGCCACGATTGTTAAGTGAATCATTGCATTTATTAAGTTAGTAACACAGTTTATTTATTTATTTATTTATTTATTTATTTATTTATTTATTTATTTATTTATTTATTTACTTACTTACTTACTTACTTACTTACTTACTTACTTACTTACTTACTTACTTACTTATTTATTTATTTATTTATTTATTTATTTATTTATTTATTTATTTATTTATTTATTTATTTATTTATTTATTTATTTATTTATTTATTTGGGTTTGTATGCTGCTCCTCTCCGGGGACTTGGAGCGGCTAACAACACATATATATATAACAATAAAATTACAATAAAAAACCCCAAACAACGATATCTAAAAAAATCCAATAAAACACACATTCAATTCAACAATCAACCACAATCATCCCCAGGCCTGCCGGCAAAGATGAGTTTTTCGGTTTTTCCGGAAGGCCGGGAGAGTTGGAGAAACGCGGACTTCAGGAGGCAGTTGGTTCCAGAGGGCGGGCGCCACAACAGAGAAAGCCCTCCCCCTAGGGCCCACCAGATGACAGTTTCGCTGACGGGACCCGGAGGAGGCCGACCCTGTGCGCTCTCACCGATCGTAGAGAAGTATGTGGCAGAAGGCGGTCCCGTAAGTATCCTGGTCCCATGCCATGAAGGGCTTTATAGGTAATAACCAACACCTTGAATTGGGCTCAGAGACCAATAGGTGACCAATGCAGCATGCGGAGAGTTGGTGAAATGTGGGCACAACGCGGAAGGCCCACAACTGCTCAGCCAGCTGCATTTTGCACTAATTGTAGTCTCCGAACACTCTTCAAGGGTAGCCCCATGTAGAGAGCGTTGCAGTAGTCGATCCTCGAGGTGACAAGGGCATGTGTGACTGTGAGGAGAGACTCCCGATCCAAGTAAGGACGCAACTGGTGCACCAGGCGAACCTGAGCAAATGCCCCCCTCGCCACAGCCGACAAATGATGATCCAATGTCAGCTGTGGATCGAGGAGGACTCCCAAGTTGCGGACCTTCTCTGAGGGGTTTATAGATTCACCCCCCAGGGTAATGGAAGGACAGATAGAAGTGTCCTTGGGAGGCATCACCCACAGCCACTCTGTCTTATCGGGGTTGAGCCTTAATCTGTTAACACCCATCCAAACCCTCACAGCCTCCAGACACCGGCACATCACCTCAACCGCTTCACTGATATGGCCAGGAGTGGAAATGTACAGCTGAGTATCATCAGCGTACTGATGGTATCTCACTGTTAAATGAATCTGGATTGCCCATTGACTTTGCTTGTCAGAAGGTCACAAAAGGGGATCACGTGGCCCTTGGACACTGCAGCCATCGTAAATATGAACCAGTTGCCAAGTGCATGAATTTTGATCACTTGACCATGGGATGCGGTAATAATGGTAATGCGGTAATGATCATAAGTCACTTTTTTCAGTGCCGTTGTAACTTTGAACGGTCACTAAATGAACAGTTGTAAACTGAGGACTATCTGCATTTGCCTCCCCCTCCACTTTTCCTTTTGACTATATTTCTTTCTCTAAAATCTCATCCCATTTCACTGGTAATGCTAGCAGATAGGAGACCTCTGAACAACAAACGCTATGAAGGTGACAACAAATAATTACAATCTCTCTGCTATTAGAATATGATGGGATATTTCCATATTTAATCTTTTTTCAGGCCTAGAAATCAGAGAAAAAAATGCTTTTCCAAATCAGATTTCACAATTAGGCACCATCAAGCTGGACCTGTCGCACTGAAGACCATAAAGAAAATAACATCTAAGTCCTGGTCCTTTTCCATAAATCCCCCATTGCTTTATTAATTGATATGGGATCAGTGGCATATGTTGTGAAAACCATTTTGTATCTTGTTGTTTTCACCATGTTTCATGAGTTGAAATCTTTCTTAATAAATCTTTCTGCTTCCATGGTCTACTTTTAGTGAGTAGATGTATGCCATCTTTCCTTTATGTCTGTTCACTCAAATATAAAGGCAGGATCTGCCTACTATTGCTGTACAGAGGCATTCTATATTGATTGGCATTACATGCTAGTTACAATGCATTGACATGTCATGATTACATGTACTCTTCAATTTATGACCATTTGTTTAATGACTGTTTAAAATCAAAACAGTGCTTTAAAAGATCACTTATGACCGGTCCCTGCATTTATGAGCACTACAGAGTCCTCATGGTCACTGGATCAAAATTTGGGAACTTGGCAACCTAAATGTATTTACAGCTATTGCAGTATCCTGGGGTCATATGATGGCCATTTGCAACCTTCCCAGAAGCTTCTTATAAGCAACGTCAATGAAGAAAGATCTATTTGCTTAACCACTATGGTGATTTACTTAACCACTGTGGCAAAAATATGTCATAAATCAGGTGCAATTCAGACTGCATCATTTAGCAATGGAAGTTCTGGTTCCAATTGTGATTGTAAGTTGAGGACTACCTTTAATGCATTCTAACACATGTGGCCATTTAGGATTAATGGGCTAATTTAATCTTTCCCCAGCACAGATCCTTACCTTTCCAAGACATTCAAAACAATCTTCTTGATCCTTCTTGTCCATCCATTGTATCTATTTTCTTTCCTTTCTTCTTCCTTCTGCCTTGTTAAAAATTGATATGTTTATGATTATTAGAATCTAGAGCTGATCCAAATTTGTCACATTTGGGGAATAGGTATTACAGATAGCTATTTTTTTCTTTCTATTTCCTTTTTGGGGGGAAATATATTTCTGCTATTTTTTTTTTAAATAATCGCTTTCATTTTGTAGTGATAGTTTCCCCCTGCACTCTTGATTATTAATGCTACTTTAAAGGAGGAAATCATACCCCACTCAAGATTGACAGTGCAAGTTTTTATATATAAATAACCAGGAAACTCCATTTCCCCATGCATTGATGCTGTTACCTAGCTTACTAATAAAATGTTTGCAGGAAAATAGCCATGAGTAGAGAATACCAAGAAATCAACAGATCATACCTAAGCAACCTATATTCTCTAGTGGGTGAGAATATTTGTACTCACACATAGAAAAAGGTTGATATAGAAAAAACTAAAAAAATCTATTTGAAAAAGCAAAAGAGACAAATACCCCACTTGCTGAACCAAAGTGTATTTGCCTGAAGCTGCTTTTTAAAAATGATTATATAGACCAGAAATAAAACTACCTTTGTTCTGTTTCAAAATTTGTCTTTTTTCCAGAATTCTAAATCAAAGATGAGTTTCCAATACCACAGAATGCCATTATTTTTCTCCTATTTGCATGATTTGAATCAATAGCTATAGCCGTTAGAAGCCATCTGGTTCCTCACTCATATGGCATTAATTATTAGATGCTGTTTTAGATTTTTTTGCAATTTTTAAAATTCTTTTTTTATAATTATTGTATTGTTTTTTGTGTTTGATTTTGGACCATAAATAAATTGGAGCAGAACTGAAGAACATCTCAGGCAAGACCCTTTCTACTGAAGCCTAAAGGGAGGGAGTAGAGAAGCGCATTCAGACTTTCCGTTACTATAATCCTATAATAAAAGTAATATCAGCCTGCATAACTTTGGTTTCCTGGTCAGGTCTATCTTGAAAGGCTGACATCTAGGTAAACATGGTTGATCTCAAAACATGCTAGGTAGACTCTGAATAAGTACTGGGATGGGGGAGCGCAAGGGAATCCAGGGCTTTAAGACATTGAAAAATAACAGTAAAATAAAATAAATAATAAAAATAATCGTAAAATAAATAAATAAAAACCCACAAGACGGCAATGGGGAACTATTGCCGTATTGTTGCCAAGAAAACTGCATTAACTTATATTTAAACAGTAAAGATTCAAACATGGTTTGAATAACATAAACTGAAGTGAAAAGAGAACCAGAAGTGAAAGAGACTTAAGCTGAAATCCATTTGGCTTCTGTGGCAGAGAACAGATCCTTAGAATAATCGTTTTTCTTCTGTTCATGTATCAAATTAGTCTAGCACATGTTTTTCCTAAATTTATGTAGGAAATAAGGAGAGGAGAATCCAAGGTAACCGTAGAGAAATTAAGCTGAAGACCTTTCAGCACTCTGACCAACTCTGTGTTATTTCACTTGACCTGCTACAGGATCTAACAATTTTCCCAGCAGTGTCAGCTCTCTGTTTTGCCTGGTTCTTTAATCTGTAGCTTCCTTCTTTTCCCCAAGGCTTCACTCTCAAGGGAAGTTGTTGTCCAACTTAATTGACAGCAGAAATTTCTGTCATCATTTTACATAGAAGACCTGAAATGATATATTTTGCTTCTATTATTTGTATTTCTGCAGTCAGAAACTATTAGCATTTAAATATAGCTGTTGCTAAATTTGGTCACACAGGAAATAATGAGAACAATTAGAGAGGAAAATATGCAAAATTCATATTTTATCAAGATTTTTTTCTAAGAAACAGCATGGTAAATTTTTTAAATTAAAAGCTAAGTTCAACCTATCAAACTGATTTTCACATTATTTTTCTGCAGATGAAAAATAATGTGCTTTATTAGACATTTTAGAATTGCAGTTTTTTTAATGGAATATATGTTTTTCCCGAAAAATATACTTCTCTAGCTTTCCAATGAAAACCATCAATAAATAGAAAACAGGATTATTAGCTTGCAAGACAGTGACACATGATATAACAATGCTCTAGCATTAAAATCTGTGCTCCCAGAATAGACCTCCAAAAACTTGTGACCAGCCAACCCAAATACAGCCTACTAATGTACATTTTGGCTTTCCAGGTGTTTAATAACTACAGACTGTTCCAAGAAGTAAAGAATTTTGTGCCAAGAATTTGGTGCACTCTCATATTTCCCAACTGGAAAGAGGCTTAACCACATTCACCTGAATATACTTACAAAAGTGCCTGTGATTGGAAGCTTAAAATTACAATAAATAGGGAAATGAAATCCTAATGAAATAGAATAAATACATCCCTCTATGGTTACAATTTCAGTAGTAAAATTGATGAACATAGCACTGCAGTCCATTCATAGCAACATCTATATTTGCTTCCAAAAGAGGCACTAGGTCTTACTTTCAGGGGATGTCTTATTTTTTTTCCTGACATCTGCTTTGTGTCGCGGCAGTGGCACGAACAGTCCTTTCTAGCAGGAGCCCACATGGCTGCTGGCCCACTTCGATGGCCGCACCTGGCCACTCGCGGCAGGAGGCCATGTAGCCCACCAAGCCATGCTGCCACCAGGCAGGTGGGGGAGGGGGTCAAACTGCCTCAAGCACCCCATAGGCACCCAAACATTTTTTGCCCAGAGGAAGATGGAGTATTCATCTGCTTGCAAATGGAGTGGTCAGAAACCGACAGATTTGCTCTGTTTCCAGCCACCCCATTTGCAAGCAGATGAAGCTTCCAGTCTCCGTCAGTTCTCCATCCACAAAAAGTGTTTGGGCACCTATGGGGCACTTGGAAACCAAGTGAATTGCCATAGGTGCCCAAACATTTTTCGCCCAGATGGAGAATTGACAGAGACTGGAAGCTTTGTCTGCTTGCAAATGAGGCAGTTGGAAACGGAGAGAATCACTTGGTTTCCAAATGCCCCATTTCAAAGCAGACAAAGGTTCCATCTCCCTCTGAGCAAAAAGTGTGCAGGGCATCTGGATCACTTACCTCCCCCCACCCCACTTCTGCCTCCATGCTGGACTTACCTGCGCTGCTCCAAGAAGCCAGCAGACTGCACTGCCTGCTTGCCTCTGCTGCCACTTGTGCTGCCACTTCTGCTCACTGCCACCTCTGCTGGCCATGCCCACCCTTGGGCTTATTTTTGGGGTAGGGCTTTTATTAGGCTCACCCCAAAGAATCAGGTTAGGGCTTATTTTCAGGTTAGGTCTTGTTTTCAGGGAAACACAGTATGTGTACACAATTTCATGTACAATGGACATTCATTGAATTGTAGTAGCACTAAATGCATCCAAGCAAATCCTAAACCATGAAAAAGTAACTAGATATTATGAGGAGTCACATTGCAACTGAAAAGTCTGAATTAGTCTTTTCTTTCTTTCTTTCTTTCTTTCTTTCTTTCTTTCTTTCTTTCTCTCTCTTTCTCTCTTTCTTTCTGTCTATTTCTTCTTTCCTTCCTTCTTCACTTTTTGTAGTCTGTTGTTATCTCCAGAGAAAACCATTTTAAATGTGTTTTCCATGTTTCCTATTGAGCTTGACATTCAATATTCAGTATTTTTCATTCTTCCTTGTAGAGCTGGGCTTCTTTCTGCTATACATAGTTTTGAAAGCAATATACATGTTTGATGCTGATTTTGTGTGCAGTACCAGATTCATGTTAAGTTACTCAGAAGGATAATTTATGACTCCTTTCTTGTTAAAATGTCTCCAAAAAGAAATATGGCTGCTTTGGAGTTGTTAAAATGGCAATGGAACATGCTCTGTAGAAGCATATAAATGAAGAGATTACTACTCTGAATTTCCTAAAACAGAATCAACAGACTAATGATAATCAAAGATTTCTTGCTTGAAATATATGATGTGCCAAATAAAAGATAAAGACAGCCCTGAAATATAAGTCAGAGTTGACAGGAAGAGGTTAGGTTCTGAGATGCCTTTGGGACACTTCAACATTTTGAAAACTAACAGATTGAATTTATATTTATGGTACTGCTTCAAAAGAAAAGAAAAGTTAATATATAGGTGGATAACTTTTTAAAGAACTAAAGCCCCAGAATGAATGCTGTCCTCATTCAGAAAGGCACAAAGTGGGTTAGCTTACAGGTATCTCATTATTATAAAGCCCTACATGGCATCGGACCAGGTTATTTACTGGACCGTCTACTGCCTCATGAATCCCAGTGGCCGGTTAGGGCCCACAGAGTCGGCCTTCTCCAGGTCCCGTCAGCCAGACAGTGTCGCCTGGCGGGGCCTAGGGGAAGAGCCTTCTCTGTTGCGGCCCCTGGAACCAACTTCCCCCGGAGATCCATGTCGCCCCCACCCTCTCCGCCTTTTGTAAATTGCTTAAAACATACTTTTGCCGGCAGGCCTGGGGCAGCTAACACCTTGCCCCTAGCCAGTGTATGTTTGTGTGTATGTTTGTGGAATGATTGGTTTCTTTTTTTAACTTAAGGGTTTTTATATTTATGTATTTTATTGTAATGTCTATCATGTTGTAAGTCGCCCTGAGTTCTCCGGAATAGGGCGGCATAGAAATTTAATAATAATAATAATAATAATAATAATAATAATAATAATAATAATAATAATAATAATAATAATAATAATAATAATAATAATAATAATAATAATAATAATAATAATAATAATAATAATAATAATAGAACTCTTCATCGTTAGGTCTCTGAGTAGGAAAATAATAGAGATATAATTGTAAGTATTGTCTTTTAAGAAGAGCCCTGTTTTGACTTGAACTAACTATTTCTATAATTAATTAAAGCTTACAAATACATAGATAAAAAACTAATATAAACTAAGAAAAATATAAAAATAAAAAGAAAGGGAAAAAGAGAAAAAAAGATATTAAAAAAGATATATAAAAGAATGACCTTTCATCCCTCCAGTCAAATATAAAAAACTGGAGTACATTAACACCTTCACTAGTATTTCAATCTCTTCTTCTCACATCTCATCTCTTATGAAAATTTTAAAAATTCATCATTCAGTCCAATTCAGCAAAAGTTAACAACAATACCAACACCACCACCACCAACAACAACAACAACAATAATAAAGTTGGAAGGGACCTTGGAGGTCATCTAGTCCAACCCCATGCTCAGGCAGGAAACCCTATACCATTTCAGACAAATGGCTGTCCATTCTCTTCTTAAAAGGAGCATTCACCACTTCTGGAGGCAGGTTGTTCCACTGGTTAATTGTTCTAACTGTCAGGAAGTTTCTCCTTAGTTCTAGTTCTCTCTTTGGTTAGTTTCCATCCGTTGCTTCTTGTCCTGCCTTCAGGCGCCTTGGAAAATAGCTTGACTCCCTCTTCTTTGTGGCAGCCCCTGAGATACTGGAACACTGCTATCATGTCCTCCCTCGTCCTTCTCTTCATCAAACTAGACATACCCAATTCCAGCAGCCTTTCCTTATATGCTTTAGCCTCCAGCTCTTCTCTGTACTCTTTCCAGAGTCTCAACATCTTTTTTACATTGTGGTGACCAAAACTGAATGCAATATTCCAAGTGTGGCCTTACCAAGGCATTGTAAAGTGGTATTAATACTTCACATGATCTTGATTCTATCCCTCTGTTAATGCAGCCTAGCACTGTGTTCGCCTTTTTGGCAGCTGCAGCACACTGCTGGCTCATATTTAAGTGATTGTCCACTAGGATTCCGAGGTCTCTCTCACAGTTACTACTGTTGAGCAAGGTACCCCCTATACTATACCTGTACATTTTGTTTTTCTTGCCTAAATGTAGAACCTTACTTTTTTCACCATTGAATTTCATTTTGTTAGATAGCGCCCAGTGTTCAAGTCTGTCCAGATCCTCCTGTATCCTAAGCCTGTCTTCTGGAGTGTTGGCTATTCCTGCCAGCTTGGTGTTGTCTGCAAATTTGATGATTTCCCCATCTATCCCCTCGTCCAAATCGTTGATGAAGATATTGAAGAGCACTGGACCCAGAACAGAGCCCTGGGGCTCCCCACTACACACTTCCCTCCATGTAGATGCGGTTCCATTGAGGACGACACACTGAGTATGGCCGGTCAGCCAGCTATGGATCCATCTGGTAGTGATGCTGTCTAACTCACATTTTTCTATCTTATCAAGTAGTAGGTTGTGATCTACTTTATCAAATGCCTTACTGAAGTCCAAGTAAATTATATCCACAGCATTCCACTAATTTTGTCACTTGGTCAAAGAATGCAATAAGATTTGTCTGGCATGATCTGTTTTTGACAAACCAATGTTGGCTTTTAGTAATGACTTTGTTTGCCTCTAAGTGTTCACTGATTCGTTGTTTGATTATCTTTTCCAGAATCTTCCCAGATATTGAGGTCAGACTGATAGGTCTATAGCAGTGGTTCTCAACCTTTTTCAGGCTATGACCCCGACCTGCACCACGCATTTTTGAGCCTTAGCTTTCCTCACTTCATCTTTGCAGGCTCAGGCTATTTGCTGATATTCTGCCTTAGTTATGTGCCCCTCTTTCCACTTGTTATACTTATCCTTTTTATCTTTCAATTTATCAAAGAGTTCTTTATGCAGCCATGCTGATTTCTTTTGAGAGCTGTTAATTTTCTTCTCCGTTGGTATTGTGCTGGACTGGGCTTTTATTATCTCACTTTTCAAAATTTCCCAAGCTTCTTAAGTTGTTTTCCCCTTGAGGATTCTCATCCATGGAATCCTTCCCAAACCCTCTCTAAGTTTATTGAAATTAGCTCTCTTAATATCCAAGACTCTAGTTTGACTATGTTCTATTGCTTGTGCTTCCATAATGTTGATTTCCAATATTGCATGATCACTTCCTCCCAAGGTTTCTGTGGCTTCAACACCTTCTATCATTTCATCTCTGTTAGTGAGAATTAGATCCAAAAGGGCTAATCCTCTAGTTCCCTTCTCTACTTTTGGGGAGATAATGTTGTCTGCTAGGTTTGCAAGGAATCTGTTTGATCTTCCACTTGGTGCAGAGTTTGTCTCCCAGTTGATATCAGAGTAGTTAAAGTCCCCCATTACTATTGTGATGTGCTTCCTACATACCTGACTAGCAAAAAGTTCATCTATTTGCTGTGTTTGGTTGGGTGGCCTATAGTATACACCTATGGCAATGTCGTCGTCCCCCTTTTATATTGACCCAAATGCATTCAAGACAGTTTTCATCATTGTGCTCTATTTCTGTAGAGATGTAATTATTTCTTACATATAGAGCAACTCCGCCTCCTCTTTTATTTGGTCTGTTTCTTTTAAATAATTTAAATCCTTCTAGCTGTGTGTTCCATTTGTGGGTTTCATCCCACCATGTTTCAGTAATGGCAACAATATCATATCTGCCCTCATTAACCTGAATTTCTAGTTCACCCTGTTTGCTGTTCATACTCTGCATTGGTGTATAGACATTTATGACTGACCCTGTGTTTACTTTCTACCTAACCTGTGTGGTGCCTGAGTTCCCCTATTGTCTTACTACCTATTTGGCTAGTGCACTTTGTGTGGCACTCGCTATTAGAAGCTTGATTTTACTTGATAGCAAGGTTGATATTCTTGTCCACACACACATCTATGTTACATTATGATCTAGAAGAAATATTAACATATATATTTTAACTCTAAGTTGTAATACAAAGTAGATTTATTTCATTATTGGTGTTTTTTTCTGAGAAATAAAGCAAAATAAATCTTTCTTCATCTATTTTCTTCTTCATTTATAAACAAATATTTTAAACATAATCATTCAGCCCTGTTAAAAAAGCTCCATTAATGGTTTCTAGAAACTCCAACTATTTAACTCTAGTTGAATAAATCCACTTTATATTCCCTCCATTTACTTTAAAAAGGTTGATCTTCAATCTGATCAAATAATGTTCAAATCAAATCAAATCAAATAAGTTGATTTCTTGTTATTGTTTCTTTGTCTTGTCTCAGAAACAACTTCAGTAGTTTAACATATTCCTTTTATACATCCAAGACAAGGATGATTTCCAATCACTCATCTGGTTTATTTATTTATTAAGTCATTTGGTTTAATTTTAGCTTGAATCAAACCAATTGCTTAGAAAATCAAATCTGCATATACTTCCACATGGTCTAATGTTAAGAAAATCTAGATAGAGCTATAAAGTTATTTGTTTTTATAGCAGAGTTAATGAAGTCTACCCTATTTCAGGGGGGGAATAGAGTTTGGAAGTTTTCAGCAAAATGAAAAAAAAATCATTTATGACCACTGTTTTTGATGTGCACTTTATAGAATCATGCTTGACATCATTATAATCTGTGAAATATTTGAAATCTGTGGTTTTCTTATAGTTTCTAATGCTGATAAGAAGGGGTTTTTGCTCTCCTTCCTTTTGGGTGTTTGGCCAGGATTTGTATGAAAATGGCGCACATTAATTATTCCTAAATAAGGATCTGAAAAATATTGCAATTATGAGTTTAGGTTTAGATACTTATAATAAATTGACAACACTTAAGCAAGTTGTATTGTTACATTTTGTTTAAGATGACTTGTTCACATGATAGAGGTGATACAAATATTTGAAAGGATGAGAAGGAAGAGAGGTAATTTCATTTGTAAAATCTATTTATACAACTGGAGGAAAATGCTTTCCTAATAATTGTTCTGAGTTGGAAGGTGGCTCATTTGCATTGGAAATAAGGGGTAAATGACTGGCCATATGATTACTGCTTAGCCTGAAGATTAGCCATTAGTTCGGAGGAACTGTTTGTGGATGAATTTAATCCTTTTTTAAATAGCAAAGCAGAGCCTTTCTCTCTGTGTCTCTCTCTTTCTTAGTCCAGTTACCACTTGTCCTGATATACAGCTTTATCCCTTTCTTGCTCATCTTAACCCATCTTCCTTTTGATAAAATATCTTGTTTCTTCTTTTGCACTATTTCTGAGATTTGCGGGGTGGAGTAATATTAATGTAGGTGTACTTTGGTATTTCTGTGTGAATTGCATCTATTGAGGACAGACTGGTTGGCAT
Organism: Bothrops alternatus; assembly: GCA_034064705.1. Taxonomy (NCBI): domain Eukaryota; kingdom Metazoa; phylum Chordata; class Lepidosauria; order Squamata; family Viperidae; genus Bothrops; species Bothrops alternatus. Next base: position 4,397,084 of record JARGCV010000053.1, on the reverse strand, counting down.
ACTTAGATGTTCTTTAATATTATAAACAGGGTATCTTATTTTACAGGCAATCAGTAGAAAGAACATAGCTAGTTGTGTCCAATCTCTAAAAGTTAAGCAGGATAAAAGCTGAATTCTATTTGGATCAGAGGCCTTCTGAGAATAGCAGGGCAGTAGATTAATATGAGAAACTGGGGGAAAATTTCTAAATTAGGCACAAATATTTCATTGTCACCAAGAATTATAATCATCTTCGGACTTCCGGTGGCTCTGCTGATGTCGTTAGAGTCTCCTTGGTGAGGCTCCGCTCTCTGGGTTTGTCAAGCCGCAAAAAAACAGCGAACACCAGCTGTTTTTGCGGTGAAAAATCCCCCCTTCGGGCGAAGAAGGGGTGAAGAGCATCAAGAGCAGGGTTGAGCTCCTCTAAAATCCCTGGAAAAAGTCTCCAGGGATAAAGAGTGCGAGCTCCCCAGGCACTTGAAGACGCTCCTGCCCAGAGACGCTTCTGTCGGCTGACAGAGAAAGACGCCGTGACCGCCTCTGCTTTTAAAAAGAATATGAGACTGCTTGCAGACGGAGTGAATACAGGAGTCCTTTTTGTATCGCAAGTATTTTTTTTATTTCATTTCTGACCACATACTTATAACTTTTACAATCAACATAATGCATCCAAGATGGCGATAGCTTTCACTGCTAAGGGAAAGTGTTTTAAAGTGAAAGTGAACTTTTTCTTTTTTTTTTTCTCTTTCGGAAGTAAAGCTAGAGAGACTATTTTGACTTGAATTTCACTTTATAAATTATAACTTAAATTGGAATTTAAAAGAAGATAAGAAGAGAGGAAAACTTGGCAATACAATTTCTTCTTTCAAAGGGATTTAAAATGACTGCGAGACAGAAGGCGGCTATGGTGAAGGCGGCTCTACCTTCCCCGGGTCAGCCTCCTAAAATACAACTAAGCAGTTTGCCTGTTTCTTCAGCCTCTGCATCCTTAATATCGATAGAATCCCAAGCCCCTCTGCCTATTCAATCTCCTCCAGAAATGCTTACAATGAAAGATTTACAGGGTGCATTATCCACAATGACTGATAAGCTGGAGAGAAAGATTGAAGAACAGATGAAAGGTTTAACTGAGGAACTGGAGACAATAAAAGAAACAATCGAGACTCATAACATTGTGATAAGAGAAGATATTGTTGAGGCTATTAAAGGGGTTTGGGAATACACTTTGAGAGTTGAAGAGAAGGTGGAAGATATTGAGCAACAGATGGAAGAGAAAATTGAGGAGGTTAGAAGTGATGTTCAAGATCAAGCCGTTATGATTCAATATAATCAGATGCAGTTGGCTATTAGAATTAGGGGCCTGAAAGAGGTTGCAAAGGAGAGCCAAGAAGATTTAAGAAGAATTTTTGTCGAAGCTCTGGCAAAATTTTTGGAAGATGGAGCTCAAAATGTTGCCTGGCAGATTGAGCGGATATTCAGAATTAATTCACGTATAGCAGCACAAAGAAATTTGCCTAGACACATTGTGATATATTTTAGTACAAGAAAATTCAGAAATTATGTCCTTACTACAGCTTATAATAAACAATTAAGTGTTGCTGGTCAAGAAGTTCAGGTTTTGAAGGAGATACCCCCGAAGATGTTGAGATCAAGGAAAGATTATGCATTCTTGACGGAGGAACTTAAAAAACGAGAGATACAATATAGATGGGAGGCTCCAACTGGACTTTCTTTATTTTTTCAGAGTAATAGATACCGCTTGACCTCAGTTGCTAAAGCGAAAGATTTTTTTGAGAACATATTGAGGGGTGGTAAACCCCCGTCTCCAAGATCGAAAAGGGCAGACTACACAAAAGATATGGAATCATCACAAGTTATGGAATTACAACCATTGTCATCATCAGGACTTGATAAAGGAGTATTGGCTGAGCAGCCAGTGCAGTGTATTGATATTTTTCAACCTTTGGAGGCAGAGAAGGCTAAAGAGCAAAGGCAAACACGCTTAGCTACTAAGCATATAGAAGAAAGAGAAAAAGAACAGCCAGTTTCTACAAAGCAAGTTGTATCTACATCTCCGGAAGCCATGGGAGCAAGACCTAAGAAGAAAGCGGTGGAAGAAGTTAATTTGGCCTTGCAAAAGCTTTCACAAATTGGTCATGTCAAATAAATATTTGACATGGAATGTGAATGGTTTAAATTCTCCACAGAAAAGGAAGAAGATATTTCATTATTTGAAGCAATGTAAAAATGATGTAATTTGTCTACAAGAAACACATATTAGAATTTTGGATCAGAAATATCTGATAAATAATAAGTTGGGTTCACATTTTGTGGCAGCATCTTCAGAGAAAAAAAATGGAATTGTTATTTATATTAAAATCCATATAAGAGCTAAATTAATAGAAACAGATATTCAAGGCAGATTTTTAGCTATTGAAATTTTATTAGACGGGAAGAAAGTTCTTTTGATGGGTATATATGCCCCAAATCAACAACAAGGCACATTTTATAAGTTATTACATAAAAAATTAATACAATTGGATTATAGATCTTGTATTTTAATGGGAGATTGGAATGGTATTTTTGATGTTTGCCTAGATAAGAAAAAGATTTCATCTGTTCCGCAATCGCGTTCTACCTTGCCTAAATCTTTTTTTGATATTAAGGATGATTTTAACTTGATAGACATATGGCGAGAAAGACACGGCATGGATCAAGAGTTTACTTTCTTTTCTGATAGACACCAATCATTTTATAGAATTGATTTTATATTAACTACTACTGATTTTATTCTTAGGTTAAAGAAAGTTAAAATTTTACCTAACGTGTTGTCAGATCACAATCCGGTTATGATGGAATTAATGACTGGTCAGTCGCCTAGAAGATCTTGGAGAATTAATGAAAATTTGTTTAAATATGATATAAATGTGGAGGAATGTAAAAAGGCCATGAAGGAATTTTTTATGTTAAATATGAATAGGGAAACGACAATAGAAATGGTGTGGGATTCTAGTAAAGCTTATATGTGTGGGATCTTAATTGATATGAATAAAAGGTATAGACGTAAAGAAGAGGAAAAAAGGAAAGAGTTAGAAGAGGAAATAAGGAAAAAAGAGTTATTATTAATAAAGAAACCAGATGATAGAAATATTAAAGAAGGGATAAAGATTTTACGGAAACAATTTGATTTATTGATGACGGATCAAGTTGCCAGGAATTTACAATATGCTAAACACAATACATTTTTTAATTCTAATAAACCTGGCAGATGGTTGGCTTATACATTAAGGAAAAAACAAAAATCTCGTATAATTGAGAAAATAGAATACAAGGGGAAAGTGTTTCAACAAGAAATTATTAAAAAAGGTTTTCTAGAATTCTACTCCAAGTTGTATTCCGAAGAGAAAGTACAACAGAATGAGATAGATGCCTTTTTACAAAATGAAAATGTTTTGAAAATTACTAAGGAACAAAGAGATAGATTAAATGCTTTGATTACATCAGAAGAAATTATTGCAGTGATTAATCAATTGAAAATGGGAAAATCTCCTGGGACTGATGGTTTAACAGTGATTTATTATAAGTATCTCCAAGAAGAAATGGTGGAACCTCTCAGAGAGTTATTTGTAAATATACAAGAGGGTGGTCAGGTACCACCTTCATGGAAAACGGCTTATGTTTCTTTGATCCCTAAAGAGGGAAGAGATAATGTTCAAGTAGAAAATTTTAGACCTATCTCATTGTTAAATACGGATTATAAGATTTTTGCAAAAATTTTGGCTAATAGATTAATGACAGTTTTAAGACAAATAATTCATTCCGACCAAACTGGTTTTTTACAAGGGAGACAGATGAAAACTAATGTTAGACAACTTATTAACATATTGGAATATTTGGATAAGCATATCCAAGTGCCTGCAGTTCTTATGTTTTTGGATGCGGAGAAAGCTTTTGATAGACTGAATTGGTTATTTTTGAAAAGATTAATTGTTAAGATGGGAATGGGGGATCAATTTATTAATTCTATATCAGCAGTTTACCAGAAACAAAAAGGTCAGGTTATTGTGAATGGGCAATTAACAGATTTATTTAATATAGAGAAAGGTACTAGGCAAGGTTGTCCTTTATCCCCTTTATTGTTTGTTTTAACCTTAGAGGTTTTATTGAATAGGATTAGAGCTTCAGATGAACTAAAAGGTATACAGATCAGACAACAGGATTATAGATTATGTGCTTTTGCTGATGATTTACTTGTGACATTGACTCAACCAATATAGTCGGCTCAGAGCTTGATGGAGATTATTCAAAACTATGGAAGTGTATCAGGCTTTAAATTAAATATATCTAAGACAAAGATGTTGGTTAAAAATTTAGATGACAAATTAAAACAAGATTTGGAAAGAATAACGGGTTGTGAAATAGTTAAGAAAGTTAAATATCTAGGAATCTATATAGAAGCTTCTAATGGGAAACTATATAAGAATAACTATGAATCTTTATGGAACAAGATACAAATAGAATTGGAGAAATGGAAAAAATTACAATTATCTATGTTGGGTAGGATAGCTGCAATCAAAATGAATGTATTGCCGAAATTTTTATTCTTATTTCAAATGTTACCAATACTTAAAAAGGATGCGAACTTAGAGGAGTGGCAGAAAGGTATCAATAGATTTATTTGGAATGGCAAGAAACCAAGGGTTAAATTAAAAATTATTCAAGATACAAGGGAGAGAGGTGGTTTGAAAATGCCCAATTTTAAGTTATATTATTATGCTGCACTTTTAGTAGCAATAAGTGATTGGATTAATTTAACTAAGGATAGGATATTGAATATAGAAGGGTACGGGTTATTGTATGGGCTGCATGCATATTTAGTTTATGATAAAAAGGTGGACAGGAGTTTTAAAGAGCATTTATTGAGAAATGCTCTGTTGCGTGTCTGGAAAAAGTTTTATTACAAGTTAAATGGAAAGCTTCCACTTTGGACAGTTCCCAGGCATGCAATAGAGAGTATAAATAGACAACAAATTCAAGATGTGGTGTCTTATGAGAAACTCTTAATTAAAGAAGGGAATTCTTTATTATTGAAACCATTAAATAGGTTAAGGGAAGAAGGAATAGCTCATAATTGGTATTCACATGTACAATTACAGTCTAGATGGCAAAAAGATTTTAAGATGGGTTTCTCCTCAAAGGACGATAATTTAATTAAACAAGTTAGAGATCAAAGACCTATGCATATTAAGGGGTTGCTCGGGTGGCCTCTTGGCACCACATCTGGTGGGTAAGGAGGAGTGAAAGAGGAGTGAAGGTAGAGGTAAGTAGGAAGTTGGTAAGAGGAGGTAAGAGTGGGGGTAGAGATGGTGGGTGGAGAAGTAGAGGAGGAGTGAGAGGAAAGTAGGTAGATGGTAAGAGGAAGGAGGGGTGGTTAGGGATAAGGGGATGTGGTGGTGGGGGTGCCGAGCAGTTATATTAATTGTTTGGAAAATGTAGTATATGTTAGTTTTCAGTTGAGTTATTACTATGTGTCTTTTTTGTAAAAATTTAAAAAACTAATAAAAATTATGTCGGGGAAAAAAAGAATTATAATCATCTTAAAGGCTGTCTTGTTTTTTACATTTTAATAAACAAAATGAATGCTGTATATTGGCCCACCCCATTTTTTAGATATGACTTCTAAAAAGAAGGAAGGAAGGTAGGAAAGTAGTAAGGTAGGATGGATGGATGGATGGAAGGAAGGAAAGAAGGAAGGAAGGAAGGAAGGAAGGAAGGAAGGAAGGAAGGAAGGAAGGAAGGAAGGAAGGAAGGAAGGAAGGAAGGAAGGATCCGACTATACATCTAACTATCTGTTCATCTATATATCTGTCCATCCATCCATCCATCCAACATCTATTCCTCCCTCCAGCACTGATTTCATCTGGAATTAGCCAGCAGAGAAGCTAAGATTTTGGAAAAACTGTGGCTTTTTAATTGTATTTATGCCTACAATTCTTTTTTGTGGTGGGAAGGAGGATTGTCTGAAAAGATCATAAATGCATTAAGTGTACACTGCAGTGCTGGTATAATGTATGGTACATAATAAAAAGAAGCTTCTACCTGTGTTATGGTTTTTAAATGGAGTTCTACTTCCTTGCCATCTCCACAATATTTTGTGAGCAATTTATTCCAACTCTTTTGTATTTATATTACAAACACAACCAAATGACTTTTGATCAATCATAAGAATGGTCCTTGTCTGAAAAAATGTCTCTTATCAGCTCTTACAGTTGTAGCTTCTGAAGAGAGATGGTGTGTCTTACTTCAGCATTGTTTTAAAAGAAGAAGCTTAGCTCATCATTGTCCCCAACATTTAGCAAAGGAAACAGAAACAACCAAAGCGGAAAATCTGTTTTCACCCTCTTTCCAGTTCTGCTCAGGTGCCAGGTTTGAATTGTACATCCAGTTACCAACGAGTATAGAAAAAGTCATGGAGATTTTGACTGAAACAGTGTTTAACTGAAAGGGAGCTGTAGATATTGGCACTTTTGAATTAACTGTGGTCCCTCAAGCCATTCCCCAAAGCTTTAAAAACCGTTTCTGCCTCTGCTGTCACAGTTATTCATTTGGAAAATGCGGAGAAAACACAGGAGTTATTTTGGATACATCCTTCCTGCACCTTTCCAAAAATTCAGAAAATGAAACTTTAGTGCAGTTTTTCCCTGTGGCATATAGAGAGCTCAGCAAAATAAATTTGGGCTTCTCTCTCTCTCTCTCCCTCTCTCTCTCTCTCTCTCTCTCTCTCTCTCTCTCTCTCTCTCTCTCTCTCTCTCTCTCTCTCTCTCTCTCTCTCCCTTCTTCTCTGATTTTTCATTTTATGAAAAATTCTGAGATGGAGGATATATATCAGTTTTGAAGGCACTGTTTCCACCTCCCTGTTTTTCTAATCTATAATTCCTTCTGTTTCAGCAGTAGCCAGATTTCTTTTTAACAACTTTGGAAATAATTTTTTTCACAGTATATATCAGTATTTGAGTAAGGGATAAGGAGTAATGCCCAATCCCCCACAAGAAATTTAAAAATGATCACAATAGTCTTCAGTGTTTGCAGTTCTTTGCCAAGATGCTAGTTTATATTTGCCAGTCTAGTGCTTGCAGAGAACACAATGAATCAATCAGTCCTCAGCTTGCATCTCTTTAGCTGATCAATAGAAGGCTGAAAAGAACTTTATCCAGTTAGTGCCTGCCCTCTAGAACAGGGCTTTTCAACCAGTGGTACGTGTACCACTAGTGGTATGTGGCACCTGACAGGTGGTATGCATATGATGGGTTGAACAGCACTGTAAAAAAAGTGTAAAAGTGGATGAGGTGAAGTGGCAGCAGTGCCACACAGGCTTGTGGGAAAGTCAGCTGGAACTGCACAAGGCATTGCCTGGGTCCTACTGAGAGCCCAGGATCAAAATGCGCAGCTCCAGCTGATTGGCAGCGGCCTTCAGGGTGACAGGCAGCTTCATGCAGTCTTCAGGTGGAGATTCAGCTGGAACTGTGCAACACATTGCCTGGGTCCTGCTGAGAGAGTGGGTGAGAGAAGAGAGGATATAAAAGGAGTGAGAGAAGAGAGGATATTAAAGGGGATGAGAGAAGAGAGGATATAAAGGGGGGAGAGAAGAGAGGATATAAAGGGGGTGAGGACTACCTGTACTTTATCACTTTTTTCTGGGGTTTTTTGGTCATCAAGTTTTTGAAACCTTGCTAGGCAACTGGTGGGACTTGAATATTGCCATATTCTAAAAGTGGTACAATTGGTGAAAAGGTTGAAAAGCCCTGCTCTAGAAAACTCATAGTTGTGCAGTGATGCAAAAAGAAAAAAAGGAAAAGGAAAAAAAAGGAAAGAAACACACATGTATGTAATGATTCTTGCTTTTCTATACTTGTGTTTATGTATATTTGTCTGGAATTGGGGAAAAAGGTCAGGTAGATTTCTGAGAACAGAAGATATATATGAATTGTAAATAATATAACCAGTGCTTTTTTTGTAAAAAAAAAAAAAAATGAAAGTGCCAGAACTCATACACATCATACAACCCACCTTGTCTACCCTACAAGGTTTACCTTTCTAGTTGAAAAAAAAACTCTTCAATTTTTAGTGTACCTAAAAGACTAGGATTTTGTTCAAGGTAAGTTAATACTAGTATTAATGTTACCATGCACTGTGTGGCTTTAAATTACAAGAAGGGATTTTATTAATCTTTTGGGACAGTTACCACTGGCACACCCGTTTAGTTTAATGAATGGTAATGTCAGCTTTCTATGTGGAATGAAACTGGCCCAATAAAACAAAATTTGATTGCTTGAAACAGATTGAATTATTTTTAAGAAGTTGTCAAACAAGGTGGAAAAATTTACATTTGGAGTTTAATATGGATATTGACTTGAAACAAGTTAAAATTGAAACTTTGTCAGTGAGCAGATTACTCTTACTTTATCTTTAAGTTAAACCCAATTTAATAAATACATCTGATTAAACCTCATACTGTAGTTCTACTTTTACATCTGACCAATACATAATTAATATATATTATTAATAATAAAACCTCCAAATCACAAGACATTGGCTTTATTCTTATTCTTCCCTCTACAGTTTGAATATAAAGTATAAAAGACTAAAAAGAGATTTTCGTAAACATCCCATCCTTGGAACTACCCAAGGAACCGAAACAGCAAAGTTTCGCTGTTGGGCAAGCTTCCATGCCAGCCACCTTTCTTTCCTCTCGCTTCGCCTCTTTTTAATCCCACACCTCACCTTCTGTAAGGGAAGGCAAAAGACTCACCCTTTTGTGAAAGATGGCCTCCATGTTTATTTGTCTGCCACTGCCACCATTGGCTTCCACATCACATGGTCCGACCCAGCCAATCAAGCCACGCTCTGGCTGTGGTACTCCAGTGCCTCATGGCTCCTCCTAGAGGAGGCAGACAGCACCAGAAGAGATCCCGCTCACACCATACCACTAGCAGAGCATTTTCAAAAGCAAACGAGGATAGGAAGGACAACAATAAGAAAAGAATGCAACTCTGGAAAATCCATCGAAAAAAGGTGCTGGAACTCTGTTCCGGTGCATTCTATGACAAAAAAAACCCCTGAATATAATGAAATTAAGTAAATTCTCACCATCCCCAGCTGAAAATAAAAGCTTTGTACTTACCCATGGTTCTAATTCAGTATTGTTTTAAAGAATCCATGGGATTTATGGAGGTGGCAATTTGGCAACTAGATTCAGGGAGATACAAGTAATAGAAGATCATGTTCCACAAACATGTCATAAAACACTGGGGAAGAAAAACAGAAGCTCTGTTGCAGTGATTTAACCCTCAGAATTAAGGTTGTGGAGCCTGCCAAGAATTTCCCCAAGTAATAAATGTACTATCCAGAAAAGTAGCAGAAATGCAGCTGGAAAGGAAGGAAGGAAGGAAGGAAGGAAGGAAGGAAGGAAGGAAGGAAGGAAGGAAGGAAGGAAGGAAGGAAGGATTCTGCTTCCTCTCTTTTATACTAAAGAGAATCAAGGTAGACCAATTTTCAGTTTCTTTCTCGGCTTCCAGGTCTAAGCTGGTGTTTACATAATAATTGTTGAATTCCTTCTTTAAAGCCATCTTTATACTCCTATGTATGTTTTCCCCCAAGAAGCAGTCTGGATTTTGGGAATTAAAGAACAAGAGCAAAATGACTTAATCAGCTAATTTTCTATTGTTTCTCATTCTGCACATCACAAATTGTGGCTTATGGTCTGTAAAGACTGTGAAGTGGCGGCCATATATGAAGTCATGGAACTTCTTTATGCCAGCCATTATGGCTAAGGCCTCCCTATCTATCTATGCATAATTGCATTCAGCTGATGATAGGGTTCTAGAGTAGTATGCTATTGGGACTTGCGTTGCATCAGCCTTCAAGTGACTTAACACAGCCCCAATCCCACGAGGGGACGCATCACAGGCAATGCACACTGGCAAGTTCTCATTGAAATGCGCAAGGACCGCATTTGAAGAGAGCAAGGCCTTGACCTCTTTGAAGCTCTTTTCATGTGCTTGTGTCCACTGCCACGGGGACTGTTTGTCCAAGAGCCGGTGTAACAGCTCAACCACTGCAGCCTTGTGAGGAAGGAATGAGTGGTAAAAATTTAGCAGTCCCAGAAAGGCCTGAAGTTCGCCCTTGGATTTGGGACTTGGGGCCTGCTGAATTGCTTGCAGCTTGGATTCAGCAGGGTGGATGCCCTGAGCATCAATGCGGAATCCTAGAAACTCTGTGGAGGTAACCCCGATCTTACACTTGTCTTGCTTAAGCTTCAGCCCCGCTTGGCGGAAACGTAGCAAAACGGCTCTCAGTCTTTCGGCTAAATTGTCAGCTGAGTCCCCAGCGATGAGGACATCGTCAAAGTACAGGCAAACGCCAGGGATATTTTGGAGCGTTCGCTCCATTACACTCTGGAAGATGCCAGGGGCCATGTTTACTCCAAATTGCAATCTTTTTACCTTGAATGCCTCCCTGTGAGTCACTATAGTTTGGGCCTCGGCCGTTCCCTCATCAACTGGCAATTGTTGATAGGCCTGAGCCAGGTCAAGCTTAGCAAAGATCTGGCCCCCCTTGAGGGAGGCTAGAATGTGACTGACCACTGGTACAAATGCTGCTGCAGCACTTTGTTAAGTGTGCACTTGTAGTCCGCACAGATTCAGACCACCATTGGCCTTCAGTGCGTAACTATGGGCGTTTCCCATGGACTACTGTCCACAGGCTCTAAGATACCCTGCTGAATCAGTTTATCCAGCTCTGCATCTATTTTACCCTTTAAGACAAAGGGCACCCTGCGTGGCTTGATTCTAATGGGGCCTATGGCTGGGTCTAGCCTCAGAGAAATAGGAGGGCCTTTGTAGGAGCCAAGTTCTGGACTAAACACCTTTGCAAACTCCTTGCAGACCCCAGCCAGGCCTGTTGTTTGCACGCTGTGTATTCCAGTCACCTGAATTCCCAGGGCCTCAAACCAGTCGAGTCCAATGAAACTCGTACGGTCTCCCCCAACCACAACTACATCCAGTAGCCCCTCAAAATTCCTACGCTGCACCTTGAGTGTGGCCTCCCCCCTCACGTTGACTCTGGAATTTTGCAAATCTGTGAGGATGAGGTTTAATGGCCTGAGTTTCACCTGTAGGCCGCTTCTGCTGCAGACCTTGTTAAAGGTGTCTAGGGAGATGATCGATAGAGCAGACCCAGTGTCCAGCTTTATCGACAAGGGGACCCCTTGCAACTTCACGTCGATGTGAAGCTTCTTCCTAAGTGGCCTGTGGACCCCCATTCTAAAAATGCTCCTATGTGACATGCAGAAGCCCACCCTGTTCTGGCTGGGGATCCTGGTACCTTTCTGAGGCAATTCTTCTGGGTAACGTTCCTTCTGGAGACCCAAACAGACGGAAGCAATGTGACCTTGCCTCCCACAGGCCCTGCAGATGGCGGAGCGAAAACGGCAGTCTGCGCGGTGATGGCAGCCTCCACACCCAATGCAATGAGGGGATGATGCTGGCTGGGCCTTCCGTCCGTGAGGCCTTCTCCCTGGAGTCTGATGCAGCCAGTCCACTTCCAATTCTGGATCCTGTTCGGATTCTTCATGAGCAACTTCTTGATGGATGGTGCCTGGAACTTGAGGGGGCTTGGAGAGCCGCAAGGCCTTCACAGCTCTGCCTGCTGCTTCTTTGGCTGAAACTTCCCTCAGGGCATCTTGGACCATGAGGCCTTCCTTCGCGAAGAGCTTCTGCTGCAACTCCCGGCTCCGCAGGCCACAGACCAGCCGATCCCTCAGTCTCTCCTCCAAGTCTTTGAATTTGCAGGGCCTAGCTGCTTGTTGCAAGGCCACAACAAACTCTGCTGCAGACTCACCAGGCCTCTGGTCCCTCTGCTCGAACGCGTGTCACCAGGCAATCACTGAGAGCTTGGGTTCAAAATGCTCTCGAAGCATCCTCTTCAATTCTGTGTAGGTGATTGATTCCAGTGGTGCTGGGGCGACCAGATTCTCTGTAATCTCGAAGGTCTCTTGCCCACACACACATAGCAGTGTGGCAGCTTTGAGGTCATCTTCATGAATTTGATTCACCCGGAGGTAGTTCTCCACCCGGGCCACGTACGAGCTCCAGCATTCTGGGTGAGCTGTGTCAAATTCTGAAAGCCGGCCTATCTTTGCCATCGTTTCAGCCCAGGAACTTTGTCCACGCCTCTTGCTGCAAGGATTGAGAAGGGGCCCCCTTTTCTGAGCTTACCTCCAGCATCTCAGTACTGGCAGGCTAAGTCAATCTCCAGGAGCCACACTTCTCCGAGCTGCAAGCCCCCCTGTGGTGAGTCAGCTTGGCTTCTTAATCTGTTTGCCTTGCAGTCATCCCACCTTCGTCACCAATGTTCTGTTTCAGGAAAAGTGGCATTGAGACGAAGAAACGAGTTCCAACAGTCTCCTTTATTGCAACACCAACAGAACAGGTTTTAAAATGGTGCGGCCCCCTTTTATAGCCCCCCTGCACAATACCTTGCGGGCCAATCATTGCAAAGACTGGAAGCAGCCTTTCTTGTCCCTGGCATCCACATGGTCTGCCCGGGCCAATCGCTGCAGCCTATGCTTGCTGGCCCAGGATATAACATTTGTGTCAATAATATCTGGACCAGAAACAAAAGTTCTGCATTTTACACTCCTCTGTTTCCCATTCAGATATGGATGGCTTGATCCATTGCTCTGAATCAATCCTCAAGATTCGATCCATAATGTTTTCAGGAGTTTCTTACTTGCTCTCAATTAATGGCTTATTTGTATAAGAATTGTAACTCCAAACATTCTGTATAAAAATACAGGATTCTCAGATATGTTTAAAAATGTATGCATCTGTGCTTTCTCCACCTTGTTATCAGGAAGTAGTTTTGCTTCCTACAGTTAATGGAAATGTTATGACTATAAAACTTTTAAAAAAGAAATATATGATATTTGTGACATGCAATATCATTGGATCTACCAGGAAGCTGAAAAAAGTTCTTGGCATTTATATGCTTTATAAATGGGTTCTTGAGCCAATTAAAAAGTTTCACAAAAGCCATTTAAATAGCATTAAAAGTCTGCAGAATAAAAAGACATTTCTCCTCATCCAGCTTACAAATAAATGGCAAATGTTGGGGGTGGTTAGAAAAGGCAAGATGGCTATTGAGTGATTAATTAACATATTGTTTATGATAATTAACTATTATCTATTATTGTTTGTTAAACATATGAACCCAGACATTATGCTATTTGCTAAATATTGAGAATGTTATTTGGAAAAACCCCAACCCTAATCCTAACCCTAACCCAAATCCCAACCCCAACACCGGCCCCACCTTATTCCTAACCCTATAAAAACTAATAAAATCTATACAAAAAAAGAGAAAAGGCAAGATGGCAAACACTATGTCAACTTCTACAGATATTGCTGCATTTAAAAAAATCTAGTTTCTACTGTTCAGAATTTCTTTGACTGGTTAGGCCAGCTAATGTGTCATGCTTTAGAAAATTCTAGGGTAAATTTAGGCTGCACTCCCACTAATCTAAGATACTACATAGATTTGTTGTTTTTGCCATTACCTTGGAGAAAATTAATCTTTACCAGTTCCACTAGGAACTAGTATGATCTCCATATCTCTAATCAATGTTCTAATCAAAGGTAGCAGAAAAATGAGTTGCTGGAAAGTTTGTTACATCTGTGGCAGAAGATGGGCAATCTCTTCCATTGACAGGAATACTATTGTTAATAATTCTATATCCAAAGATAGATAAAGATTGACTAGGAGCTGTCTAGAGTTTGTTATATGATGGATGGCTATATAAATGTTTTAAATAAACCAATTAAATATGATCAATATCCAACAGTACCATAGTCACATCTTATTAGGATGACAGAGAATGAGGTGGCTGGATGGAGTCACTGAAGCAGTAGGCATGAGCTTAAATGGACTCTAGAAGATGGTAGAGGACAGGAAGACCTGGAGGAACATTGTCCATGTGGTCACGATGGGTCGGACACGACTTCGCAAGGACAACAACAACATATGGCCACTACGTAGCTGCAAGAAAGTTGATCTTAGTTTCCATCTAGTGGTTGACCAGAGTTATTGCAAACATGATAGCCAAATGATATTCAAATTAAATTAAAAATGATATTCAAATCAAATTAAAAGCTTTCAAACTATATTATGGAATCAGCTGTACTCCTTGCATTCACCTTGCTCAGGCCTGTTAATTATAGCCTGAATCTTGCTATAAATATTAGTTATACTTCAACCATTTGTTCAAGTAATTGGAATTATATTTGCTACATGATTGAGCATATGGACATTATGATCACATTGTTGAGTACATACAGGATGATGTTAAAGAAAGAATACTTCTTTACTCCAAAGAACCCATGATTGCTATCCATAAAACTAGTAATAAGTGTTCTAGAATTATCCACTTATCTGCCCTGCCATTAATAGCTGGCTATAATATTATAATGTCTCTTCAATGCACTACTAGGCTAGGCATAGATTGTGAAAGTAAGTATTAACCTCTTTTCAAATAATTATTTGTGTTGCAGAAAATGGTAGAATTTATTGATTATGTGTTTATATTACTCTTCTGAGTAAGAAGCATTTTTTAAGAAGACCATTTGTCTTCCAGATCCTTTTCTCTCATTAGGATGCTTTCTGTTTCCCATAAATACATGTATATTGTGTTTTCACTATACAAACTGCCTATTCTGTTTGGTAAGGTTCATATTTGGTCCCAGTTTATGTACTTTATCATGAGAATATTGGCGTTCACAACATCTGTGTGGCAATGCCAATACATGGCACTCCAAATATGATTTCCCCCTTTTTTATTTGACTATACAAATGAGAAATATTATTTCTGATAATGCAGATTATTTTAAGTCAAGCAGTATAAACTTCCTCATTCTAATAAGTCTAATCAGTTTTATATGTAACTATTTCTAGAATCATAACCACTTAAGATTAACTAAGGACATCAGATACAATGGCTGGAAATCTCTTTCAGACTGACTGGACTCGTTTTTCTACCTCAAGCTTCCTTCAAAGGCCATCTGCCAAAAGAAGACATTTGTCTCCTTGCTCATCTTTTTTTGGTGACTTTTTGACAACATTCAAGTTGATTTCAGGAGTTAACAACCCCCACTGTTTAGAATGTATTTTGGGTTACCAACCATCATCTCTTTCTTCCTCAGCCTCTCTTTATGCGCCTATCAGATCTCTCCAATTTTCCTTTCTAGTAAGAAAATGTATGTCTCTTATCCGTGCTTTATGCTGTCAAATAAAACAGTATATATAAACAGCAAGTTCATATGACAGGATTGTAGAGAGCTTAGCACTTATGTACTCACACACTTCCTGTTCATAAACAGTCATATTTTTTGTAATATGTGAAGAAGTCACACCTGAACAGGGTTTCCAGGTGGAAATCAATTCCCACACCTGGAAATCAAAGCTTTATCAGCCCGATTATAGCATCTAACTTCTTGAATCACTAGCAGATAAAGATTTCTAAACCACATTATTCAGCAGTACCATTGAGGTGAAATACCAAGTGATTTATTTTTCATTGACTCAAGAGTTAATAAGAAATGATAAATAGTGCCACAGAAGTTGATCATGATCAATTTGTTGTGAAGGTGAGAACTCTGCTTGACTTAAAGTGATATTGCACTAGATCTTTTAAAAAATCTTTTAAATTTGGCCTAAGGGGGAGAGGACCAAATATACTTAAAAGTATCAATGCAATTTTTAAAAAATGCTTTAAATCAAATAAAAATAAACACATGGACATTTGACCAAATGCTAACTGAATGTTAACTATTCCTTGGACACTCATTTCCTCTCATATCTGTTAGTTTTTAGTATTATTTAAAATAATAGATGAGCAGCATAGTCTATTTTTAATAAATAGAGAGTACTGCAGAGTTGGAAACAAAAATCCTTTATAAGTAGGTAAGGATTAATAGGACATGATGATTTTATACTCTCTTTCAGGGACAGAATTCCAGTCTGGAAAAACTTGTACTTTTCAAACAGTCTGATGTTTCTGTGAGAAAGACTTTTTTTTTAATTAAAAAAAGATAAAGTATTGGCTAATACATAAGGCTAAAATCTAAAAGTAAGGACAATCTGCAACCATTTCAATCACAGATTTTTTTTTCTCTCCTTGGAAAGGACAGACCAGTACCTGAAATTTATTTGATTAACATTCATTTTGCATGGGATCAGCTGGAAATAGAATACTGAAATTCTCTCCAATCAGAATTCTCATCAGATTTCATTTTAATTGCTATCAAGAACTCCATTTCCCCCCCTGAGTTGTAATTTGCAATACAGTAGGCTGTTTTTTCCAATTATGGGATAGAGCATAAATGGGGAAATATGCCACCATTATCCCCAAGAGCTGGGTTGCTCCTATGGATAACTAAAAGTGAAATACCTATGTATGCTTATGTTTATTCATTATATACATATATGGCAATCTTAAGAGCCACAGAAAAGATATTTGGGACCACAGCTTAGCCATGCCTGAGTTAAAGCCTGGAAAAGATCCAAGTCACAATGTTCATGCTTTTGCTCAAAGAAGTAGAAAGTATCCTTAGTTTATTTATTTACTTACACACTTGCTTAAACAAGAATTTCTTTTTTAAAAACTCTATTTTAAGCTCACAATAACATAAGGCAATGTGTGACATCTATGGCTATGTGATTTTTTGTTTTGAGGTACCATAGGTAATGTAAAATAAATATTGCTCCTTTATACAGAGGCATCCACTGAATGATATCAGTCAAGAAGAGACTCCAAGGTTGACGTCTTATAGAAATACTAATGACATCATATAGAAAACAGTTTATACTACACATTTAACAATTTTAGAGCAATATAAAATGTTTCCAAGAGCTGGTCTCAATGGAAAGCACTTAGGCAATAAAAATACATATGTATACTTGTATGTGTATGTATACATGTATATGTTAGAAGGAACATATTACTTATTAGACAAAAATATTTAAAGTTATCTCTACTTTTTTATATCTATACACTTGAAGTTCTGCTTTATCATCCAATAAACAATAAAAACTCATCCCCCCAGCACGTACATTTTATGGTACTCATTCAAATTTAGTTAGCATTATCTGCCTGCTGACCAAATGCTTTGATTCTGCCAATGATTGTTTGATTGTTGTTTTATGCTTTTAAGTTAGTGCTTTCTCCTGGTGATTGCTTGAACTAATCCCTGCAGGGTGTTTAGCAAGGTTTTTCCAGAAGGGATTTGGCACTGCCTCCTTTCTAGGACTAAGTGAATGACTGGCCCAAGATTGCCTAGTTGGCTTTATGCCTAATGCAGGACTAGAATTCATGGTCTCCCAATTTCTAGCCTGATGCCTCAACCTACTATAGTAAACGGGCTCTCTGATTCATTATACACCATCAAATAGTTTTCAACTCCTAATGGCCACATTGATATATTTCCATAATAATATATCTCTAACTTGGTCCTTCAAGTCTTCCATAGGGGTGTTCATTGCTACTGTAATTGAGTCCATTTATCTTGCTGCTGGTCATCTTTTTTCTTAGCCATAGCAATAGCACTTAGACTTATATACTCTCCATAGTGCTTTACAGCACTCTCTGGGCAATTTTCAGTGTCTGCATATTGCCCCCAACAATCTGGGTCATCATTTTATTGACCTCAGAAGGATGGGAGGCTGCGCCCCAGCAGGTTCTAACTCCAAACTATTGATAGAGTTTGCCTACAATGCTGCAATGCTGCGCCTCCTGCCCTTCCACCTTTTCCAGTATCAGAGTTAGGTCTTTGCATAATGTGTCAGAAATACTGTAGGACATAGCCAGCTATTCTGAACATGGCTAAGTTTAGGCTGAAAGACTCATAACTATTTTCTAAGAAACTCAACTTCCATAAGCCTTGCTAAAACTCTTCTGCAAAATGCTACTGTTCAGATTTTAAGTCTGCAACATCTCAGCAAACTGAGGTGCTGTTTAGTTTAGAAAAACTGGAAAAAATAAATTCCAGATGACAATTGTACAGCTATTCCTATCCTCTTAAATTCTAAACTTAGCATTTAATGACTGTGGCTACAATATGCAAGGAGCAGAAATCCAGATGCTAACAGCTATTAGTGAATAAAATAGAAGGTGATTAGTATTAAAAACTGTGGTGTAATTCAGAATTCTGTTTCCCACCCAAAAGAGACTTACAAACTGGTCCTAAAGGTATCCATTCACCTGCTTGCCATGATATTGCTTACACAGTGAGTTTAATTGGCAGCCTCTTGTATTTCATGTTTTTCTGATGTTAAAATTGCTCTTCATACACTTCTTTGAGTCAGGAGATGCTTCCATCAGCTCTGAAAAAAATGGTGATTTGCCCCTTGCTCATGAAACCATAACTAGACCCAACATTTTTGTTCTGCTCCAACCTTCCATTTTAGAAAAAGTTGCTGAGAAGGTAGGCAGATTGCACAATTATAAGATTATAATATACAATTATAATCTGAAAGAAACAGATTATCTGAACCATTTCCTATCAGGAGTCAAGTGCAGATGCATTATAAAGACAGCCTGGTATGGGTGTTACTCTGGTTCTGGTGAGACAGTTTGAGATGCATATTGAGATGCAAATTCAGTTTTGATAATGAGATTCATTTATAGTTAGCTTTTTGGAAAAAATAAATCTTTGGTAAATCTTTAGTTTGGAAAGTTTGGGGAGGAGCTGAATTAAGACTTCAAATTAATTATTATATAATAACTGTTTTTAAGTTTTTTTCCATGTTCAGATTGAATTTAATTTTCATGTAATATATTCATGCATTTTTTTTTTAAATTTTCCAATTAACCTTGAAGGTCTTCTAGTCAAACCCCCTGCTCAAGCATGAGACCCTATATCATTTCATAATAAA
Organism: Bothrops alternatus; assembly: GCA_034064705.1. Classification (NCBI taxonomy): domain Eukaryota; kingdom Metazoa; phylum Chordata; class Lepidosauria; order Squamata; family Viperidae; genus Bothrops; species Bothrops alternatus. The sequence goes on along the minus strand of JARGCV010000053.1, from coordinate 4,378,121 downwards.
GAGAACAATCTTGTCTCCTCCCAAAAGACATTTGGCCCCAACACTTTTAATGTTTAGGAACACACTAAAAACATTTCTCATATCCAATGTAATAGAAAGTTTTATTTTCTGTCTATTTGAACACCTCCAGAAGTTATAGTAAGGACTGTTTATCATTGCCATGCTGCTGGAGATGTATTTTAAAAATAACCTAATATGGGCTTCTCCTATTCTTGATATATTTTGTTTCAAATGTGTAGAATGGTCAATATGGTTTTGGACAATTGGCAAACACAATCTAGACATCAAGATTGATGGCCCCATTCAACTTGCTGTGAGGAATTAACAATGGTCTAGTCACCTCTGAGGGAGCAGATATAACATTGTAGCTGAGAATTGGCACCAAGAGAACTAATACTGGATGCCAATTTTTTTCTTCCAACTTGATCCCCAGACAGCTGTTCCCCATAAGCAAACTACAGATACAGACGTTTCTGTGGCACGCCTGTGAGTTGAGTGGCTAGGAGGTGTGGGATTCCATTCACATTTGCATCTATGGTGCAGCTTTTAATGACAATGTGATCTAATGTCCCATTTCTTAGTCACATTTTTAAATAATTATTTTATAGCTTGAGAGAGATTGTTGTGATGTGACATCACATCACAGAACTCAGGAGGTTACAACGCTAAAGCTCAGGATGTTACAACACAGCCTACCACCCAGGATGTTGCAACACAGAACTCAGGATATCACTACACTAGATCTCAGGATGTCACCACATAGCCCATTACCCAGGTCATTACAACACAAAAGACTAATGGGCACACAGCCAGCACCTCAGCTACTCAGGATGTTATGAAACAGCCGAACAATCCACAAACAATAACTCCAACACAGCCAACCAACCCACCTACAGCAACTAAGCCAACACTCCACACACCCCCACCAATATTTATAGAGAGATGGCAGCTCCGATGACACTTTGCTCGCACAAGCACAAAGCCGAAGACCCCAGCCTGAAGATGACGCATGGGACCTGGTCGAAATGTTGCCAAGATACTCTCAATCTTACACGGGAAAAGACCCGAATATGCCAAGAGCTGCATACCTGTACCTGTGAAAAGCTATGAAAACAAATATATATATATATGATGAAGTTTGCTAAGATGGCCAAATTGATGGCTTTAATTAGAATCAGGATATTACCTAATTTAATGCTGATCGGAAACCCTTTATTGACTTTTTGCGTGAAACTAAACTAATGAAATTATGATTTGTGGTTTGATGATTAAAAAAACTAGACTATAGAAAAATGTAAACAATGTTATAACTGTAAGAATTTAATTTGCATTTATACTTATAACTGCTGTAAAAAAATAGGAAACAATTTCTTTATATTTCTTCTTTTTTCTGTTTTCTACATTCTTTTTTCTGTTTTTTTATTTCTTTCCTTTTTTCCTTTTTTATTCTAAATAGTTTGTGAGTTTATTCTTCAGCATTAAATTTTAATAAAGTTATATAAAAATAGATTGATGGCTCCATCATGCATAGGAAGTAAGGACAAAAATAATTATGTGACATTGAAAAGCTGAATCTGCACATGACTTATGACAGAGAGTTGCTGATATATGAAGTTTGTCAACATTTCAATAATTCATTTTTTGATAGATGAAAAATGTATCTTTCTCTTCCAGATGTTAACTTCACATTATATATAGATTTTATACATTTATATGTTAATTTCAAATTTATATCATAAGATTTTTACTAAGTGTTTAAATTTAAAAGATGGATTTAGAATTTGTATTTTAGGTGGCCATTTATAAAGATATTACTGCTGCTACCATAATATTGTGTTTTATAAAGGAAAACAATATTACAAAACTGTTGTTGGCTTCAAATAAATCTGCAAAGAAAAATGTGTAATTCATACACAGGAAGCATAAAAATAAAATTCATGTGACATTCCTCGCAAATTTATCTGTCTGTTTAATATGGGTCAATCAACATTTCACTAGTATTTCTTCAGAAGAGTCCTTGGGTTTATAATAATTCCTGTTCACAATCATCCATTTCCCAAAATAACCATGAAGCAACAGGGATGGAAACTTGGGACAGACTTTAATTCTCAAAAGACTGAAACAAAGTTATTTTAAAAATGAGATTCTTGTGCAATATTACTGTATAATCTACTGAATTCTGCTCTGATTACAATTAAGATTCATGTTATTTTCTGTTTAATAATCTTCAATCATGTTTCACAGTTTAAAAGCATTATTCAGGTTTATATCTGAAAAAGAATAGATTAATGTTTTCAAAGTCAATCACTTTTAAAAGCAATATAAATTGAAATCCACATTTAGAACTATCTGAGTAATACCTAAATTGCTTCTACTTTTCAGTAAAACTGTTATTGAACTCATTATATTAATCCAGAAAAAAGCAGTTCTAAAGATTTCACCTAATTCATTCACAATAACTGACATTTGGAAAGCATAAATGAAATATAAGCATATATCTTTTGAAATAAGAAATAATGGTAAATTTTGAAAATAATGTTATTCACAAAAATGGACAGGTTGCTAAATCTAAATGGCAAATGATATATTTCACAGCTTCATTCAAATGCTATGTTTTTATTTACTGGACTTCAGTGCTTCTAACTGCAGTGGTAGGATGCCTCCATATTTAGGATTTATATCACTTGCTTTTCAGATCTGCTGTCTTTGGTATTGGGCCAAAGAATCTATGCATTTTTGGATCGTTCAGTCTGCAACTGAAATGCTTGAACACAAGTAATCTGAGAAGTACTTTGCTTCTTGTCTCTTAGCTCCTTGTTCTCTATTTTCCAGTGGGAGGTGGTAAGACAGGGGCTAAGGCAGTATTGTTTTATTGCTCTCTTTTACCAATCTTTATTAATGATTTAGGAGTACTTTCCAGTCATCCTCACCTAGCTGGCCCTTTTTAAAAATCTCTACAGAAACAAATACTGGGAAAATTGGGAGACAAAAAAGGCTGGACATTGTCTGATTGTAATTTTGTGCTCCCCTTTTGGAAGTGGAGAGAGGATAATTTGGCACCTAAGCAGATCATAATGTATGGACATAGTGACAAAGGTAATAAAAAGGCTCAGTTTGCCAGGTTTTCTGGTAAACAGTATAGTCACTACTTTAAGACTTTGCTAGGCTTAAATCACTCTTTGAACAGACTGGGGTGTCCATCCCTGGTAGTTCACCCTGCAGCCATCAGTTGATCATATGGATTTTTCCATCTCAGATCCAAGAACCCTATTCCACAGAGTACTAGGTGTTGCTCTTAACTCATAGGTAACTCAAAGCTAGTTCAATGGTAAATCCTCAATTATCTTATTTTTGCTGTGCCAATCATTCTTCAGGTCATACCGTAGCCGTCTCTTAATATTTGAGCCCCTGGTTTTTTTATTTTTTATTTGTATCCCATCTTTATTATTTTTACAAATAACCCAAGGTGGCGAGCATATCTAATACACCTTTCTCCTCCTATTTTCCTGACAACTACAACCCTGTGAGTGTGTTAAGCTGAGAGAGAGAGAGAGGCCTAAAGAACTATAGCAGTGCTCTAATTTCTTGATTCCATATTTTATTGTTTGTGCTTTCTGTGTTTTTCTAGTTTTCCCCTACACATTATTTATTAAGGAATATTATTTTCAATTATTATTCCTGTTGGAGTTAACAATATATATTTAGTTCTATTGGCTTACCATATTGCATAACAAATGGATAATTATTTAGTAGTCTAATTATTCTAAAGCCTCTTGTCTGAATTAATTATGTATATAGCCCAAAGTCATCACTTCAACTTTATTCCAATAAGACCTGCAAATAAATTAGGACATCATATATTCAGTTTAATTTAGAATCCATGTTATGAAAATGTTAATTTAAAGTAAATATTAAGTGATTCAAACCTATCTCAGAAATTACATTGATCTTCTTAACTATACATTGCTGCCTTTTTCCTACTCCTGTGTCTCAGGCCAATTTAAATTATAATTATCAATTGCTATAATATGTTGCTGAATGAAAGAATACAAATGCTTTCTGAAATATCTATTTTATTGTTTTCAGATTACTGTAAAATGATTTTGCAATATCTAAGTATCTACTCAGGTGTTTAAAAAAGGGAGATATATGTTTCAACTTAACTGTCCTGCCATAAGACTATTAAAGAATGCATGCATTGTTGACAATACATTCTGCTTTAAAGCCTTCAGTAATGAAAGACTGAACTCTTTTATATTGTTTTTATAAAAAACATATATAGAACACAGTAGTAAGCGTAACTATAAAGTACAGCTGATTGAACAAATGGCTTGAATAGATACAGAAACATATAGGGCTGAAATGGAACTGAATTCAGAGCTCTACCACAAGTGTAGTATTGTTATTCCTAAATATGATGAAGCCCAACCCAGAAATCCTTACAGTCAAGTTTCTATAATGCAACAAGTTTCAAAGCAAAGAACACCTATACAATGTCTGCAGTTTTCATACCAGTTGCCCCCCAAATTATTATTTTTGTTTTTCCACTTTCTTATTGCATTTAGCATATTTACCAGACAAGAAGATAGTTCTGATCCTGAATCACTATACATCTTACTGTTATCAAAGTATTTTATAGATGGCAGGGGGGACTACTTTTCAATTCAGCTAAATAGAACATATCTCATTTTTTTCTCTGTAATTTGAAATGGGCTACACAAGAAGAAAAACTCCTCCCGATTTAATCTTTATGAAAACAATCCTATGAGGTACATTTAGCTAAGGGACAGTAAAAACATGGCGGTAGGTCAAATTCAACTACTTCCATATCTAACCCCTTAAGTATTATATGCCATATGAACAATTAGCAAACCACCATCATGTCTACCTCCTTATCTCCCTGCCTTACATTTTAAAAGAGCTAAGTTATAACTAAATCTGTTCTGATCAATTGTGAGAGATAAAGATGAAATAGAACCTGTGAAGAGAGGTATATATAGAATCCAACAGTTTCATCAAAATAATGAAAAGAAGAAGTTTCTGTGCTGTTCTGCAACTCCCCAACATTCCACCCATTTGTTATCTTGGAGACATAAAGAATTTCTAATCCAAATAAAAGGCTTTAGTGGTGACAGCACTAATGTTTGATGTACAATGGAAGTTTGTACCTCAAAAGTAAGATGGCAGGTCCAAATCAGACTAATTGGGAAATTATGTCAAAATTAGTACCAGAATTTCTCACATCAAAATCAAAACATTTTGGATTACAGCTGAGAAACATTTCATACACATTCTGAAGCTATTCATGAGGGTTAACCTACCCACACTGTAAAAGAGGCAAAAGGCTTGATCACTTGGCAATACTGTAGTAACTCTAATAGTAGAAGAGGGAGAAGATATTAAGATGGATGTGTCAAGCCTCGCAGAGTGACCACAATGGTCCAGATATAGCAGCTTCAGACTTGCCAACAAGGGAGTTCAGTATGTGAGGCATTAACATTTGCCAGCTGCTTCGTGAGAACCAAGGTCATGAAGAGAGGTGTTTATCAAAGATGGTGGATTCTCTCATTACAATTATCTAACCTACAATTGGGCAACATGGCGTGCACGAAGAGGGGAGGAGGTTTCTATTATTTTAATAAATCAATTAAAGTGGGAAGACCTCAGAACTGGTTTTACTTCACCAGTGTCAAAATGGTTGGCCCAATAAAACCTTACATTAAAGTTTTAACTGTCTCAGCTGTGTTTACTTTGTTACGTTGAACAGTCGGGACCTTGATATTAAACCAGCTCTATCTCAACCTTTTAAATCAAAATTAACTCCTGAGCTCCTACACCCTCTCCAGCTCCACCTGAGTGGGCTGTGAAGATTTAGGGGAAGATATCTGGAATGGGGCACAAAGCTGAATCACCGGCCAAAGCTGAGGCAGGACCAGTGAAGGAAATTTTGATTGCAGCCCAGGTCAACCCCAGCACTCAGGCAGCAGCAACCTGCCCTAAAGTGAAGGCGGAAAAGGAGCTTCTACCTAAGCAAGGAGGAGCCAGAGTGACGGGAGCCTTCAATTGGCCTGAATTCAAGCTGTGGAGAGGCACAGTGACAAAGATCCAGCCCAGGTTTTAGTCAAGACTGGAGACAGAGAGAGAGGAGGACCTCGGAGTGGGAAGTACCAGTGGAGATATACATCAGCAGGCAGCAGCTCTTCAGTTGATCAGCTGAGAGAGAAATTCTATGGCATGGAGGTGAATGAGGGGAAACTGGCTGAGATATGGGAACGGATTCCCAGAGTAAAGCCTAGTCGACGTGTGATGGATGCTACAATCCCACCACCTCAACCAAGCATGGGAACAGCATCTGCCACAGCCGGGGGGGCAGTCAGCTCCCAGGCAGCTGTCATTCTACTGCCAAGAGCAAGCCCAGGGTCTGGGCAGCTAGCCCTCCACCAGCCACCACGCAACAGCTGACCTGCCACCACCTCAACCACAGGTGGCTGGTGACCAGCACAGCTAGTACCCACATGGCATGGCATGGTTGCCGGCGTATTGGGGCATCCCAATACCCCCTCATCAAAGCTAAGTTTGATGGTGATCCAGAAAAGCTAACATTCTTCCTGAACCAGGTATGGTCACATCTGGATCAGTATGGGGAGTTCTACACTGATGATGAGGCCTGTGTGAGTGCAATCATGGAGAACCTTGAAGGGGAAGCAGTGGAGTGGGTAACTCTTCTCCACGATGAGGGAGCTCCAGAGTTGGGGGTACTGACACATTCCTGGCCAAACTTAGAGCCCAGTTTGGTTACACCACACAGACTAGGAGAGCAGAAGCCGACATTCGAAATGTGAAGCAGGGAGGCTGACCAGTAGCACCAGAATCAGGGACACAATATAAATTAATTTGTATTTATTGTTTTACAGGTTTCTTCTGATTTTTAGGGGGGCTGCCTGTCAAGACTCGCAGAGTGACCAGGATGGTCCAGACATAACTGCTTCAGACTTGCCAACAGACTTGAGGGAGGGAGTTTGGTATGTGAGCCATTGACATCTGCTGGCTGTTTCTTGAGAACCAAGGTCATGAAGAGAGGTGTTTATTGAGATGGTGGATTATTTCATAACAATTGTCTAACCTACAATTGTGCAATGTGACCTGCACAAAGAAGGGAGAGGGTTTCTATTCTTTTAATACATCAATTTAAGTGGGAAAACCTCAGAGCTGGTTTTCCTTCACCAGTGCCAAAATGGTTGGCCCAATAAAAGCTTGCATTAGAGATTTAACAGTCTCAGCTATGTTTACTTTGTTGGGTTCATCAGTCAGGAGCTTGACAGCATGCTTGCCTTTACATATTCTGTCAGATTGTTGTGTCCTTCCTTCCTTCCTTCCTTCCTTCCTTCCTTCCTTCCTTCCTTCCTTCCTTCCTTCCTTCCTTCCTTCCTTCCTTCCTTTTTAAATATTGACTTTAGATGTTGTATTAGCATGCAATTAATATATTTGTATATTTTGTATATGTTTACTCTTATTGCTATTAAAATAATAACAGAAATAGAAAAAATAATCTTTTAATCAAGGCATCATATGAGACAATATTAGCACAGAAATACTTTGAAGACTGGCCTTTAAAGCATCTTTTGGGCATGCAAATTCATGCTTTCTATGAATTGGTTCATTTCATACTGTACTTCTAGAATTTGGCAGCTGTTTTTCTGCTAATATTGAACACTTTCTTGGTTTTCTTTTTTCTGAAATCAATTGTGTGATCACTTTGTACATGTATTTTTTATGCAGTTATTGTTTTTGCACATTTTTATTCATTATTTTTTAAAATAATGACAGAGAAACAGGAAAATAAATCAAAACATAAGATAAAATACATGTATTGTCAAAGGAAAAAAACATGTAGACAGTGTTTTAATTTAAAAAAGTGAAAAAAATTCAAGAAAAGAAAAAGGTATATCATTTTAGCTGTAAGTAGTTATAATTCTGTATATAATTACCTATTACTACAACTATTATTCAAGAATGTACATATTTCTAATACATCATCATCATCATTATTATGTGTATTATTCATAAGGGGCATGGTGGCCTAATAACAGTGTTCTGTGTGCTCCGGCATATAGTCATGCCAGCCACATGATCACCGAAGTTCTTTGGCTCCTTCAGCTAGGAAACAGAAATGAGAACTGCCCACTGGAGTCAGACTGGACAGGGGAAACCTTTACTCTTTTATTTTTTTATAAATGAGTCCCATATTTCATTGTATTTATTTATAAGTCCATGTCTATATGCAGTCAGTTTGTAGATGGCAAGTGCAATCAGGCCTTCAATCCATTAAGTCAAAGGGATCATACATTTATCTTTTAAGTGCTGTAACATCGATCTTTTCACCATAATAAGGGCACAAACAATCCATTTATGCTGTCCAATTGTTCAATTCCAAGTTCTAATTCTAGTTCAAAAGAGTATTACTGTCAGAAAATTTTAGCTTTTGCCATATAATTTATATAATCCAATTGTTGTTGTTAATTGTGAAGTTGTGTCCGACCCATCGCGACCCCATGGACAACGTTCCTCCAGGTCTTCCTGTCCTCTACCATCTTCTGGAGTCCATTTAAGTTCACGCCTACTGCTTCAGTGACTCCATCCAACCACCTCATTCTCTGTCGTCCCTTCTTCTATTGCCCTCAATCTTTCCCAGCATTAGGCCCTTCTCCAGTGAGTCCTTCCTTCTCATTAGGTGGCCAAAGTATTTGAGTTTCAACTTCAGGATCTGGCCTTCTAAAGAGCAGTCAGGGTTGATCTCTTCTAGGACTGACCAGTTTGAACACCTTGCAGTCCAAGGAACTCACAGGAGTCTTCTCCAGCACCATAGTTCAAAGGCCTCAATTCTTTGTCGCTCAGCCTTTCTTATGGTCCAACTTTCACATCCATACATTGCAACTGGGAAAACCATGGCCTTGACTATACGCACTTTTGTTGGCAGGGTGATGTCTCTGCTTTTTAGTATGCTGTCTAGATTTGCCATAGCTTTCCTCCCCAGGAGCAAGAGTCTTTTAATTTCTTGGCTGCAGTCCCCAACTGAGGTGATCTTGGAGCCCAGGAAAATAAAATCTGTCACTACCTCCATTTCTTCCCCATCTATTTGCCAGGAATTGAGAGGGCCCAATGCCATGATTTTGGTTTTCTTAATGTTGAGTTTCAAGCCAACTTTTGCACTCTCCTTCTTCACCCGCATCAAGAGGCTCTTTAGTTCCTCTTTACTTTCTGCCATTAGAGTGGTATCATCTGCATATCTTAGGTTGTTGATATTTCTCTTGGCAATCTTAATTCCAACTTTTAATTCATCTAACCCTGCCTTTCTCATGATGTGCTCTGCATATAAGTTAAATAAGCAGGGGGACAATATACAGCCTTGCCAGACTCCTTTCCCAATTTTGAACCAATTAGTGGTTCCGTGTCCAGTTCTCACTGTTGCTTCTTGACCCACATATAGGTTTCTCAAGAGACAAATAAAATGGTCTGGTACTCCCATCTCTCTGGTACTCCCACAATTTGTTGTGATTCACACAATCAAAGGCTTTAGCATAGTCAATGAAGCAGAAGTAGATGCTTTTCTGGAACTCCCTAGCTTTCTCCATGATCCAGCATATGTTGGCAATTTGATCTCTAGTTCCTCTGCCTCTTCGAAATCCTGCCTGTACTTCTGGTAATTCTCGATCCATATATTGCTAGAGTCTAGCTTGTAGGATTTTAAGCATAACTTTGCTAGCATGTGAAATGAGTGCAATGGTGTGATAGTTTGAACATTCTTTGGCATTGCCTTTCTTTGGAATTGGAATGTAAACTGACCTTTTCCAATCCTGTGGCCACTGTTGAGTTTTCCAAATTTGCTGGCAAATTGAGTGTAGCACCTTTACTGCATCATCTTTTAAGATTTTGAATAGCTCAGCTGGAATACTGTCACCTTCACTAGCTTTGTTGTTGCTCAGATTTCCTAAGGCCCATTTCACTTCACATTCTAGGATATCTGGCTCAAGGTCAGTGACCACCCCATCGTGGTTATCTGGGACCTTAAGCTCATTCTTGTATTTATTTATTTATTTTTATTTATTTTATTCGGATTTGTATGCCGCTCCTCTCCGAGGACTCGGAGCGGCTCACAGCATATATATAAAACAATTTCGACTAAATCCGAACAAAAAACATTAAAAATAAAACCCCATACATAGTCATCAGTCACACCACAATCAACAATCATCCCCAGGCCTGCCGGCAGAGGTAGGTTTTTAAATTCTTTCAGAAGGCCGGGAGAGTCAGGGAAACATGGACTTCAGGAGGCAGTTGGTTCCAGAGGGTGGGCGCCACAACAGAGAAAGCCCTCCCCCTAGGGCTCGCCAGACGACATTGTTTCGCTGCTGGGACCCGGAGGAGGCCGACCCTGTGCGCTCTCACTGGTCATAGAGAAGTATGTGGCAGAAGGCGGTCCCGTAAGTATTCTGGTCCCATGCCATGAAGGGCTTTATAGGTAATAACCAACACCTTGAATTGGTCTCGGAGACCAATAGGCAACCAATGCAGCATGCGGAGAGTTGATGAAATGTGGGCACAATGAGGAAGACCCATAACTGCTCGCGCAGCTGCATTTTGCACTAGTTGTAGTCTCCGAACACTCTTCAAGGGTAGCCCCATGTAGAGAGCATTGCAGTAGTCGATCCTCGAAATGACAAGGGCATTTGTGACTGTAAGGAGAGACTCCCGATCCAAGTAAGGACGCAACTGGTGCACCAGGCAAACCTGGGCAAATGCCCCCCTCGCCACTGCCAACAAATGATGATCCAATGTCAGCTGTGGATCGAGGAGGACTCCCAAGTTGCAAACCTTCTCTGGGGGGTTTATAGATTCACCCCCCCAGGGTAATCGAGGGACAGATAGAAGTGTATAGTTCTTCTGTGTAGTTTTCCACCTCTTCTTAATCTCTTCTGCCTCTGTTAGGTCCCTGCCATTTTGGTCCTTTATGATGCCCATCTTTGCATGAAACGTTCCCTTCATATCTCTAATTTTCTTGAAGAGATCTCTGGTCCTCCCTATTCTGTTGTTTTCTTCTATTTCTTTGCACTGTTCATTTAAGAAGGTATTCTTATCTTTCTAGCTATTCTCTGGAATTCTGCATTCAATTGGGTGTATCTTTCTCTTTCTCTTTTGCCTTTCGCTTCCCTTCTTTCCTCAGCTATTTGCAAAGTTTCCTCAGACAGCCATTTTGCTTTATTGCATTTCTTTTTCTTTGGGATGGTTTTAGTTGCTACCTCTTGTTGTGAACCTCCGTCCATAGTTCTTCAGGCACTCTGTCTATCAGATCTAATTCCTTAACTCTATTTGTTACCTCTACTGTATATTCATCAGGAATATGATTTAGTTCATACCTGAGTGGCCTAGTGTTTTTTCCTACTTTCTTCAATTTAAGCCTAAATTTTGCAATGAGAAGCTCATGATCTGAGCCACAGTAAGCTCCTGGTCTTGTTTTTACTGACTGTATAGAGCTTCTCTATCTTTGGCTGCAGAGCACACATATAGAGCACTTCTCCATCTTTGGCTGCAGAGCACAGAGCACATTCTATGTTGACCGTCTGGTGATGTCCATGTGTAGAGCCATCTCTTGGGTTATTGGAAGAGAGTGTTTGTTATGACCATGGTATTCTCTTGACAAAATTCTATCAGCCTGTGCCCTGCTTCATTTTGTACTCCAAGGCCTGTTATTCCAGTTATCTTTTGGCTTCCTACTTTAGCATTCCAATCCCCCATGATGATAAGGACATCATTTTTTGGTGTTAATTCTATAAGATGCTGTAGTCAATTCCATCCTCTTCAGCACCAGTGTTTGGGGCATAGATTTGGACTACTGTGATATTGAATGGTTTGCCTTGGATTCAAACTGAGATCATTCTGTCATTTGGGGGATTGTATCCCAGTATTGCTTTTCCTATTCTTTTATTGACTATGAAGGCTACTCCATTTCTTCTGAGGGATTCTTGCCCGCAGTAGTATACCTGATGGTCCTCTGAGTTAAATTCACCCATTCCTGTCCATTTTAGTTCACTGATTCCTAAGATATCGATGTTCAGTCTTGTCATCTCTTGTTTGACTACGTCTAGCTTGCCTTGATTCATGGATCTTACATTCCAGGTTCCTATGGAGAAAAGATCTTTACAGCATTGGACTTTCCTTTCACCACCAGATATATCCACAGCTGAGCGTCCTTTCAGCTTTGGCCCAGTCACTTCATTCTTTCTGGCGCTACTAGCACTAGCCTTCTGTTTTTCCCCAGTAGCATATTGGACACCTTCCGACCTGAGGGGCTCATCTTCCAGCGTCATATCTTTTTGCCTTTTAGTACTGTCCATGGGGTTTTCATGGCAAAGATACTGGAGTGGTTTGCCATTTCCTTCTCCAGTGGATCACATTTTGTCAGAACTCTCTGCTATGACCTGTCTGTCTTGGGTGGCCCTGCATGGCATAGCTCATAGCTTCATTGAGTTACGAAAGCCCCTTCACCACGACAAGGCAGTGATCCATAAAGGGGTATACTCCAATACATTCTCCTAAAACTTAATAAATGTAAAACATTGTACTTGTACATTTAATGCAATAATAATTTCACAATTCCTTTCCAAGGCCAATATATATCTATGTGGGAACAAGTCCTATATGTAATAAGTTAAATATTCATAGGACTGGGAGTTAATGAAGAAACATTGCTGTTGATATTTTCTTTCCTGTTTGTTCTCTATCACTTAAAGTATGTATATTACCTCATGTGAGTTTCATTTAATTGAATTCATTGCTCATAATATCTCCTATATCCTTAGTCTGTTGGTTATAATGGGTTATTAGTAAATGGTTTATTGTAATATGAGAAATGTTAAATTGACGTGATGTTTGTACTCAAGAGACAAGACCATTTTTCTCTTTGATTTTTTTTAAAATCACCCAACAATCACTATGCTGTTCTCATCTGTAGCATTATTGATTTCTAGTAGGGGTGTTTTCTATTTAATTCTTGCACCTCTATTTCTGTTTCCGCTATTACCTGCTGATTGCTTTATATATAGTTAAAGTCAATAAAAATCTTCTTAATGTACTGAGTTTTTGCATATCATTAGGTAGTACTGGCAAATGGAAAACAACTTCTGTGAATTGAAGGTTCTGGAACATATAGAGCCTGCCCTTTAAATATTTACTTTAATTCTGGTTAAATAGAGCGGTATATAACTGAAATGCATAAAGCATGAGCCATTAACATAATTTCATTCTGAATCACAAATACTGTTTTCAATCAACAATCCATTTATCTACCCTATTTAATCAGTATCACTGCTTTCAAATAGCAGGGACAGAATCAAGAATGAGATGCTATATTACTGTCAGCATTCTTTAGCTGGAGCAAACATAGCTAAGGCATTTGACAAAGTAGATCACAACCTACTACTTGATAAGATAGAAAAATGCAGGTTAGACAGCATCACCACCAGATGGATCTGTAGCTGGCTGACTAGCCATACTCAGCGTGTGGTCCTCAATGGAACCACATCCACATGGAGGGAAGTGTGTAGTGGGGTGCCCCAGGGCTCTGTTCTGGGCCCAGTGCTCTTCAACATCTTCATCAATGATTTGGACAAGGGGATAAATGGGGAACTCATCAAATTTGCAGACGACACCAAGCTGGCAGGAATAGCCAACACTCCAGAAGACAGGCTTAGGATACAGGAGGATCTGGACAGACTTGAACACTGGGCGCTATCTAACAAAATGAAATTCAATGATGAAAAAAGTAAGGTTCTACATTTAGGCAAGAAAAACCAAATGTATAGGTATAGTATAGGGAGTATCTTGCTCAATAGTAGTAACTGTGAGAGGGATCTCGGAGTCCTAGTGGACAATCATTTAAATATGAGCCAGCAATGTGCCAAAAAGCCAACACGGTGCTAGGCTGCATTAACAGAGGGATAGTATCAAGATCACGCAAAGTATTAATACCACTTTACAATGCCTTGATAAGGCCACATTTGGAATACTGCATCCAATTTTAGTCACCACGATGTAAAAAAGATGTTGAGACTCTAGAAAGAGTACAGAGAAGAGCAACAAAGATGATTAGGGGACTGGAGGCTAAAAGATATAAGGAACAGTTGCTGGAATTGTGTGTGTCTAGTTTAACGAAGAGAAGGACGAGGGGGGACATGATAGCAGTGTTCCAATATCTCAGGGGCTGCCACAAAGAAGAGGGAGTCAAGCTATTTTTTTTAAAAAAGAATATTTTTATTAATTTTTTCAAATTTTTTACAGGAAAAAAACAACAACTCAACTGGTAACAATCATTTAAAACATTTGCCATATAATCAAAATAAGTGCTCGGTACCCCCACCACCACATCCTCCTAAATCTATACTGTTCCCCTCATCTTTCCATCTAACTACCTACTTTTCCCTTTCTCTACTTCTCCACTTCCCCTCCGCCCACCTCTATCCCCTTTCTTCTCCCTCTTGCCCTCTTCCTACTTGCCTCACCTTCACTCCTCCTTCCTTTTCCGTCCAATGTGGTGCCCAGCGGCCTTCCGAGCAACCTCTTGATACCTATAAATAAATACTTACTCTCATCTAAACCCCAATTACCGTTGAGAAAACATAATATAACAATTATTAGCACCCTCCCACCTCCCCCCGGCTTCCCAGAGTGAATACAGGGTAAAAACGCAAGAAACCCCACTAAACTATTATTATATAACTGTTTAACTATATACCAAATGTAATTCCTTCAATTGATAATTCTTTTGTATATAGTCTATCCATTTTTTTCAATCCATCAGAAATTCTTCACTTGAATGATTCTTCAAATATGCAGATATCTTAGCCATTTCCGCCAAATTAACCACTTTTAATGTCCATTCTTCAACAGACGGTAATTCAGATGTCTTCCAATATTGTCCCACCAATAGTCTTGCTGCAGTAATCAAGTTCAAAATCAGCTTAGTCTCTATGGTGGTACAGTCTTTCGTAATGCCCAACAAAAACAACTGTGGTGAAAATTCTATACGCTTTTTCAATATATTTTGAAGAATCCACCAAATTTTTATCCAATAAGCCTTAATTTTTTTACAAGTCCACCAAACATGAAAATAAGTAGCATCTGTCGATTCACATCTCCAGCATTTGGGTTGCATATCTGGATACATAAGTGACAATTTTTTGGGGTCTAAATGCCATCTATAAAACATTTTATAAAAATTTTCTCTTAAATGCTGTGCTTGCGTAAATTTTACATTTTTCACCCATATCCTTTTCCACGTTTCCATCGTAATTGGATGTCCAAAATTACGTTCCCACTTGATCATACAATCTTTAACTAATTCAGTTCCAGAATCAATTTCAAGTAATACATCATATAATCTTTTAATATGCATAATTCTTTGATCTCTGACTTGTTTAATTAATTTTTCATCCTTTAACAAAAAACCCAGCTTTACATCTTTTTGCCATCTTGCCTGAAGTTGTATATGTGAATACCAATTGTGGTCTAAACCTTCTTCCCTTAATCTATTTAGTGACTTCAACTCTAAATTATTCCCTTCTTTAGTTAAAAGCCTCTCATAGGACACAGCATCTTGAGTTTGTTGTCTATTTACACTCTCTATTGCGTGCCTGGGAACTGTCCATAAAGGAATTTTCCCACTTAACTTATAATAATACTTTTTCCAGACCCGCAACAGTGAATTTCTCAATAAATGCTCTCTAAAACCCCTATCCAACTTTTTGTCATAAACTAGATATGCATGAAACCCATACAATAATCCGTACCCTTCTATATTCAATATTCTTTCGTTAGTCAAGTTAACCCAGTCACTTATTGCTACTAGAGCTGCTGCATAATAATATAGTTTAAAATTAGGCATTTTCAGACCACCTCTCTCTCTTATGTCTTGAATAATTTTTAATTTAACCCTTGGTTTCTTGCCATTCCAAATAAATCTGTTAATACCTTTCTGCCACTCCTCTAAATTCCCATCCTTTTTAAGTATTGGTAACATTTGAAATAAAAATAAAAATTTCGGCAATACATTCATTTTAATTGCAGCTATCCTACCCAGCATAGATAATTGTAGTTTTTTCCAGTTATCCATTTCTATTTGTACCTTGTTCCATAAAAATTCATAATTATTCTTATATAATTTCCCATTTGAAGCTTCTATATAAATTCCCAAATATTTAACTTTCTTAACTATCTCACAGCCTGTTATGCTTTCCAAATCTTGTTTTGATTTATCATCTAAATTTTTAACCAACATCTTTGTCTTGGATATATTTAATTTAAAACCAGATACTCTTCCATAATTTTGAATAATCTCCATCAATGTCTGAGCCGATTGTATTGGATGTGTCAACGTCACAAGTAAGTCATCCGCAAAAGCACATAGTCTATAATCATGTTGTCTGATCTGGACTCCTTTTAATTAATCTGAAGCTCTAATCCTATTCAGTAAAACCTCTAAAGTTAAAACAAACAATAAAGGAGATAGAGGACAACCCTGCCTTGTACCTTTCTTTATATTAAATGAATCTGTTAGTTGTCCGTTCACAATAATCTGCCCTTTTTGCTTCTGATAAACTGCTGATATAACATTGATAAACTGATCCCCCATTCCCATCTTAGCTACTAATCTTTTCAAGAATAACCAGTTCAGTCTATCAAAGGCTTTTTCTGCATCCAGAAACATAAGAACTGCCGGCACTTGAATATGTTTATCCAAATATTCCAATATATTCACAAGTTGTCTAACGTTGGTTTTCATCTGTCTCCCTTGTAAGAATCCAGTTTGGTCAGAATGGATTATTTGAGTTAGGACTGACATTAATCTATTAGCCAAAATTTTTGCAAAGATCTTGTAGTCAGTATTTAACAATGAGATAGGTCTAAAATTTTCCACTTGAACATTATCTTTTCCCTCTTTAGGGATCAAAGAAACAAAAGCCGTTTTCCATGAAGGTGGTACCCGGCCACCCTCTTGTATATTTACAAATAACTCTCTCAACGGTTCCACCATTTCCTCTTGAAGATGCTTATAATAAATCGCTGTTAGACCATCAGTTCCAGGAGATTTTCCCGTTTTCAGTTGCTTAATCGCAGCGATAATTTCATCTGGTATAATCAATGCATTTAATCTATCTCTTTGTTCCGAAGTAATTTTCAAAATATTTTGATTTTGTAAAAAGGCATCTATCTCTTTCTCTTGAACTTTCTCTTCAGAATACAGTTTGGTGTAGAACTCTAGGAAAGCTTTTTTAATAATTTCTTGCTGAAATACTTCTTGGCCCTTATATTTTATTTTCTCAATTATACGAGATTTTTGTTTTTTCCTTAATGTATATGCCAACCATCTGCCAGGTTTATTAGAGTTAAAAAATGTATTGTGTTTAGCATATTGTAAATTCCTGGCTACTTGGTCAGTCATCAACAAATCAAATTGTTTCCGTAAAATCTTTATCCCTTCTTTAGTATTACTATCATCTGGTTTCTTTATTAATAACAACTCTTTTTTCCTTATTTCCTCTTCTAACACTCTCCTTTTTTCCTCTTGTTTACGTCTATACCTTTTGTTCATTTCAATTAAAATCCCACGCATATAAGCTTTACTAGAGTCCCACACCACTTCTATTGACGTTTCCTTATTCATATTTAACAAAAAAATTCCTTCATAGCCTTTTTACATTCTTCCACATTTGTATCATATTTAAGCAAATTTTCATTAATTCTCCAAGATCTTCTAGAAAACTGCCCAGTCTTTAATTCCATCATAACCGGATTATGATCTGATAAAACATTAGGTAAAATTTTTACTTTCTTTAACTTTAAAATAAAGTCACTAGTAGTTAAAATAAAATCAATCCTAGAAAATTATTTATGTCTATCAGAAAAGAAAGTAAACTCTTGATCCTTGCCATGCCTTTCTCTCCATATATCTGACAAATTAAAATCATCCTTAATATCAAAAAAGGATTTAGGCAAAATAGAGCGCGATTGTGGAACAGATGAGGTCTTTTTCTTATCCAAACCAACATCAAGAATACCATTCCAATCTCCCATTAAAATACAAGACCTATAATCCAATTGTATTAATTTTTTATGTAATAGCTTATAAAATGTACCTTGTTGCTGGTTTGGAGCATATATACCCATCAAAAGAACTTTTATCCCATCTATTAAAATTTCAATAGCTAAAAATCTACCTTGATTATCTGCTTCTATTAATTTAGCTCTTATATGATTTTTAACATATATAACAATTCCATTTTTTTTCTCTAAAGATGCTGCCACAAAATGTGTACCCAACCTATTATTTATCAAATATTTCTGATCAGAAATTCTAATATGTGTTTCTTGTAAACAAATTACATCATTTTTACATTGCTTCAAATAATGAAATATCTTCCTCCTTTTCTGTGGCGAATTTAAACCATTCACATTCCATGTCAAATATTTATTTGACATGAGCTTTTTGTGAAAGCTTCTGCAAGACCAAATCCACTTCTTGTTTCTTCTTAGGCCTTGCTCCCATGGCTTCCAGTGATGCTGCTTGCTTTGTATAAATTGGCTGTACTTTTTCTCTTTGATCCGTATATTTAATAACTTCACGTGCATGCCTTTGTTCTTTGGGCTTCTCTACTTCCAAAGGTTGAAAAATATCAATACACTGCGTTGTCTGCTCAACCACGACTCCTTTATCCAAATCTAGCGTTGATATTAGTTGAGATTCCATAGATTGTGATGATTCTGTATCTTTAGCAGGATCCGCCCTCTTAAGTCTTGGAGATGTAAATTTAGCACCCATCAATATATTCTCAAAAAAAACTTTTGCTTTGGCAACTGAAGTCAAGCGATATCTATTATTCTGAAAAAAGAAAGTCCAGAAGGAGCCTCCCATCTATATTGTATCTCTCTTTTTTTAAGTTCCTCCGTCAAAAATGAATAGTCTTTCCTTGATCTCAACATTTTTGGAGGTATCTCCTTCAGAACCTGTACTTCTTGACCTGCAATGCTTAATTGTTTATTATAAGCTTTAGTAAGAACCCAGTTTCTAAATTTTCTTGTACTAAAATATATCACAATGTCTCTGGGCAAATTTCTTTGTGCTGCTATACGTGAATTCATCCTGAATATCCGCTCAATCTGCCAGGCAACATTTTGAGCTCCATCTTCCAAAAAAGTTGCCAACGCTTCAACGAAAATTCTTCTTAATTCCTCTTGATTCTCCTTTGTGACTTCTTTAAAGCCCCTGATTCTGATAGCCATCTGCATCTGATTGTATTGTGTCATAACAGCCTGATCCTGAAGATCAGTTCTAATCTCTTCTATTTTTTCCTCCATCTGTTGTTCCATACCTTCCAACTACTCCTCAACTCCCACAGTATAATCCCACACCCCTTTAATGGCTTCAACAATATCTTCTCTTATCTCATTATTGCGAATTTCTATCATGTCTTTTAAATCTTTTGTCTGTTCTTCCATCTTTTCCTCCAGCTTATCCAATTTGTCAGTCACTGTGGATAATACAGTAGATAATGCAGCCTGCAAATCTTTCATTGTAAGCATTTCTGGAGGGGCTTGTATAGGAGAGGCTTGAGATTCTGTGGGAATCGGGGGTGCAGAGGTTGAGGAAGCAGGCAAAGTGCTTGATTGTGATTTAGAGAGCTGACCTGGGGAAGGCAAAGCTGCCTTCATTATAGCCGCCCTCTGTCTCATCATCATTTTAAATATTTTAGTTATAAAAAGAAAAAAAATTTTATTGCCAGATTTACTCCTCTTCTTATTTTCTTATAACTTCCAACTTGCTTTATAAATTCCAGTCAAAATGGTTGCTGCGGCTTGGCTTTCGAAAGAGGAAGAGAAAGTTCGCTTTCACTTTCCACCACTTTCACTCTGCAAAGGAAACTGTCGCCATTTTGAAAGAATTATGTTGATTTTAAAAAGTTTTAGATACATAGGCAGAAACAATGTAGCAGAATACTTGCGATAAACAGAAGACTCCTGTATTCACTCCGTCTGTAGAAAACTTCTATTATTCATTCTTAAAAGCAGAGGCGGTCGCGATGTCTTTTTCTGTCAGCCGACAGAAGCGTCTCTGGGCAGGAGCGTTTCAAGTGCCTAGGGAGCACACCCTCTTTGTCCCTGAAAATTTTTTCCAGGGATCTTAGAGGGGCTCAACCTTGCTCTTGATGCTCTTCACCTCTTCTTCGTCCGAAGAGGGGATTTTTCACCGCAAAAAACAGCTGGTGTTCGCTGTTTTTTTGTGGCTTTACAGACCCAGGGAGTGGAGCCTCACTGAGGAGACTCTAGTGACGCCGGCGGTGCCACCGGAAGCCGGAGTCAAGCTATTTTCCAAAGCATCTGAAGGCAGGACAAGAAGCAACGGGTGGAAACTAGCCAAAGAGAGAAGCAACCTGGAACTAAGGAGAAACTTCCTGACAATTAGAACAATTAACCAGTGGAACAACCTGCCTCCAGAAGCGGTGAATGCTCCAACACTGGAAGTTTTTAAGAAGAAACTGGACAGCCATTTGTCTGAAATGGTATAGGGTTTCCTGCCTGAGCATGGGGTTGGACTAGATGACCTTCAAGGTCCCTTCCAACTTTATTATTATTATTATTATTATTATTATTATTATTATTATTATTATTACTCCACATGTTAGCATATACACAGCTAGCATGCCTTCTTTAGGACTGCATAGATTGTAACAGATGTCACCAGTAACAATCTCTACATTCTGCACCAGAATGATAGCTTCTATAGATTGAAAGCAGGCTCACCTTAAAGTTTAATGAAGAAGTATAATTAGATTATTGTGACTAGCTTTACTTGCCCAGGCAATGTCACAGCTGATACTGTGACTGAGGACACTTGGGTTTTCCAATGATACAAACAGATCTAAAATATGTCTTTATTCAGGAAATATAATCTCATCCAGTTCTCATAAGCCAACTGTCTACTGCATCTCTGCCTTACTAAGACCCATTCTCATTTTACTGGCATTCATCCAGTCTACTTCAAGCCTGAACACTTACACTATATCATCTGGCTATCATCTACATTTTGGCAAGACCTAAATCCAGCAGCTTCATATAGGTATTTGAAAATAAATGGAATTGAGGTATGTGGGAACCCACAACCATACACCATGGAGCCAAGCAGGAATCCCTGCTATACATTTGGGAAATAACTTGTTAGATTGGAATGAAATTTCTGAATATCAGTGTCTGCCACTCAAGCCATACAGTAGATAATCAGCTCAGTAGAATACTATAGCTGAACCTATTGAGAGGTTCAGTATGACTAACAAAAGTACACTGTTTGTAGATCAGTTTCAGTGCTGAAGCCTAGTTTGAAACTTGACTGAAATGATTCTTTATATTCCATATTTTCAAAGCATATTAGTTGCTCAACAGCCTTAAACATTTATAGCAGAATATTTATTTATCACATAGTTATAATTTCAAAACACATCTGAATCCAAGATATCTGTAGGAGTAGCTGCTCCATTCCTTTTTCAAAGTTGAGATTATCCCTGACACCATGCTGCCTCTCATCTGCTTAAATATAACAATCAAGTTAGGCAAAGGTCAAGCCTATATGCTATGAGCCAGAAATTCTTATTTATTTCCTCTGATCTCAGAAACTAAAACCATTCCCCCAAAATATGACCAAATGTTGTTCCAGTCACTTGGAATGTTTCTTCATTAGTGGCATTAAATTCTGAGAGGTGATCCACTTTTTCTTTAAAATAACTAGCACATTCTTTCTACCCCTATCCAAGGATTCAGGTGCTGTCAGTAATGAAAATTTGGTCAAAATGCCCTTTAAGCAATCCACATACAACTGATAAATTTATCAGCTAGCTAGCTAGCTAGAAAAACAGACAGTCATGAAGACAGAGAGAGATGCACCATGAGAACATATTTAAAAGGGCAGACTATTTTATCAAATCAGGAAAAAACAATTACAGTACTATTTCTACTTTGAAACACCTTGTAGTATCTTAAATCCTTGACTCAGTTAATTTCTATACAGTAATTTTTAAGAATATAGCATAACATAAGAATACATAAAATCTCTGAAACCCACGGATTTTATATTCTAAAATATCACATCACTACTAGAATCCATAATTACAATGCACTCTCACTCTGAACACTTATTTTGCAACAAATACAACTTTTAGTTCTATCCACTGCTGAAAATACCAGAATTAAAATTAAATTATATTAATATGTTGCAGAGCTAGAGAAAATAGTGAGAATTATTAGTACTCTTTTATACAATTGTGAAATTATTTATTTACAAAGAAATGTGCACAAAAGAAAGCAATGAGCATATTTTCTCCCTTTCTTCTTTCTTGAATACATATATTAAACTGATACTGAAAATTTCCTGCATAAATATTTCCATGAAGTTGGAAACAAAAGAAAGGCAATGAATAAATGTCTTCATTCTATGAAGAAAAATAGCGTTGTGAAAAGCATGTTATGAGAAAACATGTATTAGCTATTTATAAGTATAATTTCTGGTAAGAATGGAGAACACTGATCTTTTGAGGCTTCTTAAGTGCTGGTCAAGTAATATTTCTGTGGCTCCATGCTTCCAACAGCTTGTTTTTTGTTTAGGTTTTTTTTACAAATTATATTTCAATCTTGTCCAAACATGATGATATAAGAGTCTTTGTTTGGATGGCTCAGGTTAACTCATTTTCAATAGATAAATAAAAACCTCTATTCAGGAAGAGTTGTTTAGGTCTGATGAATGTAGGTATGAATCTGACTTTTTTTCAACTTGATAGTTCCAGATGTGCAGTCTACATTTTCAATAATTACCAGCAGGCCTGGGTATTATATAATCGTAGTCTGATACTCACAAAATGACTTCATTCTGCTGCTTTGGAATTATGTAAGTTCTAAATCAGAATTGGCTAAATGAAAAGATTTTCCAGTGAACCCAATGATACTGATTCAGTCCATAATGATATACTGATCAGAGAGGCCAGTGGGCTATAAATAGAAAGCAAATGATGCACTCTGTGACCCATCTTCATCTATCATTTTGCCTTTCTGTGTTCAAGAAATTTCTACACATGGGCCATTTCCTCCTGCATTGTTTCCAAAGCATGGAGCACATGCTCTTTAACTTTCATTCCAGTTGACCATAATTTATTTCCTGTAAGTAAATCCCTTTTCTGTTATAAACCCAGCTTCACTAACCATTGCCCAGGTTAGATTCCTTTTCTTAAGAACACACACATGTACACAAGGTATCACCCTCTAATAAAAATGTCCCCTCTTAGCACATCCTGCCAGTAGACAATACCTGGAATCCTAATCAACCAACTGTTTAACCACAGAGCATGGCTCTGAGGTGGCCAGCATTGTTCTTAAAATATCTGCTATACTTCAATCAGTCTTCTGTGGGAGATTCAGACCATATCAGTTGTTAAAAACTGTCTTCACATTAATAGCAGACTTCCAGATACCTAATAAGAATTAGTATTAATTAGTTCTATGATTTGAATGTTCAAGGTACAACAGGATCTACTATTCCTTTCTTCATATGACTTGGATTATTGCTAAAAGCTGTTTTATTTCTATACTCAGAAATTAAAAATAGGAGCTACAAATCTTGGTACTTACTCTTCATAATTTGAGTAATTTAACTTCTTTTTTTAGTATAGGATGTAAGATGTGAGTTGCTCAAAGGCTCTAGAGCAGTGTTTCTCAACCTTGACAATTTTAAGGCATGTGGACTTCAACTCCCAGAATTCCACAGCCAGCAATGCTGGCTGTGGAATTTTGGGAGTTGAAGTCCACATGCCTTAAAATTGTCAAGGTTGAGAAACACTGCTCTAGAGGGGAAGATAGTTTAGTGATTGACCAATATTCAGTACTTACCTGCTCAACTAGGATTTTAGAATGTTCTCATTAGAATTCTTCTAACAAATACACTATAACAAACCTCATTAGCATTCATCTAACAAATTAGAATTTATCTAAAAAATAAGCTACAACAAAATCTCATTAGAATTCATCTAACAAATTTGCTACTTCTTGCTCATTTTTTTTCTATTTCATTCTTTCTCATCAATACCTAAGATATGCTGACTGAAATTTCCTCCCTAATTGTTATGAAACACAAAAACAAAAGTAGATTTATTTCTCCCCTGAATATGTAATCTTTTGAAGAACTATATCTTATGCCTTTCTCTGTATACTACGAGGTCTTGTCTAAATCAAATACCATAATGGATTGATACCAGAGAATTTGCAGTGGTGCTTAAAAGTTTGTGAATCCATTTGAATTTTCAATATTCCTGCATAATATTTATTGAAGATCATTTTCCTCAATAAATAACTTGAACAAGTATAATGCTTTTTTATTTATTTGTTGTCGTACGTTTTAGGACTTGTGTGGAAAACACAAAATATTTCAGGTCATATTTATACAGAAATGTTGCAAATTCAACTTTTAAGCACTATATATTTGAAACGGTAGAGGCCATAATTTTCCTGCAAGGGTACTTCTGTCAAACGAAGGAAAAGAGATTTAAGACAAACTTTTCTTTTTTATTCCTACTGCTTTATTTGTTTTCATTTTAAGTCTAGCTCAAATCTTAAACTGCCAAAATGAGGTCACTTTTTTGGCTTTGTTGTTGGCCAGAAACAAATCACTTTCACTGCATTCTACTGGTAGTAATCAACAGACCAACGGATGGACCAGATTCTGTGTCTCTACACATTGACACAGCGTGTTGTTTTCCTCAGCAGCCCCTACTTGAGCATATTGATTTTACACTTAGGCACTCCCATCCTCAACCTATTCAATGTCCTCCAAATGAAATAGGGGAGATCATTTGGGTATAAGGCATCCTGTCACTATATGTACTGCTTTATTGACAGCAGTGTCAACTTGTGGATGCACTCCATAGTGGAGCAGCAAACTCTGTTGCAGAAGTACTGAGGGCCAAAACTAATATTCGAAGCATGGGTAGTTGAGTTTCCCCCCCCCCCATGTATAATTTGTCAATTTCCTGATAATGTTATCCCTTGCACTGACTTTAATATTAGTATTCGGGCAATGTTGTTTAAATGAAAGTGTCCTATCAATTTCACAGAGATATTTCAGTGTAGAGTGATATTGTATTCAATTCCCTTGCCATATACCATTCAACTCAACCCCTGCATCTCAATTTCAAAGGTGAAAAACATATACTTGGGTCTTATATAGATTGGCCTCAATTGATTGACAATATAATACTGGCCTAATTTTTCAAGTACTACAGTGTATTCTTCATCATAAAAGCTTGATCTTTGTGTGGCCACTGCTGTATCTTCTGTAGTGTGCTATCAAGAACTGGTTGATCATTCATATATATATTATAGAAAATTGGAGACAATACACTTCCTTGTAGCAGTCTATTCTTCTGCAACCTCCATCTACCATAAAGCATCTTGAAAAATCTCTGATTCTGTAGGAAAGTGCCAATAACCCTAGTAAGCCTATTGTCTCCAATAAGATTATTTACCTTACATAGCAATATTCTATAGTTCATGGTATCATGCGCTGCAGTTAGATCTATAGGAGCCACTCCAGTGATCAACTTTCATTCATAGCCATCTTCAATATATTACGTAAGATTAAGAAATTGATAACAGCATGACTTGGTCTAAAGCCTGCTTGCTCCCTCATGATATTTCCATCAATAGTTCCTACAATACAATTAAAAATCATGCATTCCAAAACCTTGTACAAGTGGCAGAGAAGTGACACTGATCAATAATTTTGGGGGTTATCTGGGTCTTTGCCTGGTTTCAGTAAGACAGTCACTTTAGCCTGCTTCCATAGTTTAGGGATCTTAAATTTGTCAATACATTAATTGCAAAAGCCATGTCAATGTACAATACATGGGCTAAACTTTTTTTCTGCTCAGTTCTTATATTATCAATGCCCACTGCTTTACTTAATTTCATGTTATTTATGACTTCCTTTAATTCAGATATCACAAATGAGGTATTTAATAGTCCCTCTTCTTGTTCGTCTTCTTGAGTAACTTGTTCCTGCTCCTTTTTTCTTTGCATTTTCCCATTTGTTAACAACCGGCTAGTGACTTGGTCTGGTATTATACCAGTATGATTATAGCAATAGCACTTAGACTTACAATTTCATAGTGCTTTACAGCCCTCTCTAGACTGTTTACAGAGTCGGCATTTTGCCCCCCAACAATCTGGGTCCTCATTTTACCAACCTTGGAAGGATGAAAGGTTGAGTCAACCTTGAGCAGTCTGGATCAACTCCTGGCAGTGAGCAGTGAACAGACACAGCCTGCAATACTACATTCTAACCACTGCGCCACAATGACTCTTATACTGTGGTTATGTGGGATCATTACTGATTATTAATCTAGATCACCAGATTCCCACTGCTGTAATAGGGAAACTCTTGAAGGCTTATTATTGTACACAAATAGGATCTCAAATATTTTCACCTTATTTATTGACAGAGAAATGTCATATTTGTCCTAGAAAAGGATTTTTTCGTAGTTCCTGCAAGATGAGATTCACAATCAAGAATGACAAAAGCACAATTTCCCTCTGCCTAAAATATAATTATTATTTTTAGGAAAGACATATGTGAATTAGTGTTTTTCATTTCCTTCCAATATAGTAGATTTAGGATTATTTGTTAACATTGTGAAGAAATGAAAAATGTCAGTCAGTACAGAAACCATTGAGGAAGATGCCTAGAGAGAACATTCTTCTTCTATTCCCTGCATTTCTTTCTTTTAATAATAATAATAGTAAAGTTGGAAGGGACCTTGGAGGTCATCTAGTCCAACCCCCCGCTCAGGCAGGAAACCATATACCATTTTGGACAAATGGCTGTCCAGTCTCTTCTTAAAAACTTCCAGTGTTGGAGCATCCTTCGGAGCCAGCACGTTGGGTTCCGCTATGGCAGCTGTTGCGGGCACCGGTGGGGGAGGCGGTGGCGGAGGTTTTTCTTTTGGAGGAATACTGAGTTTATCTGAAGGCCTTAACTTTGGGACATTGGGTTTAACAGCGACTGCTTTTACAATTACTCCTTCTGTGGGTTTGGGCTTTGGACTTTTTAGCTCAAAGCCTACCACGGGTTCTATCTTAGGAAGGACTAATATAGGAACAGTTGCAATTATTGTATTAAAATTAACATTTGTTATGGTTTTAGATATTGATAGTTTTATATATTGTTTTTTTTTTATATATTGGGGTTTTTAGCTGTTTAAATTGGGTGGGTGGGAGATGTATGCATGGGATGGAGATGCGTGTGATGAATTCGTGATAGATGTATGGACAGGCCTGCCGAGCCTGAGGGAGGCCGGGGACTGGGGGGATGTGGACTCTGGAGTCAATGAGGGTTGGAGTATACTGGTCATTCAGGGAAGAGGCAGATATGGCGGGAGCAGGAGGGTAGGTCGCACTCAGGGAACTCGGTCCTGCTGTCTCGTAGCAGTTCCTTGTTCTGGCCCTTCTGAAAAATCTAGCTCACCCCAGGACCCTGGTGATGAGCATAGCTCGGGCCCTGGGCTCAGACTGTTGCTGCTCAATGCCAGGTCGGTTAATAATAAGGCCCCCCTCATCCATGACCTTTTCAGTATGCTGATGATACCCAGCTGTACATTTCTACTGCTGGCCAAATCAGTGAAGCGGTTGAGGTGATGTGCCGGTGTCTGGAGGCTGTGAGGGTCTGGATGGGCGTTAACAGATTGAGGCTCAACCCTGACAAGACGGAGTGGCTGTGGGTGATGCCTCCCAAGGACATTTCAATCTGGGGGGTAAGGTTATAAACCCCTCGGAGAAGGTGCGCAACTTGGGAGTCCTCCTCGATCCACGGCTAACATTGGAACATCATTTGTTGGCTGTGGCGAGGGGGGCATTTGCCCAGGTTCGCCTGGTACACCAGTTGCTCCCTTATTTGGATCGGGAGTCTCTACTCACAGTCACACATGCCCTTGTCACCTCGAGGATCGACTACTGCCATGCTCTCTACATGGGGCTACCCTTGAACAGTGTTCGGAGACTACAATTAGTGCAAAATGCAGCTGCACGAGCAATTGTGGGCCTTCCACGTTGTGCCCACATTTCGCCAACTCTCCGCACGCAGCACTGGTTGCCTATCGGTCTCCGAGCGCAATTCAAAGTGTTGGTTATTACCTATAAAGCCCTGGCACTGAACCAGGATACTTACGGGACCGTCTTCTGTCACATACTTCCCTTCGACCGGTGAGAGCGCACAGGGTCGGCCTCCTCCGGGTCCCGTCAGTGAAACAATGCCGTCTGGCGGGTCCTAAGGGGAGGGCCTTCTCTGTTGTGGCGCCCACCCTCTGGAACCAACTGCCTCCTGAAGTCCGCGCTTCCCCCACTCTCCCGGCCTTCTGAAGGAATCTTAAAACCTATCTCTGCCGGCAGGCCTGGGGTTGACTGTGGATCATTGAATGAATGATGAATGTGTCTGGGGTGTTATTTTTAATGTTTTTTAGTTTTGGACTTAGTTTTTGAAATATTATTTTATTTATGTTGTAAACTGCTCCGAGTCTTCGGAGAGGAGCGGCATATAAGTCCGAAAAATTAAATTAAATTAAATTAAATTAATCCACCGCTTCTGGAGGCAGGTTGTTCCACTGGTTAATTGTTCTAACTGTCAGGAAGTTTCTCCTTAATTCTAGGTTGCTTCTCTCCTTGATTAGTTTCCACCCGTTGCTTCGTGTCCTGCCTTCAGGCACCTTGGAATATAGCTTAACACCCTCTTCTTTGTGGCAGCCCCTGAGATATTGGAACACTGCTATCATGTCCCCCTTCGTCCTTCTCTTCATTAAACTAGACATACCCAATTCCAGCAACCATTCCTTATATGCTTTAGCCTCCAGTCCCCTAATCATCTTTGTTGCTCTTCTCTGTACTCTTTCTAGAGTCTCAACATCTTTTTTACATTGCGGTAACCAAAACTGGATGTAGTATTCCAAGTGTGGCCTTACCAAGGCATTGTAAAGTGATATTAACACTTCGCATGATCTTGATTCTATCCCTCTGTTAATGCAGCCTAGCACTTGGCCTTTTTGGCAGCTGCAGCACACTGCTGGCTCATATTTAGGTGATTGTCCACTAGGACTCCGAGGTCCCTCTCACAGTTACTACTATTGAGCAAGGTACCCCCTATACTATACCTGTGCATTTGGTTTTTCTTCCCTAAATGTAGAAACTTACTTTTTTCACCATTGAATTTCATTTTGTTAGATAGCGCCCAGTGTTCAAGTCTGTCCAGATCCTCCTGTATCCTAAGCCTGTCTTCTGGAGTGTTGGCTATTCCTGCCAGCTTGGTGTTGTCTGCAAATTTGATGAATTCCCCATCTATCAACTCATCCAAATCATTGATATAGATATTGAAGAGCCCTGGGCCCAGAACAGAGCCCTGGGACGCCCCACTACACACTTCCATCCATGTAGATGTGGTTCTATTGAGGACCACACACTGAGTACGGCCAGTCAGCCAGCTCCAAATCCATCTGGTGGTGATGCTTTCTACCCCACATTTTTCTATCTTGTCAAGTAGTAGGTTGTGATCTACTTTATCAAATGCCTTACTGAAGTCCAAGTAAATTATGTCCACAGCATTCCTTTGACCCACTAATTTTGTCACTTGGTCATAGAATTCAATAAGATTTGTCTGGCATGATCTATGTTTGACAAACCCATGTTGGGTTTTAGTAATGACTTTGTTTGCCTCTAGGTGTTCATTGATTCATTGTTTGATTATCTTTTCCAGGATCTTCCCAGATATTGAGGTCAGGCTGATAGGTCTGTAATTTCCTGGGTCCATTTTTTTCCTTTTTTGTAGATGGGAACTACATCAGCTCTTTTCCAGTCCTCTGGTAGTTCCCCTGTGCTCCAGGATCTGTGAAAAATATAGTTCAGTGGCTCTGAGATCACATCTGCCAGTTCCTTGAGAACCTTGGGCTGTAATCTACCTGGTCCTAGTGATTTGAACTTGTCTAGGCTGGACAGGTGCTCACTTACCATTTTCTTGCCTATCTTAACTTGCGTTTCTATTCTGTTTTTTATGGCACTATTTTCGATAGGTTGGTCTGTTTTTTCCCTTTGTGTAAAGACAGATGCAAAAAACGAGTTAAATAGTTCTGCTTTCTCCCTGTTGCTTGTCACCTTCTTGCCACTTTCACCCACTAATGGAACAATCCTTTCCTTCACTTTTTTCCTGTTTTTTACATGTTGAAAGAAGCTTTTTTTGTTATCTTTGACTTTGGTCACAAGCTTTAGTTCATTTTGACCCTTGGCTTTCCTCACTTCATCTTTGGAGGCTCGGGCTATTTGCTGATATTCTGACTTAGTTATGTGCCCTTTTTTCCACTTTCTATACTTGTCTTTTTTATCTTTCAAATTGTCAGAGAGTTCTTTATGCAGCCATGCTGGTTTCTTTTGAGAGCTGTTATTTTTCTTCTTTGTTGGTATTGTGCTAGACTGGGATTTATTATCTCATTTTTCAAAATTTCCCAAGCTTCTTAAGTTGTTTTCCCCTTGAGGATTCTCATCCATGGAATCCTTCCCAAGCCCTCTCTAAGTTTATTGAAATTAGCTCTCTTGAAGTCCAAGACTCTAGTTTGACTGTGTTCTATTGCTTGTGCTTCCATAATGTTGAATTCCAATATTGCATGATCACTTCCTCCCAGGGTTCCTATGGCTTCAACACCTTCTATCATTTCATCTCTGTTAGTGAGAATTAGATCCAAAATGGCTAATCCCCTAGTTCCCTTCTCTACTTTTTGGGAGACAAAGTTGTCTGCTAGGTTTGTCAGGAATCTGTTTGATCTTCTACTTGGTGCAGAGTTTGTCTCCCAGTTGATGTCAGAGTAGTTAAAGTCCCCCATTACTATTGTGATGTGCTTCCTACATACTTTAGTTAGCTGACTAGCAAAAAGTTCATCTATTTCCTTGTTTGGCTGGGTGGCCTGTAGTATATACTTATGGCAATGTCATTTCCCCCCCCTTTTATATTGACCCAAATGCATTCAAGACAGTTTTTATCATTGTTGTGTTCTATTTCTGTAAAGATGTAGTTATTTCTTATATAGAGAGCAACTCCACCTCCTCTTTTATTTGGTCTGTTTCTTTTAAATAATTTAAATCCCTCTAGCTGTGTGTTCCATGTGTGTGTTTCATCCTACCATGTTTCCGTAATGGCAACAATATTATATCTTCCCTTATTAACCTGAATTTCTAGTTCACCCTGTTTGCTGTTCATACTCTGTGTTCCCCTATTGTCTTACCACCTAATTGGTTAGTGCACTTTGTGTGGCGCTCACTATTAGAGGCTTGATTTTGACAGCAAGGTTGGTATTCTTACATGCACTGATAGCCCTATAGTTTTTAGATTGCCAGGGACAGGGTTGTTCTGTATCAATTAACTCACTGTCCCCGCTGTTTAGTTTAAATTTTCCTCCAGAAAATCTGTGAATTTATAGCCGAGTAACTCAGTCCCTTTCTGTGATGGATGCAAACCATCTCTTTTGTACATCTTTCCATTGGACTAGCTACAGACCTCGTGACTAATATATCCAAAGCCTTCCCCTTTACATCACTCCTTTAGCCACATATTGAATTGTGCTATGCATTGGCCTTTTCCATTTTGCTCCTTGTACACTGGTAAAACCTCTGAGAAAGTAAGACTACAGTCTATTCTGCTAAGTTCCTTCCCCAAGCTCTGGAAATCATTCTGCACAGAGAGTACATCTTTTTGGGACAGATCGTTAGTGCCAAGATGTACAATAGCCTCCACATCACAGTCCTTGCTACCATTCTTGATTATTTTAGAAATATGCTTCTTGTCCTTACTGGCAGTAGCACCTGGAAGACACCTGACCTCTTTCAAAGCCTCTGTGTCCTTTCCTAAATTTATATCCCTTATAATTGAATCACCTACCAGAAGGTAGCTTCTCTTTTTGGATGCCTTTCTGTTCTTGCATGACTGATGTGCAATACCTGATTCACACTTCTCCCTGTCGAAATCTAGTTCTTTATCTCGGACCACAATTCCCTGTTATTTGAGTTATCTTCACAAATACCTTTACCTGTCTCCTTAATGTCCCTATTAAGGTCAGCAAGGGCACTGTAACTGTTGTGCAGGGACACAGCAAAAGCTTTGTGTTTATTTATTTATTTATTATTTTGACTTATATGCCGCCCTTCTCCTCAGACTCAGGGCGGCTCACAGCAAATAATACAAGTACAAAATATAAATCAGTTAAAATGGTAGTATACAATATAAAAAACTATAAAACTATACCCACTCATACAACATACAGTCCCAATCAAAGGCCCAGAGACAGAGCACAGCTCACACGCCCTAAGCCTGTCTGCATAGATGTATTTTTAAAACTTTTTGGAAAGCTAGGAGGGAGGGAGCAGTACGAACCTCTGAGGGAAGTTGATTCCAGAGGGCTGGGGCAGCAACAGAGAAGGCCCTAACCCTAGGTCCCGCCAAATGGCATTGTCTAACAGACGGGACCCGTAGGAGGCCAACCCTGTGTGCCCTAACCGGTCGCTGGGATTCATGGGGCAGAAGACGGTCCCGCAAGTATCCTGGCTCATTGCCATATAGGGCTTTATAGGTCATAAACAACACTTTGAATTGTGTTCGGAGACCAATAGGTAGCCAGTGCAGCTCACGGAGGGCTGGAGTGATATGAGCATGTCTTGGGTTCACAGCTCTCACCCTGCCAGATCCCATGGTTGTCCACACTGCCCTTCTCCTGCAGGATCTTTGTGGTAGAGGGTGCTGATAGCACGGAGGCTTACTAGAGTAGAGGAACTGAACTGGACACCTAATTTCTGCCTGAAGAGCAGAGATTACATACCCTAGATAGATAATCTGTCCTTGTAGGCTAGTGATTTGTTTACAGATAGGACAGTTTCCAAGTTTGAAAAGAGTACTGCGGAAGACAGCTGCAAAGCAAGTGTTGCAGTGAACTAAGGCAGACATTCTTAGATACAGGGAATCTCAGATGCACTTGCCCTGAATGTACTGCTGTTTTTTATTTTTAGTTATATAATTATATAATTCGCACACCATTAGACGCGCGAGCCGCTACTTTGAAATGGAGTTTAAATACAGTATAAATAGAATATAAATACCATGGAGATCCAATCAGAGCCTATCTACTATCCTGGTGGAATGTCCCAAGACTTACAGTTCTTGCATCAGCTGAATGCAGTATAGCACGTCCCGGCAGCTCTGGTAGCTACTTTGAAAAATTTTGTTCATCTTTCTTTTTTTTCTTCATCTTCCTCTTCCCCTACCTTCTCTGGCCTGGAAGAGGAAGAGGTTAAAAAAAAGGAAGACACATATTTTTTACTACTGATTGTATTCACATTTCTGAAAAAGCAAAAGGGGGAGAAAGTTTTCTGCTGAAGTTTTTTCCTTAATAAAATGTTTATGAACTCAACATTCCATAAAGTTTCCTTCTGCTGGGTCAGGGCAATTTGTCTGACAGTGATTCTGCAGGGTCTCTGAGCTTTTCCAATTCTGCTGTTTGAGATTGTTTTAACTGAAGATGTCAGTAATTGAACCAAGGATCTTTTGTTTGCAAGATTTGAACACCATCACTGAGTTATATCCTGCCTTAATAATGTTCTGCTGAGCATCGCTGGACACAGAAATAAGAGTATGCAAAGAAATGGATGAGACAAATCTTTTCATTTTAAATGTGTGTCAGTATACTTCATATTACCTTTAGGCTATTCCTTCATTGTGATCCTATTGTGCACATTAAGGTTTACAACAAGAAATCAACCTTAACCAACAAAACAACAGACAGCCTGTGAGGCAAAGCCCTGGAGCTTTGAGGTGCTTGTTTGCCTGAAGGGTGAACATAGTTCACTGAAGCTCAGCAAAAGTTCCATGGTGTTAATAAATGTACAGCATGTAGCTGACAAAATGAAAAATGGAAACTCAGTTATAATACCCTAAAGGATCTCAGGGATATGTTCAACTGGTGGGATTCCAATTTGTATCTTAAAAGAAGATTAAACTGGTTGAACATCAAATCCTTTGGACTGAAGTGCAGAACACAAATCTTGAGGTTATGGTAGAATTTGAAATACAGTTAATGAAATGAAAGTGCTATTTTTCATTTATATCTTTTTCATTTTTTAAAAACAATTGGAAATACTGATTTCTTAATACATAAAGAAATCCCAGCTATATTGTCAGAGAACATTAAATGAGTCACTGTTGTGTGGAAACCATAATGGAAATTGCTTCAGTTATTCTGCTTCTAATTAATGGTCTTGGCCAAATCTACAGCTGTTCGGGGTATGATGGCAGGATTTTTTTTTCTTATTGATTCTTTTCTTTCTGCCAGTTTGTTTTATGGCAATTTTATAATTATTGTCATTTCTAGAGACACAGAGATAATTTTCTTGATAGTACAAATGACAGTTTTGAATGATATCATGAAGAAAAACACAAATAAAGTCCAGATTTCTAAATAAGCAAAGTTGAGTCAGTTGCTACTGAATTTTACATAAAGAAAACTTGAACCTGCAGTTTCTGCTTTTGGAGATATTTAACATGAAGTAAGTTTTCATAAACACTCGTATAAGGAATTAGATTCCTGGAACTGGTTCATCTTCCTCCAAGCTGACATCTGGAGAGATATCTGGGGAAGTGTCCAGGGGAATCATTACACCAGACTTATTCATGCTTTTAAAGTTTCCTCCCTTTCCTGACCATCAGTATCATTATCAAACTCTGACAGATCAAGCTCTTTTGGGAGACTCTCAAAGTAAATGCACACAGATGAACTAAAATTGCCAGTTATAAGTATGGGAAATATTCATGTATAGGATGCTCCTCAGTATGAATGTTTCCTACCTGAAGGCAGGACAAGAAGCAATGGATGGAAACTAACCAAAGAGAGAAGCAACCTAGAACTAAGGAGAAACTTCCTGACAATTAGAACAATTAACCAGTGGAACAACCTGCCTCCAGAAGCTGTGAATGCTCCAACACTGGAAATTTTTAAGAAGAGACTGGACAACCATTTGTTTGAAATGGTATAGGGTTTCCTGCCTGAGCAGGGGTTGGACTAGAAGACTCCAAGGTCCCTTCCAACTCCAAATTATTATTATTATTATTATTATTATTATTATTATTATTATTATTATTATTATTATTATTATCATCATCATCATCATCATCATCAATTCCCCAACATTGATGAGTGAATCATGGTTCAATTATCTAAAGTAAAAGTTTCACTAGGGTAACCTTTGCCCATGTCTCCAACTAAATGCAAAGGACACATTTGCACAAACAAAGACTGAAATTATATTGGCAACATTTAAATAATAAAGTACATTATTAAGCAAATATTGTTGAGTATCTTAAGAGAAAAAACTACTTTGCATCTTTCTTCTTTATTTTAAATAAATTAAATTATTCACACACATATACTTTGAGAAATAGATAAAGTAGAGAGGATTGATAGGAGAATAAGCCAGCTTTGGATATAGGCTGAAGAGGAAGTGTATCAAATTAGAATTAATGCAAGAATATGGGATGTCTGACTGCAGATATAATACATTTTCAAATTCCTTTCCCCCGGTACTGCCTTTACTCCAAGTAGAAATAGATATGGCAGAGAAAATGGTTCTAATCCATTGTAGTTTCTTTTTTTTCTTGTTATCAAAGAAAGTCACCATCTAGTTCCAGTGTGTAGATCCATTGCAAATCAGTAAAACAGAATAACAGAAAAAAAGTTGCAGGATAAATTCATTCATTTTGAACTATTGAACTATTTGAACCTATGCAGGGTCTTGTTTCAGCTTTTCCAAATAAGGAAAAGGAAAGGAAGGAGATAAATAGTCATTCTAGTATGCCCACTTCTTTTATAAGCAAAATGTCAAGACTGATTTGCCCTTTCACCTACATTTTCTCCCTTGCTCATAGCTTGACAGTGGGATGAAATGCAAAAGGGGGAAGAGTGGTATCTAGGCAACTGAGGCTTCTGAGAGCCAAAGTCACAAGTGCTTGATGGAGAAGGCGACTGTTACCATAACAAGAAGAAATGTTACTATTGGACAATGTGAACACCTGGTGGGTGGGGAGAGGGAGTTTATTGTTTAACTAAGCAAGTCTTCAAGTGGGAAAATCAGAGTTGGTTTCGCTTCTTCTGAGCCAATGTAAATTTTCAGTAAAGTATTATACTCTTGGTAAAATCATGTACCAGAAGTTTCTTTTTCTGGAAACGCCAACTGAACAGTTGACACAAAAGAGAATATGAATCATCAAAAAAGAGAACCGCAACGCTGCATATTTCTTTCTTGATTGAAATGGTATTTGAAGACCTAGTCTAAATCCATCTCCTTATCACCGTTAATTTAAAAGAGGCCATGATTCCAATTAACTGACACAAATGGTCTTTCTAAAAATCTTCATGAAATTAGTGGGAAGAAAAATTTTCTTCAGAGAGAGGAAAGTTTTTCAACAATATCTCACAGGAAAGAATTCCCCTCAAAAGCAAAGGGAACAGCACAAACGAAGAAAGCTTCATGAAGGCCATTTCCACATGAGATCTTCCTAATGGTAAGATCAGTGTGGTATTGGAACCAATTACTCAGAAAGGTAACTGCTCTCTTTTGCTGGATAATTTCAAGCAGAGGTAGGGCTGCTATTTGTTTGCCATGCTTTCCTCTGAATTTCTGCTCTGAGCAGAAGATTAAACTGTCCTGAGCCTACCATTCAGTGAGTCATCCCTTAAGACTTTCCTGAAGGATAGGAAAATATGGAAACTTTAACTAATAGAAGAAAGGACACACACTAAGGTCCTAATGGCTAAGAAGCACACTTTAGTTACTAAAGGCATTTTGGTCTTGTTCCATGAGAAATGAATTTAAAAATGCTAAAGCAAACATCCTCAGAATTGTTACTATTATATGTAGAGAGGAAAAATGGAAAAAGTTTGAACTTTATACAGCTAAATAACATAACTATCATAGCTATCTAACATAACTATCATATAGGCATAGCTATCAGTTTTAGCTCTAAGCCCTTAAGTGTTTTTTATGATTTCTAATCTTTTTCTTTTTTTACTTGTTGATATACAAAGAAAGGAAAAGAAGGGGAGACAGAGTGAGGCATGGTTATATATACAATTTTAAAAATCCAATAAATGTTAAAAACCAGGAATAGTTATCATGAGAGGCTTTAAACATACATTTATAAAATCATTGTTAGAATTTAAATAATAGTTTAGTACTTGCCACTAGGACATATGTGATCATCCAACTTGTATGAACTTGTGAATTAAGCTAATTTCATAGGGAATTCCATGGTCCTTGTTCTTTCTTCTTATAGTTGTTTTTCAAAACAACAGATGGGACAATATACAACAAACTATGTCATCTAACCAAACTATAATGACTGGCAGCGCAGATAGTTAGTAAATAATTAATACCGTATTAGTGTGAATCAGTTTTTCAGATAGAAACATTCTGAAGCAATATCAGAAAACATGAGCAAAAGCGTGAATTGAATTTCCAAGTTATAGTTATTTCCCCAAATACATTTCCAAGTATATACATTCTGCTTCAGTGCTAACAAGAATCTTTGCCTGGGGAAATTTTCAGCTGGCAGGAGTTACTTTTTCAAATGAACAGTTGCTTTTAAAAGCTGTCCACATTCCTCCTTCAGTTGCAGAGTTATTTCTTGAAATAGGGAGCACCATGATGAGAAAAAAAGCTCTTAGCAGTACATATATTATTGACAAAGGTGTGAAGAAGGAACTCCTTAACTTACATGAAGCAGCCAGTCACCAAGCCACCCATTTGCACACATGAGAAAAGTGAGGAAAAAAAGTGGGGGAGAGACAGAATGTTCTTTATTCCTGTTTCACAAAACCAGGCCTACTTTACTGTGAGCACAAATATAGAAAATTCTCATAATAGTTCTACTATGCCTGTTAAGCAAGCCAGAATTCCACCCAATCTTAACACTATACACATTGCATTTAATTCAGATTTTCTTTCCTATTGTGACACAAAAATGCATACACAAGCACACAAGGCCTTGTCTCATACTACACAGAGGCAGAAGCTCATTAGGGATATGTGGTCTCTCCCTTTTCTTTAATAAGATTATTCACAAGGAAATTTGCTAATGCATATTCAGCTCATGGAGGGAAAATTCAGCCATCTCCTAATGACCCAGCTTCCCTCTAAATAAAGCATCAGCAACTAAGGATGGGAGGGTACCCCTATCTAGCCTTATATGCCTAAACATCTCTTTAATTTAGAGATTCCAAAAATGCTTCTCTTTTTTTTCCCCTTTCCAAAGTTCCACTGAGGGTTACTGAAAGCGTAGGCAGAAGTGATAGACAAATCAGGGTAGAATGATGGAAGCTATATATAAGAATCTGAAGATATGTATGATCATAAACAAGCAGTTTTATTATCACAATGCATAATCTACAGCGTCTTGTATTGGGACATAAGTACAAAAGAGTGCAGTTTGTAATTACGGCATAATGGCCGATGCTGTGTATCATGTTTTCTTCTTCATCACTCTTAGCTTCAAACAATGTATCTAGAAAATATTGAGGAAAATCTTCATGAAGTTCTTTTTCAATGTTCAAGATATATTTGTCACATTTACTATTTACATTTGGGGGTGGGGGTATTCAAACCACAGTTGATTAGACATAATTTTGAATAAATATGCAAGCCATGAAGCATGTCCTAAAGAGAAATGTACAGATCATTGAATGAAGGATTTGCAACTGCTACATGCATTCCCTGTGCTGAAAGGGACAGAAAGGTACATTTTATAAATGTCACTATTCCAGGCTGCAAGTTTCTTTCATGATCTTCTAGTGTATATAATGGAAAAATGTTATCATCGTAATAATACTGGATTCCTTTTTCATTCTCTTGCATGTCTGCCATCATTTTTAAAAAGCTAGTGGCTATTAAAGTCCACCATAATGTAAATACAGTGAATCTATATGATCCCCACTGTCTTCATGTGATACAAATTAAGAGTCTGTATTTTGCAGATCAAAAGAAGAATTTTGCCCCTCAAAAGTATATTAATTTTTTATACATGGCAGAGGATTATCTGCTATATACCTATAGCCATCCTGTTTTATTTAAGGGGATAAGTAACAATGTGCAAAGGATAGAAAAGGAATAAGAAATAATGTGGGGTGGGGAAATAAAGACATACAATAAAACAAAAATTGTTAAAGCTAGTTTACCAACACTTTTCACTATACCTCTTGTAAAATGCAGACAATTGCAGTCTTCTTGTTCCCAGCTTTCCATTTATAATACCTAGCAAAATAATTTTTGTCCTGAATTGCTTTCATTCAGAATGATGCACAATTTTGCCCCAAACTCATAGAACCATGAGTTAGAATTTCCAACATTGCTGAATCCAGCTTGATGTGACTCATCTCTGATGTTTCCAGGATTCAGTGCAACTATCATCAATCCATGGAATCCTACTTTCAGATATAGTTCAGATATGTCCAACCTGTAGCTAACAGGAGCTGCATGTAGCCTTGGGCAGCTAATAATGTGGTCCACAAAATTTTATAAAAAAATAAAAAATTAGGGAAGTTTATGTTTTATATACATTAACTATAATATATATTGTATATGTGGTCCAAGACAATTCCTCTTCACTCAGTGCAGTCCAGACAAGCCAAAAGTTTGAACATGCCTGGCCTAGTTGATAAATGTTATAAACCTTCCAGAATTAAACCTATAGCTTCACTTTCTGGCATTTATTTAGGAAATACGTGAATAAGCCACATTCCTTCAAGCTTATAACACTCTTCTTTATTGTCTTAGTTGCCGAGATATTGTAAATGGTTTATCTATGTAAGAAGTTGCAGAGTTACAGAGATATATGGTAAACCTGCAATTGGTCCTATCAAATCCTCTGTTTAAATTTAAGTAAGTTTTTTTTATTTATGACGTGAGGTTGATATTCATTTTAATAAGCATCAACATTCCTTCATGTAAAGTTTTGTTTTGTTTTTGCCTTCGAGTTAGACTTTACTCCTAGTAACTGCATGGACAAATCAATTCAATTATTTAGACAACATTTTTAAAAGTGGCTTGCAATTGCCATCTTTTTAGCCTAAAGTCACCCAGTTCCTGGCCTGAAGTCACTAAGATGGCTTCTATGCCTATGGCAAGATTAGAAGTCAAACTTTCCCTCGCATTACTTACTAGAAACTCTTCTTCAGCTCGACTGCTTTTGAGGCTATATGTCTAATCTGCAGAGCTCAGCCTTCTGCTATTGTATCATTCATGCAAGCCTCTCCTTTGTACTTGGTGGCTGAACTTCAAAGTCTGAAAGATTTTGAATGATGCAGTCAAGGAGTCCTGAACGCTTGCTGGCTCTAACTCCACCAGAGTAGAGTCACCCACTCCAAGACTATTATCCCTCACAATACCCTCCTAGCTCTTTCCTTTTCTTCCTCATCAGAAAACACATGAAAGCAGTGGCATAATAAGTGTTCATTTTGTTGTATATCTTTAATTTATGTACAAATATATGGATACAATCTTCCTTTTGATCATACTGGGGTTATTGGATTACAGCTTTCTAACAGAAGAAAAATGCATCTGGTATCCCAAATGTTTAAGGGAGCAAATGAACCTTTACCAAAATTAGGAATACTATTAGGACATTAAATCATTCTTCAAATTAACAGAATATCATTTTCGCTTCACATATATTTGTTTTAAACACATAAGTTGTAATTTTGGCAACATCAATAAAGTATTGTCCATGCTGTCATGCCAACAAACTGATTCAAGCAATACTAAAAGTGTTGATTCAGTATCTGTCTTTAAGTATCCACTAGTATTATGCTCATCATAACATGCATATTGATAACATCTGCATTTTGTTTACAGCAGGATAGGGTTAGTTTTATCTACATGCAAAACTGTCACATCTGTTTTTATGATTACCTATACTTGCTGATTAGACTTATTAGCATAACATACTTCAGCAAAATGTCAAATCCTTTTGAAATAATTACACAGAAGACTCTTAGCATCTTCTATAACTCGCCAGACACTGTAATGGGCCACATGAAAACATGATCTCCATAATCATTAATTCTGTTGCATTCTTTGCATAAGTGAATATTTCTCACTTATATAGATGATATAAATTTGCCCTTACATACAATCCATCATTGCTCTTTAGCAAAATCCATTAACTTGAATTCTTCCACGTGTATTTCCATTTATGGTGCAATAATTATTGGGTTTTTTCTCAAAATAAAATCCCTATCCAAAAATATACTTTATAAAGTATAAGTTATAGATATGTATACCAATTAACTGACCTCTGCTGCATCTCCCAATTACACAAATTACATTACCTTCCTAAAAAGCTTTACATTGCTGTTGGGCTTATATTTCTCATTGGGTTTCCTTTCAACTTGGGCTGTTCAAGAAAATATTTGGAAGCAATCAGGCAATGGTGCTTTTTTTTCAAAGGGCAACTGGACTTTGTTTTTCCTAGAAGACATTCTGCTTCTCATCCAAGAAGCTTCTTCAGTTCAGAACTAGGATGAGAAGTGAAATGTCTTCAAGGAAAAACAAAGTCCAGTTGCCTTTTGAAAAAAGCACTTTTAGGACAGCCATTGCCTGGATGTCTGAGAATCTCCATAGACAATCAGGATCAGACTATTTCCATTGTATCAGCCCTTTATTATGTATCATCTTCCCTATTTCTTTTGAAGATATCCCTCCAAACATCCACACCAGCCTCTTCTTATTCTGTTTTAGTTTTCTTGACACTTAAACTGTCACTTTATACTCCTTAATTAGCAGAACCTATATCCCATTCCTATACAATTATTGTTTAGTTTTGCTCTTCATCCATACAGATCTTTTAACCTTCTCCTTTTTTTTACTTCTTTAGGGAATTGTTTGTATTTTTGTGTTTACTTAATAATTCATTCTTTTCAGAATCTCTCATTGATTTTTTAATTTGTTTATTCTTTAGGATTTCAAAACAACTTCTACTGAAGAGAGTCAAAGAAATGACCTTAAACGGAAAAATCAAGAGCCATTAAATAAGCAAAGAGGCTTCATAGGACATTCCTTAAGTCCTATAAAGCAAGATAGTATTCAGAAGAGTCTTAGGCAGGCTCCTTCCTGATTCACTGGGATATAAGAGGGAAGAGAGGAAAAGCACAATCAGATTTATAAAATTCAGCTATTATAGCCTCTCTTAATAAAGTACTCTTCCTAGGAGACAATTCCCAATCTGCTCTACCTTGTAAAGCTGATCTCTACTACTCATCTTTTCCTCAATTTCATTTAAAAATATATCTGACTTCCTCAAATCGAAGATATATGACTACCTTTTCTCAGTATATATAATCCTAGAATTACAACAGTTTGTTTAATGACCGTTCAAAGCTACATTCAAAGTTAACAGTTCAAAGCTACATTCAAAGTTAGCAGTGGATGGAAACTAATCAAGGAGAGAACCAACCTAGATCTAAGGAGAATTTTTCTGACAATTAGAACAATTAATTAGTGGGACAACTTGCCTCCAAAAGTTGTGGATGCTCCAACACTGGAGGTTTTTAAGAAGAGATTGAACAATGATTTGTCTGAAATAGCATAGAGCTTCCTGCTTAAGCAGGAAGTTGGATTAGAAGTCCTCCAAGGTCCCTTCCAACTTCGTTATTCTGTTACAATGGCACTGAAAAAAGTGATTTATGACCATTTTTCACATTTACAATCTCTGCAGCATCCCCATAATTACATGATAAAAATTTGGATGCTTGGCAACTGGTTCATATTTATGTCAGTTGCAATGTCCCAGGATCATATGATCACCTTTTGTGTCTTCTGACAAGCAAAATCAATGGGGAAACCAGATTCGTTTAATAATTGTGTCATTAATTTAACAACTGCAGTGACTCACTTAAAAACTATGGCAAAAAAGTCATAAGATGGGCCAAAACTCACTTAATTGTCTCATTTAGTAACAGAAATGTTGGGGTCAGTTGTGGTCATAAGTCAAGGACTACTTCTATCTGGTCTACCATGCAGTAAACACAAATATATGGTTATGCATTAACAGGGTTATTATAGCTATATGCCAGTTCTACCCTTGCCTCAGCTGCTAAAAGATGGGAGGATGAAATGGTATGAAAAATGTAATGTCTTCTTAATGAATATTATGCAAATTATCCCAGGCTTCTTCACTTTAGTTGCTTACATTTCCAATTAAGATATCTATGTTTTCTGATGTTAACTATGTTTTAAAATCACAGGACGCCAAGTTAAACAGTTACACAAGCTTTTTTTTTTATTTTGCAACAAGAGCAACCAAGAAGGATGACTCTTTCAACAATTCCTTCTTACACTTAACTGCACATTTGACATAATAATGGGTGAGTTAATTTACTCTAATTAAATACCAACTGGCTGTTAATGTGTTGTTGACAGAAACCAGCTAAGTATTAATTTAATGTGTTGCTCAAATATTTAAAAACTACCAATATAAAAAGCCAGAATCAGCCTTTTAGTGCTTATGAAATAAATCTAAATCTGAGGTGATTGCATGAAAGTAATTGGATAATTATCTAGCAAATAAAAGATATATGTGAGGCTGAAAATTGTATTATGGAAAGATGGTCCCATAAAATGAACATGCATTAAAAACTACCTCCAAAATGTAACAAATAGCGATGATTTCTGAAGAAATGCAAGATTTCTTAATATCCTATTTAGTACCATCTTAGAAGTTTTCTTATTTACAACTGGAAGCTATTCAGTATTCTACTATACTTTTCTATTTCGAAATAGGGAAATATTCCTTTTCAGGTTCTCTAGGGCATATCAGCTAGAATCAGTCCTGTTCATCTTTCCTTGTTTTCCATCATGACTAAAGGGAGGCTAAAATAAATCTACCATTAGTGGATGACAGACCCAAACAGCTCCAAAATTAAAACTAAAATAAAAACAACACATATTTGTTTCATCTCTGAAAGAAGTAAGAGGAATTCTTTCATGGATTTTTATTAACAACATTAACAGTGCAAGAAAACCCTGCTTTTGGAAAATTGTTCCATATTTCCTCATTCCCAAGGTAAATCAACCA
This sequence comes from Bothrops alternatus, assembly GCA_034064705.1. Taxonomy (NCBI): domain Eukaryota; kingdom Metazoa; phylum Chordata; class Lepidosauria; order Squamata; family Viperidae; genus Bothrops; species Bothrops alternatus. The sequence goes on along the minus strand of JARGCV010000053.1, from coordinate 4,333,846 downwards.
TCCAATTTTTCTCCCTACAATTTTCCAGAAGTTATTTATGCCCAGCTTTAGTTTGGAAGATAAGGGGATTTTTATGGAATAATATTCAGATAAAAGTGTCTGACAGGAAAGAAGGCTGGCCATTTTCAAAATCCAATTGTTATAAGCTATGTTATTACCAACTGTAGTTGAACAGCCTGGCCCTAGCTTAATTTAAAATTATGTCCATGCAGAATCAAGTTTTTAGAACACGAGGACAAGGTACACTGCAAACACTTTATTTTTTTTTTTCAAATGCTGACTCAAAAAAAAAAAGCACAGTCAGAATGCACAACATTCCTAAATGAATAAATTACAAAAAACTGAATCATAAACAAGCCCCTATTTTTAAGATTCCATTGTCACTGGCCAATGTACTTTGCACTAAAAATGAAATACCATTGTTTAGTATTTATTTCTGAAACAATAAAAAGCTTTCAACCAAATCTGTACAGGGCAATGTTCTCACATTGCTAGGCTTTCTGCTGTTTTATTACATTGCCGGGACTACAAAGCTAGTCAGCAGAAAAGGGCTGAACAATTGGGGGTGGGGGTAGGACCACAGCTTACAAGGCCTTTTCAGTTCTGAACAACTTCATTCATCAGTTTTGCAGGACTCTGACGTTTCTACAGCACTGCACATGAATGGGCAGAGCATGGATGCAGAGATGTGGTAGTCTTTATTCATCTGTGTCCATTAAGGACATTTGTATTGAGGGAAGTTAGCCCAGAGAAGGAAATATTAAAAGGGCAGGACAATATATATATATATTTCCCCAAAAGGATTTTTAAAAGCATTTTTTTAAAAGCAGAAACCAAACCTGGCCCCAGATCTATCTTTCTGCCCCAAGCAGTAGCCAGCCCTATACCAATGCAAATGTAAAACCATCAGGAAGGTTGGAGCCAAGGAACTCAAGAAGACAAAGAAACTCTTAAGAGTCATTAGCCCAGCCCCAGGGAAGCAGGAGATGACTTTTGGGACATAATAGGACTAAACCACAGATACTAAGGCCTAGAAAAGCACTCAGACTCAGTTCAAAGTTCATGCCACAGGAAGAGGAAACTTCCAAATAAAAAGCTAGAGTGGGTATAAAAAAACCCCTTGCCCATGTGCTCAGCCCTTCTCTCCTCTGCTCTTTCCTGCAAGGACCATCTTTCTGCTTCTTCAATAAACTGTAACCATCTTCCCAAAGCAATCGCCATGTTGCTTATTTATTCCCGGCTTGGATGAACTAGGATGAAGACTTTACTTCTAACAGTATGTCTTAACAAGGCTATTAAAAATCCACTAGGAAAATCAACTACACAGAGATTTAAAGTTGTATTTCTTGAATTATCAATTAAGTTTAATGTTTTGAATAAGTAGGGAGTCTCAACAAGATTAGCCTGATTTAATTTGCTCATTTAACAGTTTCACTTCCATGATCTTGAAGTTGGAAAAATGAAATAATAGCCATTGGTCAAATGCAATACTTACTTTTCCTTCCTTCCACAACGGAAGAGATGATACACATTTGTTTTCAGCATCTCTCCTTGTTACTTTTTCCCAATTGTCTTTTTCCAAATGAGGAATTGCAATTTAACATGATACAGTGTAAGAATTGTTTTCTCAGTGGTGGATTTTTGCATCTAGATCACATGTTCATTACAATTCATCTTAGTTTCTCAGGCTGCTTTTTAAAATTACAAAATGGTTTATGGGAATGACTTGTGGCCATATTTAATCAGTGAGCCCTTTAAGTGCTTATTTTGCAAACATGCAAAGAAACAGAAAACAACTTTTTGCAGACAAGAAGTATTAAAATAGTAAATACTAAGATTTCCCATATGCTGCCAGTTTTGTAGGGGAGAAAGTGTGTGTCCAAAGCACATGTTTATGGATATTGAAGATATCTAGTTTATACCTGCTAATGTATAATTCACCAAAGAAGCCTAGTAGGCTGAAAAAGCAGTTTAGTGAATTGACTGCACAATCATGTTGCTATAATAATATTTAATCATATTGGGCAGAAGGCGCTTAATATCAAAATGTTTTTTTAACCATTTCTCTTTCCTTATGCCCTGCATACAGATACGTTCTACTTACTTGAACTATCTTCTATTATTTCTCAGTTCTATGCTGATGTCACCATCAGATTTACTAGTGCATCTTTTTCCCATCAGTGGGTTATGTTAGTTTTCTTTCTCACTTTTTCTGTAAAATATTATTTATATATTAGTTTTACCTGAGCCCGTTCATGTCCATCCATAAATTACCTGTAAGTGCTTTAGAAAGACTGACAGCAGATATTGCAATTCAATGCTTTTGTTTATTTAAGGATCTTTTTTTATTAAAAGTTACATGAGACACTCAGCACTTCCAAGGAATTCTTTCTAATATAGGAGAAGAATTTGTTCTTCTCTTTCTTAACAGATCTGAACTTTTTCAATCCTTCCCAAAATTATTGACAATTCATATCACTTGTTCCTTGCGTTATGCCAATGTTACTTCAGTATTCCAAACTTCAGCTACAGAAGATAGATTCCAAATTATAATTCAAAATAATGAATTTGGAATTGAGATTTATTCAGCTCAGCTATCATCTGGATCTTCCTCCTTATGTTAGAATTCTCAGCAAAACAAGTTCCATTATTGTTCCATTCCATTGTGTTTGATTCTCAGAGACAGTCTGAACAAATCCTGCAGCTTCCTTAACAAGGATTTTCAGAAGTAGATTGCTATTGCCTCCTGCTTAGGGCTGAGAGACCAAGATGGCTTTGTTCTTAAGCTGCCTAGAGTAGCCCCATGATGAGATAGGCAGTAAATAATTTTAACCAACCAATCAATCAATCAATCAATCAATCAATCAATAGACAATAAAGAACTACTTAGAATTAACTTCATATGTCATTACTGGTTCTTTGTGCTTGACAAGAAAGGTTTATGTAATACAGGTAGTCCTCAACTTTAGATTGCAATGGACCCCAGAATATATGTTATATGCCATGAGAGTCATAAGTCGAGACATCCACACGACTAACCCAACTGTATGATTTGGGGGGGGGTAGTGGTTGTTAAGTAAATGCAGCAATTATAAAGCAAACACTGCAATCATTATGCAAACCCATTGTACAAAGTGGTTTCTTTCTTTCTTTCTTTCTTTCTTTCTTTCTTTCTTTCTTTCTTTCTTTCTTTCTTTCTTTCTTTCTCTTTCTCTTTCTCTTTCCTTCCTTCCTTCCTTCCTTCCTTCCTTTTTCTGGAAACAAGAAGTAATACACTGGTTTCCAGAAAAAAACAGTAAATCTTATATGACTGTGACATTCTGCAAACAGTCACAAATGAGGGCTAGTTGCTGAGTGTCCAAATTGTGATCACATCCCCATGAGGGAACCATAGCATCAGAACTTCAAATCCATGTTGTAAGTATCTTTGAGGGATCTGTCATAACTTCAAATAACCACTATGTAGATACATCTTGAATAAGTGATCAGTCGTAAGTTAAGAACTAGTGGTACCCCAATATTAGAAAAAATCCTTATATCAAATACAACAGGTTCTTCAAAACTGTTCAAAAAAAGAGGGGGTGGGACTTGGAATCTGAACTTTATGAGTTAGCTTTTATGGGAACATTTTAAATTAATTTTGGCAAGCATCAAAAATGGCCAATTAAAATAATTCAGAGATAGCTCTCCAACCCCTTAAAATTACATGACATTAATTAAATTTTTCCAGATTGTACTATCAAGTTGGTTAATATTATCATATTGGGTGACATTGCCTAGTTAATTATTAGTTTTGGATGGATGTTTTTTGAGAAAATTTGAAAAGGTATGCCATAATATTTTATAATTAGTTCTAATTTAGCTTTAATAATAATTTTGCCTATGATATATAAAATGATATCACAGATACACTCAGTATCAAGAAATTGTATGCTGAAGTACATATTCTTTGAATCAATGCTATTGAAAATTGTGGGGAAATAGAAGTAGTGATATGTGTTAATTATATTTTAATTGAAATTTTTAAGAAAAGGGAAAATGACGGGAAAGGGAAAGTAAAAGACAAAAAAGGAAAAATAAGTAGATTAAGTATCATCACCTCTTATTGATTGTGTCACATCAGGTCCAGCATCCTGAATATAATCTTCAGTTTTTCTTAGGCCATAAAAAGTGTTAATTGTCTCTATCAATAATTTAATTCCATGTTTTCAATTTTTATTGTTGCCATTTTAAGCATGAAAATTAAGCCTTGGTAGATGCTGCGATTCTTCCTAACCAAGATAGTTTTAGGTTTCTCCATCTAAAAAAAGGCTATCATTTTAATTTTCCAGTTATTTGAATAATTATTTTTATTTTTTTTAATGCAAATTGCTAGGTATTTAATATTTTCAGCTGTTGCATTAAATTCCATCATTGGATTAAACATCAGCAGCATATGCATTCAGTTGATACTCTTGAATTGCTTGTTTTTCTTCACATATTTTCTTTTTCAATGGTTCTAATGCCATTAAGTGAGGGACGTTATGGAGGAAAACTTATACCATCCCCCTTATTCTGGTATATTTTTGTGATAAAAAAAATATTGTGATGTTGGCTTCTTGTTCTTTGCCATGTAAAAATTTAGAGGCATAATTCATGTTCTTTAGAGTCAGTGCTTTTTTCTAAAAAAAAAAAAAAAGTGCCAGAACTCACACACATCATACAATCCGCCTTGCCGACCCTATAAGGTTCCATCCAAAAAAGGTTCTGGAACTCCGTTCTGGACATTCTATGAGAAAAAAAGCCCTGTTTAGAGACATAAGTATGAAATACTATTCAGAATTATAAATAGTTTTCACAGTCTCAAGAAAGATAATCATTGCCTTTTGATTGTTCTGATTTATATTACCAATAATATTCAAGATGTAGCTACTATCTCTCATGTATCACATGGGATAAATAGTTTTTAATTCACTTTGCAAGTATTGAGGTAAAAAGGTTGTAGTGAACATTCAATAAAGAAAGAGGTCTTTATGACCCTGGAGTTGGTTCAACTACATACGTAGGGGGTAACTAGGATGAGCCCGAGGGAAGGGTCAAGCACGTCATCAGTCTCGAGTCCAGTCTGGGCCCATAAGATACCTACGTCCAGCCAATCTTGAATTCCATTAACTCTTGTCTACCACCAATTTGCTTTGACATTAGTAGTTCAGATTCTTGTAGACAGTTTTAGCTTACAATAAATCTATATATTCATTTGAACTGCCTGGAACCCTGATTTTCTGTATTTGACAATATACACGACAAAGGAATTAAATTGATGTTTGAATCTCACACATTGCTAAATTAATCAATTTTAAAAAAGATTTGCAGCATATTGCCATCAGGCTCTGGATTTTTCTTCCCTTTTCATTTAAATGGTGCCAGAAACACCCCTGCTGCAACAATGCATTAATCACTTCTTGGACCCACCTGCAGGTCATTGTCCTGGAGTCTCTCACCAACTAGGAAGGGCAGGGATCTAATAAGCAGGTAATAGCCTGCTTAATACTCCACGGATCCTGTCCACTTCTTCAGGTCCAACAGAGTCAAACCATTCCCAGATAAACAGGTATCAAGAAATGGACCAGCTCCACACTTGAACTCAAACTGAGAATGCATCTGAATGATTCTATCCATTAGATGGTCAACAAATTCCTCTTTAGTTTGAAATGTATGAGTAGTTTGAACTAGTTTTGTAACAAAATATTTATTGTGATTTCTTCCTTTTTAATATATATGCTTGCATTTATATTTAGTTAAACAAGACACTTGATGATCTTACTGCACAATGTTACACCTGCAAAGCATCCAAAAAGTTTTAAATCATGCTAAGATGATAAGAGACATAACATTTTGATTACCAATCAGAAATTTCTGGCTGATTATTTTTTATCAATGGATTAGTCTTTATGCCTAGAATGTCACACTTGTAATATGTTAGACATGAAGACTAATCCATTGATTAAAAAAATGTTAATAAAACTATATAATGCATGAATAAAAGTGTAAATTAAAAATATAATGAAAACAAGTTAAAATTTTCAAATAAAGATAAAAAAATCAAGATTTTGGACTTTACATTACATTTGGTTTTCATACTTTTCATGCCCACAAGATTTCCCTTGCATAATATAATTCAGTGATTTGTCAGTACATAGCACCACCACATACTCTGCAATATTAACTCTGTGAATATTAATTTCCCTGTCTGAATGTATTTGTTCCTGACACATTTTGATTAAGAAGGAATGGGTTCCTAGCTGAGTAAAAAGAAGAAGCAAGCCTAAATGTGAAATCTTGCTTTCTTTATCCTGAGAGAACATTTTTCTAAAAATATAAATTAAAATATTTTGGGTTCAGCAGTTCTGTTCACAAAGACCATTCATAGATGGCTTCAGCTCATGAGTTTACTTGTGGTAATTACAGTATATCAACATTTCCAACACTATTTACTTTATCAGTAACTAAGCTTGGGTCAAATGGATTGAGATGGGTGGCTATAGAAATTGAATAAATAAATACAGTAAACAGATTGCCAAACAGCTTTCTATGTTTTATTTTAAAAAAAATTACACTATTATTAACACACAGAGATATTTTTCTCCCTACTTGCTTATCACGACATATGATTTTTGGGTCACCCAATGAATATAGTTTTAAATTGTCAGTATTAAGAAATGCAACTACAACTTTTCAGAACATTTACTCCTATTGCTATTTATTAACCCACCCAATACTGAATAAACCCCACTGATGAATATTCACTGAAATGTAAACTTAATACAGCATTATACATGACTCAGTTGTTATTTTAAGAAAAAAATAATCTAACCTAAATGGGGAATACAAAATGTATATTATATGCAAGGGCAAGATGTTCCAATCCAATAAAAAAAATTGTATGCAGTGATAGAAAAGCAACTGGAATCACCACTAAAAAATGAAGCTTTCTCCCTAACCCTGCAACTCCTCATTTCCAGTTTGCTTTTTGGCTAGTTTTGTTTTTCATTGCTTGGGTTGGGGTTTTGTTTGTATGTGTGTTTTTTTCTTCACAGCGAATAATGTCAATCATATAGTTTCTAGAAAAATAGAAATTAAATCACATCAATAGACACCTGGTTGCTACACTGAGTCCTGGCTCCTGGAATAAAACATAAACATATCATCATTGTAATCAACATCATCATTCCAGGTCAATCCATTTCAGGATGAAAGTCTCTTCATCTACTTTGCAAATAGCATTTCTTTGGATGTTTTCTAAGTATTTGAAAACTAAATGGTATCAGTAAAGGGTACTTGTTTTTCAACATTTACAGAATAATAGAGTTGGAAGGGACCTTGGAGGTCTTCTAGTCCAATCCCCTGCTCAGGCAGGAAACTCTATAACATTTCAGACAAATGGTTGTCCAATCTCTTCTTTAAAAACTACAGTGATGGAGCTCCCACAACTTCTGGAAGCAAGTCATTCACTGATTAATTGTTCTGTCAGGAAATTTCTCCTTAGTTCTAAGTTGCTTTTCTCCTTGATTAGTTTCCATCCATAGCTTCTTGTCTTGCCTTCTGGTGCTTTGGAGAATAGGTTGACCTATCTCTTCTTTGTGGTAGCCCCTTAGATATTGGAACACTGCTATTATATCACCTCTAGTCCTTCTTTTTATTAAACTAAGCATATCCAATTCCTGCAGCCATTCTTCATATGTTTTATCCTCTAGTCCCCTAATCATCTTTGTTGTTCTTTGTTGTATTCTTTCTAGAGTCTCAACATCTTTTTCATATCGTGGTGACTAATTTACATTAAAGAAATATCCCATCATCATGGGAATTGGTAAAGTCATTATCATACAAGAATAATAATTAAGAACATAGAAAAAATGTAAACTAATAAGCCATCTTTTGGTTCTGTACAAACTTTTCACACAAATTATTTAAAAATGAATCATACAATATTGGACTTTGTCAACAAGCTAGTTTCAGCAGTGAATTTAGCACCATAAATCATATAAAATGGTTCAATAAATTATTGAATGTCACAATGAAAACCAGATACCAGTTTGCCTAGCCTCCACTGAATTTGAAAAAATCTGGAACTCTGTTAAATTGGGTGCTATATTCCAAGCACTATAAAGATAACGTGTGGAACAGCCATACATCAGTTTCCTGAAATCAATACATAAAAATGTGACAGATAGCATCCACATAAATAAAAAGAGAAATGCCATCAATGAAAAAAGGAATTTGACTAAGGATTCAATTTCACCAAAACAATTCTCTCAGAAAGCCTAGAAAATATATCAAGATGATATCAACTGGTCCAAAGTAGGAATAAAAGTTAATGGTGCCTATCTATATTTTACTTATGGCATTGCTTTTTCCTCCAACAATATGGAACTCATTCAAATCTGAATAAGTAAAAAGTTAGCAAGCTGTCAGGCTTGAAAATGAACTTGAAAGAGACACAAGTAACATTGAACAACTATCTCCAACAACTGTCAGTCAGTCTGTCTGTCTGTCTATCTATCTATACTTCTATCCATTTATCTATCATCCATCCATCCATATCTTTCTAAATCCTGCTTCTTCCAAATGAATCAGACTGAATATGGACCGATGACATGGAATTGAAAAGGAGCTGGTTTTTAAAGTGTGCTGCAAAATAATCCTATTTCATAATTTAGAGCATGTTATCATTGTTTTGTAGCCATACATGCATGATAATGGAGGTATTCAAGGTACAGAAATGGAACTTGCCCATACATGGTAGACATATCAAGAAGATGTTAATATTTCAGTTTTTCAGATAGATGATAGCTGGAGAAGAGTGAGAGATTTTGAGAGAGAAAGATAATAGAGGGGAATAAATTACACATGGAAAGGAGAATTTCCCTCATAAAACTAGATAATCAAAATAGACAGAGATTCAGGTCCAATAAAAGTATTTTCTTCACCCACTGCACACTTAAACTATAGAACTGACTACCACAAGATGGCCAACAAATTAGAAGGCTTTTAAAGAGATTAGACAATTTCAAGGAGGATTAGGCTGTTAATGGCTAATACTTATGATGACCCTATTTCCTCCAGGCCATAGTGCTATAGATCCAGGAAAGAAGGTATGCAGCTTTATTTAATTGATTTTTATCACCAAAACAAAAGCAGAATCATCAAGTCTCCTCTGCAAGATAGTTTGAAGAGGATATTAGCTAGGCCAATATAAGAAATGAAATGATGCAATTTTTTATTATTTTAAGATATATAAACACCAAACCAAAATTTATTCAAATATTCAGCCATTCATATTCATATTGGTACATATGAGTGACAGAGGGAGAAAAAGAATTAGTGGATGTAGGGATGCAGATGTGTTTCTTCTCTCATGAATGGTTTGGAACTCCCCCCCCCCAAATATCTTATGGCCTGGAAAGATGTCAATGCATTCATTTCAGTGGAAGACTCCTGATGCATTCATGCATATAATCACATCAAGAATGTTATTTTCCAAAATGTATCACTGGAACTGAGCAAAAGAAGTGAATGAGCTGAAGATATTGGATTCTTGTCAAATTGTGACTACAAGTTTATCCTGTGTATATTTGGGAGAAAAAAAGTGAAGAATTTCTATATTTTTGAATGCCAATGCTTATTTGGAACTCCAAATTTCAGGAGAAATTTGGACAAATGGTATCTGGGAGCTTTTCTGTTTCCCTTTATGATATAGAGAAAAAGCTTCATCTACGATAAAAAAAATGATATACAGTAGAAAAGTCACTCCTGTATTTCATTGGATTTGCTTATGGCCATTGTTCTCCAAAGAAAATAAATGAATAGGTCACTAATGCTTTCACTATTACAAGAAGTGGTTTCTGAAAGATAACTAGCTAAGCCTCAGAGATCTATAGCCATTCTGATTAAAAGCATCAAAAAATGAAAGTAGTATTTCTAGCAAGCCAGAGCACAGTATGAAGTCAGCCAAGTGAAGAAAAATAGATACAAGTTTCAGGTTTTGAATCATTTAAATCTTTTAATACTACACAGAAGAGTTGCTGATGTATAACTTTTCATGGAAAAGGGAATGTTCCTATTTCAGTATTACTATTGTGGATTCAAAGAGAATGAGAAGCAGAGATTAAAAAAGAAAGGGAAGGAAGTACAGCTGGGAAGATTTATCTATTCATTTATTAGACAGAAAGGAAATGCCATATTGAATGAATGACTTTCCATTTTGAAGATTACCTGTGTGGCACTACACCCACTGGATTTTAAGATTCAGGATGGGACAGCTGCTTTGTGCTAATATGACAATAGTGTATTTGAGTGTATTTTAAAGTACTATCATTCTTCTTGAAGGAGTTTGAACAAAGTATGGCATTAGCTAGTTAATGCAGGAGATGACCAGGCTGAGCCCCAGGAAGGGATCAAATGCATCATCAGTCTCAAATCCCTGAGCACTCATGAGCACTCCAGCCCACTTGGAATTCTTTTGACTTTTATCTACTGCCAATTTGCTTTGACCATTAATAGTTCAGATTCTTGTAGAGAGTATGAGCTTGCAATAAGCTTTTATATTGATTTTAAACTGCCTGGACCACCCGATATTCCTGTGAAAAAGTACTGCTGTCAAGTATATGAAATAATGCAGGAAGCAAAAGTCCAGTCAACTTCATCTCCAGATTTAGTCTTGATTTTAATTTAATTTAAAAGCACTTGTAGTTCAGACATTCAAAAATATAGCAGCTTAATTTACTAAAACATGTCTGATAGAATGGTTTGTCTGTATGTTCAAACAATCTATGCAGAAATATAAGTGACTTGATGGTCTTCTGGTGTTTTAAATGAGAGATGAATAGGCAGTACTGAAATTCACTACTTATTTATTTCACCTCTGTGCTGCATCACATAATTGCACATTCTTTCTTGTTCTAACTTTGACAGAACATGACCCACCATTCAAGTTTCACTAAAGTGTAATGCCAGACAGCTTTACAGAAGAAGTCATCTCATGCCTATGGTTTGTAGCCTTGATTTACTATTAGGTTTTCCTCAACAGTCAGGCATTCTTTTCTGGCCAATGTTCTGATGAGAGTTTAACTAAGTTACCCTGTCTAATGAACACAGCACCTGTCTGTATAAGGATGCCAAAAGGGATTGATTTGTCTGAGCAGTTAAAATTTGCCTCCTAACCAAAGCATCAAGATATTATAAAATATTTGAGTTTCTACATGGGAATATGTGGAATGCTGATTGCTTATTTTGCTAATGGTTTGTGTCTACTGTTTACAATACCATTTATGGCCTTCTCCTGATACAGTCATAATTCATACTTGGCTTATTTTGTAAGCAGGAATGTAATATCATTTCTATAAGTTTTCTCTCAATGATATTATGAATTTAATAGTTGCAGTTGAGTGGATTTAGGCTTTTTTAGATTTACCTCGAAGATGAAGAAAATAGCATATTCATTCATTCTACATTATTTATATGCTAGTCCTTTTCTCTAAACCTGAGCAATGTACAGAATAAAATATTTTCAAATCTCCAACTGTAATATCCACATAAAATTATAAACTCCATAGTTATCTACAAACAACAAGGGGCAAAATGGCACCTAAATTTCTTCTCACCTACTTCCAAAAGTTAACAATAAGATGGTCTTTTCCTGTTTCCAGAAACTAGTGTGAGCAAGGAGAATTTTGAACATTTAGAAATTTTCTTTCAGACTAAGAGAAATTTCCACCCTATCATTTCCCAAGACACCTGAAGAGAAAGTAGCACCAGAAGATACTTCCCAGGATGGAAGGATTCATTCATAAAAAATTTAACCTTTTCTATAGTATATTTATTATTTTATATTATTTTAATGTAATTTATATTACATTATTATAATATTATATGAGCTGTGGTGGTTAGAATGCAGTATTGATCTGCTTAGATCAGCATTTGAACTGCCTAGAAGTTGCTGGAAAGAGCTGCAAGCTGGGAGTTAAGGGGGAGTGCAGAGGAGAAAAGTAGCTGAGCTCCTGGTTGGACCTCCATTGTACTTGAACTACCTAGAGCAGGGCTTTTCAACCAGTGGTACGGATACCACCTGTGGTACATTGGCACCTGGCAGGTGGTACGCAACCATCCTAGAAAAGTGGTAGCGGGGGAGGGGAATGAGCTGAACCGGTGGCAGCACTGCACAAGCCTGAGCTAGAGATGACTGGAGTTGCAGGGCTGTCAGAGCTCAGTGGAAACACCAGGATCAGTGCCATTTTCCAGCTGATCGGCGCTTCTTTGGGGCTGTCAGGGCTCAGTGGAAGCACCAGGATCAGTGTCAGGCTCCAGCTGGAGCTTGGTGCTCATCCTGGTGCTTCTGCTGAACCCTGAAGAAGCACCAATCATGCTGGAAAGCAGCACTGATCCTGGAGCTCCTGCTGAGCCCAGAAGAAGCGTCGATCAGCTGGAATATTGCAGCATCTCCAGGGTCTTGTGATTTACATTCAGATGCTTGGCAACTGATTCATATTTATGACGGTCACAGTGTCCAAGGGTCATGTGAAGTGACCAATACCTGCTGCAACCACCCAGCAGACAGGAATAAAAGCCAAACACCCCCACCCCACCCCCACTGCCAATTCTCAACAGAAATGCTCACAACAATGAAAACCTCAGACAGGAGGAAGAGCGCCACTGGGCAGGCAGGCAGGTGTCTTGCTTGGCTGTGGCTTGGGGGGCACTTTTTTCAGTGCCAGTGTAACTTCAAACAGTCACTAAGCGATCTTTGGAAAGTCAAGGACTACCTGTACTTTATCACTTTTTTTCTTTTTCCTTTTTTTGGTTATCAGGTTTTTGACACATTGCTAGGTGACTGGTGGTACTCGGATGTTGCCATATCCTAAAAGTGGTACAATGGGTGAAAAGGTTGAAAAGTCCTGGCCTAGAGGCTGCTGGAAAGAGCTGCAAGCTGTGAGTTAAGGGGGAGTGCAAAGGAGAAAAGTAGTTGAGCTCCTGGTTGGACCTCCATTGCATTTGAACTGCCTAGAGGTTGCTGGGAAGAGCATATATAGCTAAAAATCTAAAACAACAGTAGTACATTCAAGTGCCTCTGAGATTGTGATTTCCTTTTACTTCAGAATGTCTGGCTTAGTTCAGTGCAATACTTGTTTTGCAGCTGTCTTTCGCAGTACTTTTTTCAAACTTGGAAAGTGTCATATCTGTAAACAAATCAATGGTCTACAAGGACAGATTACTTATCTAGGGTCTGTAATCTGTGCTATTCAGGCAGAAATTAGGTGTCCAGGTCAGCCCTTCTGCTCTATTGAGCTGCCGCACTATCAGACCTCTCTACCACAAAGATCCTGCAGGAGAAGGGCAGTGTGGACAACAATGGGATCTGGCAGGGTGAGAGCTGTGAACCATAAAAAACAAAGTTTTCGCTGTTTCCCTGCATAACAGATACAGTGCCCTTGCTGACCTTAATATGGATACTAAGGAGACAGATCAAGGTAGTTTGGATATTGATAACTTACATAAGCAGGGGATTGTGGTCCAAGATGAAGATCTTGTTTTGGATAGGGGAAAGTGTGAATCAGGTATTACACATCAGTCATGCAAGACCAAGGAATCCAAAAAGAGAAGCCACCTTCTGGTTGGTGATGCAATTATAAGGGATGTAAATTTAGGAAAGGATACAGAGGTTTCAAAAGAGGTCAGGTAACTTCCAGGTGTTACTGGCAGTAGGGACAAGAAGTGTGCATGCTATTGTACATCTTGGTACTAACAATCTGTCCAAAAAGATGTACTCTCTGTGCAGAATGATTTCCAGAGCTTGGGGCAGGAACATAGCAGAATAGGTTGTAGGCTTACTTTGTCAGAGGTTTTACAAGTGTACAAGGAACAAAATGGAAAAGGCCAGTGTATAGCAGAATTCAATATGTGGCTAAAGGAATGGTGTAAGGGGAAGGCTTTGGTTATATTAGTCACGATGTCTGCAGCTGGTCCAATGAAAAAGTGTACAAAAGAGAAAGTTTGAATCCATCAAAGAAAGGGACTGAATTACTTGGCAATAAATTCACAGATTTTCTGGAGAAATATTTAAACTGAACAAAGGGGATAGTGAGTTAATTGATGCAGAACATTCCTGTCCCCAGCAATCTAAAAATTATAGGGTTATTAGTGCATGTAACACAGAGGGGTGTGTAGACAAGAATATAAACCTTGCTGTCAAGCAAAATCAAGCTTCTAATAGTGAGTGCCACACCAAGTGCACTAATCAAATAGATAGTAAGAAAAAAAAGGGAATTCAGGCACCACACAAGTTATGTAGAAAGTAAACACAGGGTCAGTCATAAAGGACTCAAATGTCCATATACCAATGCACAGAGTATGAACAATAAACAGGGTGAACTAGAAATTCAGGTAAATGAGGACAGATATGATATTGTTTCCATTACAGAAACTTGGTGGGATGAAAACCCAGAAATGGAACACACAGCTAGAGGGATTTAAATTATTTAAAAGAAACAGACCAAATAAAAGAGGAGGTTGAGTTGCTCTATATAAGAAATAACTACATCTCTACAGAAATAAAGCACAACAACGATGAAAACTATCTTGAATGCATTTGAATCAATATAAAAGGGGTGGAATGACATTGCCGTAGGTGTATACTATAGACCACCCAACCAAACAGAGGAAATAGATGAATTTTTTGCTAGTCAGTCAACTAAGGTATGTAGGAAGCACATCACAATAGTAATGGGGGACTTTAATTACCCTGACATCAGCTAGGAGACAAACTCTGCACCAAGTGGAAGATCAAACAGATTCCTGACAAACATAGCAGACAAATTTGTCTGCCAAAAAGTAGAGAAGGGATTTAGGGGATCAGCCATATTGGACCTAATTCTCACTAACAGAGATGAAATGATAGAAGATGATAAAGCCAAGGAATCTTGGGGGGGGAGTGATCATGCAATATTGGAATTCAACATTATGCAAGCACAAGCAATAGAACATTGTCAAACTAGAGTCTTGAACTTTAAGAAAACTAATTTTAATAAACTTAGAGAGAGCTTGGGAAGAATCCTATGGATGAGAATCCTCAAGGGGAAAACAACTTAAGAAGCTTGGGAAATTTTGAAAAGTGAGATTATAAAAGCCCAGTCTAGCACAATACCAACGAAGAAGAAAAACAACAGCTCTCAAAAGAAACCAGCATGGCTATATAAAGAACTATCTGATAAATTGAAAGACAAAAAGGACAGGTATAACAAGTGGAAAGGGGCATATTACTAAGTCAGAATATCAGCAAATAGCCCGAGCCTGCAAAGATGAAGTGAGGAAAGCTAAGGCTCAAAATGAACTAAGGCTTGCAACAAAACTCAAAAATAACAAAAGAAGCTTCTTTCAACATGTAAAAAACAAAAAAGGTTAAGGAAATGATTGGTCCATTAGTGGGGGAAAGTGGCAAGAAGGTGACATGAAACAGGGAAAAAGCAGAACTACTTAACTCGTTTTTTGCATCCGTCTTTACACAAAGGGAAAAAAACAGTCCAATCTATCAAAAACAGTACTATAAAAACAGATTAGAAACACAAGTTAAGATAAGCAAGAAAATGGTAAGTGAGCACCTGTCCCCTGTAGATGAGTTCAAATCACCAGGACCAGATGGATTACCCCTGAAGGTTCTCAAGGAACTGACAGATGTGATCTCAGAACTAATGAACTATATCTTTCAAAGATCCTAGAGCACTGGAGAACTACCAGAGGACTGGAAAAGAGCTGATGTAGTTCCCATCTTCAAAAAAAATAAAAAAATGGATCCAGGAAACTTCAGACCTATTAGCCTGACCTCAATACCTGCGAAGATTCTGGAAAAGATAATCAAACAACAAATGAGCAAACACCTAGAAGCAAATAAAGTCATTACCAAAAGTCAATATGGGTTTTCAAAAATAAGACAAATCTTATTGCATTCTTTGACCAGGTGACAAAATTAGGGGACCAGAGGAATGCTGTGGATATAATTTACTTGGACTTCAGTAAGGCATTTGATAAACTGCATCTACATGGAGAGAACTGTGTAGTGGGGTGCCCCAGGGCTCTGTTCTGGGCCCAATGATCTTCAACATCTTCATCAATTATTTGGATAAGGGGATATATGGGGAATTCATCAGATTTGCAGATGACACCAAGCTGGTAGGAATAGCCGATGCTCCAGAAGATAGGTATAATTGGTGGGCCACTGTGTGACACAGAATGCTGGACTTGATGGGCTTTGGCCTGATTCAGCATGGCTCTTATGTTCTTATGTTCTTAAGATACAGAAGGATCTTGACAGACTTGAACATTGGGCACATAATGAAATTCAATGGTGAAAAAAGTAAGGTTCTACATTTAGGCAAGAAAAACCAAATGCACAGGTATAGTATACGTTGTACCTGCTCAATAGTAGTAACTGTGAGAGGGATCTTAGAGTCCTAGTGGACGATCACTTAAATATGAGCCAGCAGTGTGCTGCAGCTGCCAAAAAAAAGGCAACACAGTGCTAAGCTGCATTAACAGAGGGATAGAATCAAGATCACGTGAAGTGTTAATACCACTCTAGAAGGAGTACAGAAAAGAACAACAAAGATGATCGGGACTGGAGGCTAAAACATATAAGGAACGGTTGCTGGAATTGGGTATGTCTAGTTTAATGAAGAGAAGGAGTAGGGGAGACATGATAGCAGCTTTCCACTATCTCAGGGGTTGCCACAAACAAGAGGAGTCAAGCTATTCTCCAAAGCACCTGAAGGCAGGACAAGAAGCAACTAAAGGAAATTAACCAAAGAGAGAAGCAACTTAAAACTAAGGAGAAATTTCCTGACAATTAGAACAATTAATCAGTGGAACAACCTGCCTTCAGAAGCTGTGAATGCTCCAACACTGGAAGTTTTAAAGAAGAGACTGGACAGCCATCTGTCTGAAATGGTATAGGGTTCCTGCTTGAGCAGGGGGTTGGACTAG
This sequence comes from Bothrops alternatus, assembly GCA_034064705.1. Taxonomy (NCBI): domain Eukaryota; kingdom Metazoa; phylum Chordata; class Lepidosauria; order Squamata; family Viperidae; genus Bothrops; species Bothrops alternatus. Next base: position 4,316,839 of record JARGCV010000053.1, on the reverse strand, counting down.
ATGACCTCCAAGGTCCCTTCCAACTTTTTTATTATTATTATTATTATAAAATGACAATAAAAATTGAAAACATGGAATTAAATTATTGATAGAGGCAATTAACACTTTTTTGTGGCCTAAGAAAAACTGAAGATTATATTCAGGATGCTGGACCTGATGTGACACAATCACATTATTCATTAGACATAAACCTCAGTCAACTGAACATTCAAATTGGCTGGCACTGATGGTTGACACATGTTGCTACCAGCATCCTAGGTGTCAACCAGGTACCTCCTTAAATATAAGATGTACCGAGTAGCGCAGTTTTTTTGTAACATCGCTGGAGTTATTGCAGGAAGCTGCAGTTTCTTGATGTATTTTGCAAAATTTTGGGACATAGTTCCCAGTGCCCCGATGACAATGGGTATCACTGTTACACGTTTCATCCATAATCGTGCAGTTTCGATGGCCAGGTCACGATATTTTGTAATTTTTTCCAGTTCTTTTTCTTCGACTCTGGCATCTCCTGGTACAGCAATATCAATCAGCTGCACTCTTCGGTTCTCAACAACTGACATGTTGTGTTCCAAATGGCGATCTGTCTGTATTTGAAAGTCCCACAAGATCTTCACCCTCTCATTCTCAACAACTTTTTCCACTCTATGTTCCCATGACTTTTCAGACACAGGCAAGTCATATTTTTTACGCAATGTCCAGTGGATTCATTTAGCAACTCGGTCATGTCTAGCTTTGTAATCAGTTTGCGTGATTTTGCTGCACTGTGAAACTGTGAAACAGTTTCAACTTTATCATTGCAAAGTCGGCAATTTGGATTGTCAGTGTATTTTTGTATCTTTGCTTTCATGGCATTAGTTTGTAGTGCTTGTTCTTGAGCAGCCAGTATTAAGCCTTCCATTTCTTTCTTGATGGTTCCCACCTTAAGCCATGCCCATGTCAAGCTGTTTTTCAAATGCTATCCATGCAGAGCTTTGGTTTTCCATCTATTTAATCTGTCATCCAGCCATTTTTCATTATATTCTGCCCGTTTCTGTTAATTTTATACTGCTCTCTATTTTCACAACCTGCAGCAGTTTTTCTATACTTTGATTCACATAGTCATTCAAACTTTGTTTTTCTTCTTTTACAGTTTGATGGATTTGCAATAGTCTTCTGCCCCCTATTTTTCTTGGCAGGTACAACCTGTTGATGTCACTTTGTGGATGTAGAGCGTGGAACATATTCAAAAGTTTACGCATTTTCCGGTCTAGGTTTTCCAGTTCAGCCAAAGTCCAGTTGATAATTCCAGCTGTGTAGCGTATCACTGGGACTGCCCATGTATTAATGGCTTTAATTATGTTTCCAGCATTCAGCTTTGATTTTAATATTTTACGGACTCTCCTGATTTATTCCTTTTGTGTTGCCTCTTTGACTTTTCCATTCAAGATGTTATCTGCTTCCAATATGCTTAGGTATTTGTATCCGTCATCCTTTGCTAGTGCTTTCACAATACTTCCATTTCCCAGTTCTATTCCTTCTACTTTTGCCATTTTTCCTTGTTGCATGGATAGTACAGCACATTTTCCGAGTCCAAAGTTCATTCTGATGTCATTGCTAAACAGTTGGATTGCGTTTTGATTCAAGTTCAGTGTGTAGTTTTCGCATGTAGTTTTAGGTCATCCATGTATAGTAGATGGTTTATCTTGCCATACTGGCTTGAGATGTAGTATCCCAGTTTTGTGTTTCATAAGATTATTGTCAATGGAATTAATGCGATGTTGAACAGTAGTGGTGAAAGTGAGTCCCCTTGGAAAATTCCTCGTCTGATGTTAATTTCACCAATGTTGTCCTCATTTGCTGTTAGGACTGTTTTCCATTTTTGCATACTTGCTTTAAAAAATGTACAGATATTTTTGCTGATTCCAAAGTTTTCCAAACACGCATTACTCCAGCTATGGGATAATGAGTCAAATTCCTTCTTGTAATCAATCTACACCATATTTAAGTTCATTTTTCATTATTTTGCATTTTTAAGTACCATTTTATCAATGAACAGCTGATCTTTTGTTCCTCTTGATTTTTTATAATTTTTTTTTCATTCTACCAGTTACAGACTATTTTCCATCAGATGATTTAATACTGAATTTGCCAGTATTCTTGTAAAAAGTTTGAACATTGTTGGCAGACAAGTAATTGGGTGGTAGTTGCTTGGTTCTATGCTCTTTTCTGGGTCCTTCATTATCAAGTATGTTCAGCCAGATGTTAACCATTCTTCACTTGTGGCATTTTGAAGCATTTCATCAAACTGAGTGGCCATGCGGTGAGGGAGGCTGGTGAGGTGTTTCAACCAGTATCCATGCAGCTCGTCCAGGCCAGGTGCACTCCAGTTCTTGACCTTCTTTACTTGTTTTGCAACCATGTCAGTGGTTATTATAATATTCTCCATTTTGTTTTCTGTTGCTTTAGATATCTTTGATACAGGAGGCAGTTTTATTATGTTCCACTTGGTTTTCCCAGTTCTTTCCAAAAGTTTAAAGTTTTTTCTTTACATGGGAGAACAGTAGTTTGGACTTGATTTTCGTCAATTGACCAATAGAAGAGGTGCTGGTGCTGGACATTTTCACGATATTGTTTTATATATTGTTTTATTCGTCCTTCGTATCTTTCAATTTTCTTTGCTGTTGATATTACACGCTGTTTTAGTTTTTCCATGGTTTCCATTATTGTTGTTGTTGTTATTTTCTTTCTTTCTTTCTTTCTTTCTTTCTTTCTTTCTTTCTTTCTTTCTTTCTTTCTTTCTTTCTTTCTTTCTTTCTTTCTTTCTTTCTTTCTTTCTTTCTTTCTTTCTTCTCAGATTGCTCCTTCTCCCAGGGCCAGGCCAAGTCAGGAAGCATTCTGATACTTCATATTTTAAAATCCATGATAAAGCCTGCAAGAACAGACATGCCAGAAGTAATTTTATCACTATTTCAAGCACAAACCTAAATGCAGGTAACCATGGAAATTAGGCCAGATTCTAATATCAGCAGAAAACATAATGTATAAGTGATCCCTGAAATTAGACTGAACAATCTACATAGAGATTTAGATTTTTCATATGATCACAACAAATCTGTAAAACAAGGCTACTAACCTTGGCTCTGAACTATGCTGATGAATAGCATAACTGAAATAAAAACTTGGCTTGAATCTATAGTTGAGGTGTAGTTATTGCCATTTCTCTAATTTATTCCCTTTAGCCATTTAAATACTACTGTTCTATTTCCCTTCTGTCATCACACATAACAATGGTCAGTGTTTCAACTGTGGGGTTGTGGTTATAGTATCCATCTTGACACTTTTTAACCTCTGCTCTGCCACAGAGGTCCCTATTCAAGAATTGGTCACCCTATTTTTAGTCAGCAACTCGAGACCTTAGGTTTGGGTGAATCAGTAACTAGGGAGGTTAAGCTTGGGTGGGTTATTATCTCTCCTCACGAGTTATAGGTAAAGCCAGAGAACACAGTCTCTTCAAGCTGAATTTTTGAATTACTCAAAAGTGCCATAAAGCAAAGCATCCTGTCTTTTTCCAAGATAAATCTCATGCATCCAACTGCAAGGACTAAATGCAAAATGTTATGAGCACTCTACAACTCATTTTAGTGTTTCAATAATGTTGCATCTGAGAAGTTAATTCTCAAATGTTAAGAGAAACCTGCTGCTACATCTTTCTTGTTCTCTCTCTATGTAATCCTGCCTCCCCTAGAAACATAAGGCACCACTCAGTTGTTCACTGAGTATCTGAAAGAGCACTGGGGCTGCTGTTGCTGCAGGGTAAAATGTATTTAACTGCAAATTATAGGCCTGTTAATAAAACAGGATGACTTCAACTGAAATAAACTGGTAAAAGGCAAATCCCAGGGGAAAAAAAGTCCTTTTGGGAGCATCTTTAAAGAGGACAATGAGACTTTTAAGACACAGCTTGAGTTCAGACCACATAAGAAATCTTCAGCTGCTAGCACTTGGAAGAAGCTTGAATTAGACACAAATGATTTATTTAGGAGCAGAGGGAAGACATAATGTTGAGGGAAGTATGCCTCAAACAATTTAGCCCTTCAGGCATTGTCACTGGTGTTGCTCCCTTGCTTTTCTTTCAAAACCATCAAGGAGCCGCTCTTTCCATCCAGCCAATATGCCTTACTCAAGGTGGGTTCTCAAACCATAGACCCAGGAAGCAGCTTTTGCAGCTTTCATTGCGGACAAAGCCCTGCATCCAAATGCTGTACAGTGATGCACTTTACCTTGATGCATTTGCAAATCAGCAGGTAGAGTCACTTGCTTGAAATATGAAACTATAATTAATTATTGTCTAGTACTCCAAAGTACATATGCCTCCCTGGATCACTGCAATGAGTACAATAAAATCATTGGGTTAAGAGGTTCAGGAGGACACCAATCTGAATTCAGCTTCAGTATACTGATTCCCCAGTGTTGTGTCCTGCGCCTGATGAGGAAATTCAGCAGGCCCAGAATTGTTGCAAAAGGTCCTGGGCAATTCTAAAAGCTGCTCAGGACCAGACAGAGCGGCGCCAGCCTTGTGCGCGTGCGCAAGGCGCGAAAACACTATATTCTTATTGGTTGTCAATGCCCGTGGTTTTGGGCATATAAAAGGCCTGCGTGCCTTTCCTCTTGTTGTTGGTTGTGAGTAGTGCGAACACAGAGTAATAAAGTTTGTTGGATACACCATGTGTCGTCATCTTTGCGAACGAACCCAAGAACACAACACTGGTGACGAAGATGGGAGTCTTCTGCAACAAAAAGAAAGGGTCTGAGTAGTTGCTGAAGAAGTCTGCAGAGGGAAGACGGTGTCTAACGAGCATTCCAGCCTGCCAGTACAGAGTCACTGGAGGGTGAGTTTGGCTATCAGACCCTTTCCCTTTTTCAAGAAGGTTTGCAGAGGAACAAGTTGGAAGTTCGCAGTTCAGTATGGCAAAGATTGGCCGGCTGTCTGACTTCGATACCGCACATCCTGAGAGGTGGAATTCTTATGTGGCCAGAGTAGAGAATTACTTTAGAGTGAACCAAATCAGAGAAGATGGATTGAAGGCTGCAACCTTGTTGCGTGTTTGTGGGCAGGAAGCTTTCGAAATTGCAGAAAACTTGGTGGCTCCTGCACCTCTAGAGTCAGTGGCTTATACTGACTTTAAAAAGTTATTAAAGGAACATTTTCAGCCCAAGCTGTCTGTCATTGCGTGGAGGCATGCTTTTGAACAGAGGGATCAGAAGCAAGGAGAATCTGCCACTGATTACATTGCAGCCTTAAGAAGAGCAGCCAGGATGTGTGAGCTTAAAGACTTAGAAGAGAGGCTGCGAGATAGATTCGTGTGTGGGCTAAGGAACAGAGAATTGCAGCAGAAGATTTTTGCTAGAGAAGAGATTTCATTCCAAGATGCACTGCAATAGGTTACCGCAGAGGAAGCAGCTGGTGGGGCTGTGAAAGCCTTGCGACTCACTAAAAGCTCCACAGAAACTGCTACGGTCCACCAAGAGGACATTTGAGAAGTATCAGATACAGATCCTGAAGATGAGGTGAATAGACTTTCCCAGCCAGCTGAAAGAAGGCAGAAGGAACATCTAGACAAGGTTCCAACATCTCTTCAATGTTTCGAGTGCGGAGGTCATCACAAGCGAGCCGACTGCAGGTTTCATTACGCCATCTGCAGAGCGTGTGGCAGGCAGGGCCACATAGCATCCATCTGTTTGGGTCGACAGAAGGTCCAACCACGTGAAGAATTGCGTCTGAACGATACCAGGGTCCCCAGCCAACATAGGGTGGGCTTCTGTGCATCGCGCAGAAGCATATTAAGGACAGGAACACATAAACCCCTTAAAAAGAAACTGTCTCTTAACATAAGGTTGCAGGGTGTTCCATTAGCGATGGAGTTGGACACAGGGTCCTCTCTCTCTATTATTTCTAGCAACATTTTAAAAAGATATGTAGTAGAAGTGGCCTTCAAGTTAAACTCAGGCCATCCAATTTAATACTTAGAGATTTTCAAAATTCTATGGTGTGTGTTAAGGGGGAAGCCACCCTTAGAGTACAGTATAAGGATTTTGAAGGTCCTCTAGACGTGGTGGTTGTTGGGGGTGAACGTATGAGTCTTATTGGACTCGATTGGTTTGAGGCCTTGGGAATCCAGGTGACTGGGCTGCACCATTTGCAAATGTTAAGTCTTGAAGAAGTTTGCAAGGAGTTTGCAGATGTGTTCAGTTCTAAGCTTGGATCCTATAAGTGGCCTCCCATTTCGCTGTGCTTACATCCAAGCCTAGGAGGGTACCTTTTGACCTCAAAGGAAAGATTGATGCTGAGCTGGACAAATTGCTCCAGCAAGGCATTCTGGAACCTGTGGACTCAAGTCCATGAGAAACCCCCATAGTAGCGCCTTTAAAGGCTAATGGGGACATACGTATATGTGCAGATTACAAGTGCACACTGAACAAGGCATTACAGCAGCATGCTTACCCAGTACCAGTGGTAAGTCACATCCTGGCCTCCCTCAAGGGAGGGCGTATTTTTGCAAAGCTTGACTTGGCACAAGCATATCAACAGTTGCCTGTTGATGAGGCTGCTGGAGAGGCACAGACCATTGTAACCCACAGAGGGGCATTTAAGGTAAAGAGGCTGCAATTTGGAATAAATGTAGCCCCTGGCATATTCCAAAGTGTCATGGAACGCACACTTCGAGGTATTCCTGGGTTCTGTCTGTACTTTGATGATGTCCTCATTGCTGGGGAATCATCCCAGAACTTAGCTGAAAGATTAAGTGCTGTCTTGCTTCATTTTCGGGAAGCAGGTCTCAAACTAAAGAGAGATAAATGTAAGATAGGAGTTACTTCTACTGATTTCTTAGGCTTCAGGATTGATGCTCAAGGCATCCACCCTGCTGAAACTAAACTGAAGGCTATCCAACAGGCACCAAATCCAAAGTCTAAGAGTGAGTTGCAAGCCTTTTTAGGATTATTAAACTTTTACCATGCCTTCCTCCCACACAAAGCTGCTGAGGCAGAACCATTACATAGGCTCCTCAACAAGCAAGCTCCTTGGCAGTGGACGAAGGTCCATGAAAAGAGTTTCAATGAGGTTAAGGCCTTGCTCACTTCTAATGCTGTTTTAGCGCATTTCAATGAGCAACTGCCTGTCTGCATCACATGCGATGCATCCCCTTATGGGGTTGGAGCTGTACTCAGCCATTTGTAGGCTGATGGAACACAGGTTCCTGTGGCATATTATTCAAGGACTCTGTCTTCTGCTGAGCGTAATTATACTCAAATTGACAGAGAAGCTCTGGCCATAGTGGCTGGCATCAAGAAATTTCATGATTTCTTGTATGGCCGCCATTTCATGGTCTATACTGACCATAAGCCTCTGCTGGGGTTGTTTACCACCAACAAACAGACCCCACATATCATTTCTCCTCGTATGCTGTGATGGTCCATTTTCCTGTCAGCATATGACTATACATTAGTTCACAAACCAGGAAAGGAGATGGGCCATGCAGATGGCCTGAGCAGACTACCATTGAACCAAGTAGAGCCAGATCCTGCTCCTGCCATTAATATTCTGACTATCCAAGAGTTGCCTGAGTCTCCCCTCAATGCTAGGGATGTGGCTGCAGAAATTGCCACTGATCACACGCTTACACGCGTACTGACATGGGTTTTGTCAGGATGGCCTGACAAGTGCCCAGATCCGGAGTTCCAAAGCTTCTGGTACAAGAAGCATAAGTTGTCCACTTTTAAGGGTTGCCTGTTATGGGGAAGCAGGGTAGTGATTCCAGCCTCATTGAGATCTAGAATCTTGATCTCTCTACACGAGGGACATCCTGGTATAGTCAGGATGAAAGCGCTTGCGCGTAGCCATCTGTGGTGGCCTGGGCTCGATAAAGCCATCGAGGCCCAGGTACATGGGTGCCAAGTGTGCCAATAGTCACGGCCTGAAATGCCGCACACACCAGTACATAGGTGGGAGCAAACACAGTCACCATGGTCAAGGGTGCATATAGATTACTCTGGGCCCTTTCAGGGGCAATTCTTCCTGGTTGTTGTCGATAGCCATTCCAAGTGGCTAGAAGTTGTTCCTGTTTCCTCCACCATTATTGCCAGGACCATCCAGGTGTTGAGAGGTATTTTTGCATCACATGGCCTTCCAGATGTTCTGGTTTCAGATAATAGTCCTCAGTTTACATCTTCTGAGTTCCAGGCTTTTCTTCAAGCCAACATGATCCGGCATGCAACTTCGGCTCCATTCCACCCATCATCCAACAGACTTGCTGAGAGAATGGCGCGCACCACGAAAGATGCCCTCAAGAAACTGACTTACGGTAACTGGCACCACAGGTTAGCAGATTTCCTTCTTGCACACTACATCACACCAGGCAGTGCCACAGGGAAAAGCCCTGCTAAGCTCCGCTGGGGTTGCCGCTCCATCACGAAGCTGGACAGGCTGCACCCTGACTGGGTGGCTTCACAGGTGTAACAACCGCGGGCACCAAGTGGGCGATCCGGTCTGGGCTCGGAACTACGCTCCTTGGCATCTGGGTCCCTGCTTTCATCTCTACGATCTCTGGACCTCTCTCATACGTAGTGACCTTAGACAATGGCCATGTTCTACGGCGTCATATCGATCAACTGCATTGGCAGTTGTCCCCTGTGGTTTCCGCCCCTGACTCCGCTCTCGGGGGGGAGGGGGATCAGGAATTAAGTCGCACTTCAGGTCAACTTTATGGGGCATAAGCTCACTGGTCCTGGGACATACCGCAGGTCACGAGGGATCTCCCAGGGGAGGTGCAAGGACATCCTCAGAGTTCAGCTATTGCGCCAAACGGGGAGTCATGCGTATCCGCAAGAGCTCCAAACAGGACTTCAACAGAGGCCAGGTTAGCCATGGAGGTGACTCCTGACTCTAGCACCTTGGCCGCAGGGGACTGGGAGTATTGGGGCACACCTGGAACACAGGGCACATCCGAGACTGGTCGCGGGTTTGAGGGACTAAGTTCCCTGGAACCACCCTTCAGAAGGTTGGGAAAATTCAGCTTCCCTTACGGAGACTGAGAGGAGTTCTGGCAATCCTGCCGGTACGCCCTACCAGGGGTCACCTGCAAAATGTGTACATAAAAGTCCTGGTCTAGCGAGCCCAACAGATGGCCGGTAGGCCAGGCACCCTTAAGGTCAAGTCCTGGTCTGTCCAGCCGGGCAGGTAAGCTGTCAGGCCAGACACCCTCCCTACCTTGCATAGGTCACAACGGGCTAAGACCCCTCCTAAACACCTAGGTGAGTATGTGAGGTTCTTGTCAGTATAAAAACACTACAAGCCTATGGTAAGGAGATGGATCTATAACGGTAGAAGATGAACACGCGAATCCACATTACAGGGTGGCCTGTATGTAGGCAGAATACATATTTTTATATATATTATTTTATTCATTTGTGTTGATTGTAAAGAAACAAGAAGTGTGGGTGTTCTATCTAGGGGGGAAGGGTGGTTGTGTCCTGGACCTGATGAGGAAACTCAGCAGGCCCAGAATTGTTGCAAAAGGTCCCTGGCAATTCCAAAAGTTGCCCGGGACCAGACGGAGCGGCGCCAGCCTTGTGCGCAAGGCGCGAAAATGCTATATTCGTATTGGTTGTCAATGCCTGGGGTTTCGGGCATATAAAAGGCCTACATGCCTTTTCCCTTGTTGTTGGTTGTGAGTAGTGCGAACACAGAGAGTAATAAAGATTGTTGGATACACCATGTGTCGTCATCTTTGCGAACAAACCCAAGAACACAGCCTGTTGTCTAGAAAAATTGTTTCATTCTGCCTCTTCAGAAGATTCCATGAAGGCAGGATTCCCCTCAGGGAATATTCTCTTGGGCAAAGTTAAATCAAGGCCACAATAGGAACTAATCATCTGCAAAGAATAAAATAAAGGGTTCTTTTGTCTTGGATCAAATGATAGATATTTTTTAATGTCAAATATGTGTGTTCCTGTTGCACTGTGAAGCTACAAAAGAGTGAAAGTTTCTTTTCAGATATCAGTTCCATTAAGTAGTATAACCCTTGTTATAGCTACAGATTTTTAAAGAAACTGTTTTTGCTCCTAAGTCTTTAACAAAGGGCCAGACAAACTGGTATTTTTCTGTCCAGCTTTTCCCCATCTTTGTCAACATTCCAGGAAAATTCATCTGCTACCTAAATATAGGCCCTGCTGTTTAGGCATCAGATCAATGCAAAGTTTCTCTCCTTTAAGAGTTAAGGCTCCTTTAAGAGGCTTATGTTTGATTAATACAGTTGTTTTATTAATAAAACAAGATTCTCCCAGCTATTTTATCAAATGTCCTCTCATTGGCATTGCTGTGCTTATCTTTTTCTCACTGTTGTAGCAATTCCAGTGACGAATATTTGCCCTGATTGAACTTTTGCTCCTACTTCTCTCTCTCTCTCTCTCTCTCTCTCTCTCTCTCTCTCTCTCTCTCTCTCTCTCTCTCTCTCTCTCTCTCTCTCTCTCTCTCTCTGTGTGTGTGTGTGTGTGTGTGTGTACACACCTTGAAGAAAAATATATTTAAAATACTGTTTTCTCCTAATTTATTCTAGGATCAGTTTATTTTACTGTGTAGTTCAGAATGATTGACTGTTTTTGCACGATTTGTTTCAGTCTGAATGATCTTGTTCCCTCTGGGTATTTCATTAATTGATGCCCATAAAAACATTCTTTCTCCTGTGATCCCATTTAGAGAAGTCTCTCTGGGCAGGATTTGATGAGCCAAGGATCATCAAACTGTACTCTTAAGAATTGGTTGAACTGCCAAGGTTTAACCCTCCATGAAATTGAGTAATTATTCATTAAGTACACTTCTCCCAATTGGGGTAAAATCATAGAATAAAGGGATCTTATTTCTTAACTATTAAGAGATGCTTCAGACATTTCCAAAAAATAGAGAAGGCAAAAGAGGTGATTTTTTGCTGGTTGGGGGAAAGAGGGACAAATGCTCATTTTTCTGGAGAGGACAGACCCCCAGCTAATTAATTTAAGAGGTTGCATTTCAGGGACATAGTAAATGAGTGGCTTTGGCTGATTTTCAAAAAGCTAAACTGGATCTACCTCCACTTTTTTGAAGCTATATACAGTAACCAGTAGAAAAGGTTGTAATAGTATTGGAGACATCAGGAAATTTCAGGATAGAAGACTTGTCTGGGAAATTGAAAAACACATTTTAAAAATCCTAAATGACAACCGTAGCAAATAACCTTCTTTCCTTTTAATCAGAAAAACAACATGGATATATTTATCTACTTACTCAAGGGAGCCTTCTTAATTTAGATGACTTCTATAAGTAAAACACCCTGGTTCAATAGTTCAGTGCTATAGATTCTAACTGGAAATTCAGACAGGTGTGTTTTCCAGTTAAAGTACAGAGATATCTGCAGTGTATGGTCAAAAAAGTAAAGATGGAAAACACAATGGTGTGACTCAAAATGCATCTGTGCTTTAAGCACATTGCAGACATAGCACACATAACAGATGATACTCTAATTGCATCAATGAAAGCAGCATCTTAACTTTTTTTTTTTACCATATCCAGAGGACACAGCTTTCTGTGTGAGAGAGAGGGAGGGAGGGAGAGAAGGAGAGAGACTATGCTGTTGATATTAAAATGGGCATATACTTTTCCATATTTTACTTTTAGACTGAACTGGGGGAGGGTCATGTGGGGTCCGATCATGACACAGAGATTTAGTAGAGTAAGGCCAAATGAAGGGAGCTTTCATTTCTCCTTACCAAATCACCATGCTTGTTGTTAAACTAAGACCTCATTCTGCATGATAAATGACTAGGTTGACATATTAGGAAGAAAGTTAGATGCCCTCTTTCTATTCAGCCTGAAAGTTTGGTTTCTATTAAAAAAAATTGAAGAATATGCTAGAAATTAGAAAAGGCTTTCTTATCATTTTTGTGGATCTGTATCCCCCCACTTACCTACCTCCAAAGCACTGGAAACAGAAGAAATTAGTGCATAGCTGAAAACTAAAGGCTCTAATCTAAAGCTTTCCATATCCACATAAGCAGCCAGAGCCATAGAATCTCCTATGCTTCAAAAGCTCAAAGCATATACAAACACTGTTTGGAAAGAAAGTTCCATAAAAAGGCTTAATTCTATTCCTACAATTGTGAATAATCACTGCCACCTATAGGCAGGACCTCAAATGATTTGAAATCTAGCACAAAAGTAAGAGTACGAACCAAAATTTATGTTACAGATTTTTCTTCCTTGAGCAATAGATTATAAACACATACATTTGATTTGTTCAAAGCTCAGCATTTTAAAATGGATAGGACATGTTCAACTCATGATAGCATTCCTCTGTAGCTCGTGAAAATGTTTTAGGGGGATTGTCTAATTTTTAGGATTTTTGTAATTTTTAGGATTTTAGGATTTGTATATATTGGGTTTTATAGATTTTATGGCCTAATTTGTTTAATTTATTTTTAAATATTTTAATTTTGTACATTTATATGTTTTTTAAATTTTAAGGCTGTAAACCGCCCCGAGTCCTTCGGGAGAGGGGCGGTATAGAAATTTAATAAATAATAATAATAATAATATTTCTTGTAGAATGAACAGAGTGTGATTTATTCAGAGAGACTTTGATTGCTAAATATCATGCTGGACAAAGCTAAATTATATTGCTGCCCAGTATTAATATTAAGTTGTTTAATTTCAGGCATGATTCATAGTACAGGAGTACAATAAATTACTGCCTTTCCTGATCTTTGCATATAAGTCTCTCTCTCTCTCTCTCTCTCTCTCTCTCTCTCTCTCTCTCTCTCTCTCTCTCTCTCTCTCTCTCTCTCTCTCTCTCTCTCTGCCTCCCTCCCTCCCCTCCCTCTATCTCCCTCCCTCCCCTCCTCTCCCCTCCCTTTCTCCCCTCCCTCTCACCCTCTGTATGTGTGTGTGTGTTTGTGTGGGGGGGGAGGAGAGGCCATATACTACCGGTATATACAAGGTTACATAGCTAATTAATTCATATAGGTACTACAACCTGCCTTTTCAGGCACATTTTTTTTGTTCCAAAACTGAGGCTCTCTCCAAAATAATCCCTACTGAAATACTATATTCCACATCTTAAATGACTTTCTTTCCAATCTATAATGATAAGCATTTTAAGTACTAAGCCTAAAACTGGTGAATGTATTATGTGCATGAGTGGAGCACAAAATTGTATACTGTTATACCATCAGTATTGGTGCAAGAAAATTTGGTTTAAATCTAAGGATGTCCCTTCAGTATTTACTAGTGACACTGCAGTGCTGCTACACAAGGTCATCTTTCTACTTTCATTCTATTTGTTTCTTTTTTTAACTTAATTTACGTTGTAAAGCAATCCCACTTTGGGCAGCATACAGTAAAAGCAATTCTAAAATGTAATTACAAACCCAAATGTCTGCAATAAGAAAACAGTAGAACACCCAAAACCCACCACTCCCTCTAACCCAGGATCTGGTCAAAGAGTCAGAGCTCCTTTAAAAATCAGAATTCCTTTAAAAATTCTGTGGATGGGGTAGAACTATTCATACATATATAATGCTTAGACTACAGTTACTATTTGTAACTCTTGGCAACTCTTGTTCTGTCATTCTTTCTTCCAGAAAGTGTATGTTATAAAGTAGAAATACTGTATGAAATAGCTGCATGATGCTGTTTCCACAGGGAAATCTCCTGTATTTTTTCTAAGATACATAGCAGCTAATGCACTTTCAGACGCGCCAGGTAGCAAAATGTCATTTTTAACAGCAAGAAAAGCAAGCTTAGGCCCAGTCATAATATAAGTCATATTTTACAGCTTTTAAAAAACCTTGATGTGTGGTTTTTGGCTTAGGATATCATGCAGATTGTTGTTATTGAACATACAATAGATGAGGCAGGATCATCTTTGTATATTACATGTAAAACTGACATGGATTAAATCCAGCTGCTGGTTGTGCCCTAGCATATGGCATTAGGTTATGAAAGGTAAAGCCATGGGTTCTGTAAAACAAGTATTTTGTAGTATCCACATGCTGCCTTTCTAGGAATTCTCCCCATTTCTTTCTTCTGGTCAGAAAATGAATGTATATTCATAGTGGAAAATATCCTCATACCTGATGCAAAGGAGAATCTTTATTAAAAATTGATGTGTGCAACTCTCCTCTATATTCAGTAAATCTCCAGTCACTCCAATTCAAATCATATTAACAGGTGATGCATGGAAGGAAATTCACATAGAAAAGTATGTTTCATCCTTGTTATATTCTGATGTCGTGCTCTCTGAAACATTTAGAATATAATTCTGCACATGAAATGCCCCCAGCTATTTTAAGGGGTCATATTCCTACAAAGAACCTAATGCATTTCCAACTACTCATTGATTAAAACACTTCAGCCTCCTATGACTGATGTCTATGTACAGTGCTGGATATTTTCCTTCTTCTGAACCATTTGGTTCAATGGACATTTCTTTTGGAAGATCATATCTGTATTTGTGAAGACAGGCTGGGAGATACACATACTCTGAGCTATTTATTTATTGATACAATGATTTCTGAGTCACTGGTTGAGCTAAAGAATATATTTAAGGCAACACACAGTATAAAATTTTAAAAATATTTTAAGGCTTTTTCAAACAATATCATAGCACAGCACAGTAACTTAAGGAAAGAAGCTATATAAAAGGATAAGCAGACCTAATTTACTCATGGAAGAATAATAAATGTTAATGATTCATCTGAATCTAGGCAAAGAGTTAGGAAGAAAATTGTGGAGTCTACAAAAAAAAAGTCTTTCCTCTATCTCTAACAGTTAAGTGGACAGATGAAAGAACCTCTAAAGCAGAAATTAAACTTTGGGCAGTATGAGGAGAGAGAAATGCATACCCACTAATGATCAATATATATCTTGCAGAGAAATATGACTGAATTGTTCTGTAAACCTATTAGCTAAATTAGCAAAGTAGATGATTTTATATTCTAAAGCAAAATATGAAGGAAGAATTAAAGGCAACCATGCTGGGCAAATGATGTGATGACTGATGTGATTACTAACATGTCATCAACAAATTTAGAATGCAATAGACAGTACATCCTTGAATAAAAAAATCTCCATATGCACAACCAAATCATTCCACAAACATTCCAATGGTTCTTGTTCATGAAATTTCAGTGCCTTTTTCTTTTATACTTACAGAATGTAGAATTAAGGCAGATATAAAATATCTGTATGCTTACTTATTATGTCCAATTCCTGAAGTAATTCTAGGCATCTTATTCTACTATATATAGTTTTTTTATGTATTCGGTTTGTAGGCAATTGACGAAGACACATGATGAACAAGCAATCTCTTTATTGATCTTCTCCTTACAACCAAGCAAGCAGCAAAAGGCATGCAGGCCTTTTATAGAGTCCTGAACCCGGACAGTGTCAGCCAATAGGAAGCTGGCTGTTTTCATGCCTTACGCATGCACACAAGGCTGGCGACAGCCAGTCTGGTCCCGGGCAGCTTTTGGTCTGCCCGGGACCATTTGCAGCATTTCTGAGCTTGCTGAATACTTCAGCAGGCTCAGGACACAACACCTCTCCCCCCTAGATAAAACAATATACCTTATGATGTAACAGCACAGGTACATGTGTTCAAGGGACTGGGGGTTAGTGGACATCACAATAGTCTGCACACAGGCAGAATACTCTTACATTAATACTTCTTATAAAAGAAATTCAACAAATAATAATTTGAAGGTAACACTCCTCCACTGAGTGCTTACTCTACATCTTGTTTAAGGACCAGTAAGATTCCCTTAGAATTGACAGAAACCTCACATAGTCCTCAAGATGTTTAGGTGGGCCCTTAACCTGCTGTGACCTTCTGATGGCCGGTGAGTGTGCCTGGCCTGCCAGCTCGCCTGCCAGGCTAGGCAGACCAGGACTTTGATACCCCAAGGACCCAGGTAACCCACTCAGCTGCTGACTGGCTGAACTTTCTAAGTCCAAGCCAGAGTTCCTTGGATGGGTGGAAGTTCCCGAGTCCACAATGGACTCCTCTTGGGAGCACTGTCCCTCGAGCCCAAGGCCAGCAGCTGGAGTGGCCTGAGTGGTGGAAGTGCCTCAGTACTCCATAGCCCCCATGTACATGCTGAAGGTGCCAGAGTAAGGAGCCGCCTCCATGGCAAACCCCCTTTCTAAGGACTTCCTTTTTGGAGCAATAGCTGAACTGGGAAACTGTAAACCAGAATGCAGATTATGGTCCTCCTCCACCCCCAGAGCAGAGCCAGGAGCAGAAGCATGGCTGTTAAGCCTTCAGCGCAGTTGATAGATGTGTCTGCGAATGACACCATCATCCAAGGCCACTTCGTATGACAGCAGCCCAGAGACCTTGCATACCACTGCTGTGACCCAGAGATGACCAGGCCCATAGTTCCTTGCCCAGACCAGATCGCCCACCTAATGTCTCCTAGATGCTTGCGGCTGTGACACCTGTGAAGCCACCTGGTCTGGGTGCAACCTGTCCAGTTTGGTGATGAGGCGGCGACCCCAGCGGAGTTCTGCTGGGCTCTTTCCTGTGGCTGTGCAAGGTGTGGTGCGGTGTGCAAGAAGGAAATCTGTTAACCTGTGATGCCAGTTAACATAAGTCAGTTTCTTGAGAGCAACTTTGGTAGTGCGCACCATCCTCTTTGCTTGGCCATTGGTGGAAGGGAGCAGAAGTCACATGCTGGATCACGTTGGCCTGAAGAAAAGTCTAGAACTCAAAAGAGGTAAATTGGGGGCCATTATCTGAAACCAGGACATCTGGAAGTCCATGTGAGGCGAAAATTCCTCTCAGCACCTGGATGGTCCTGGCAGTAGTGGTGGAGGAAACAGGAACAACCTCTAGCCACTTGGAATGGCTGTCAACGAGGAGAAGGAAGAATTGCCCCTGAAAGGGCCCAGTATAATCTATATGCACCCTTGGCCACGGGTTTTGTGTTTCCTCCCACCTATGTACTGGGGCCTGAGGCATTTCAGGCCGTGACTGTTGGCACACTTGGCACTCATGCACCTGGGCCTTGATGTCTTTATTGAGCCCAGGCCACCAGAGATGACTGCGTGCAAGCGCTTTCATCCTTACTATTTCTGGATGTCCCTCATACAGAGAGAGCAAGACTCTAGACCAGCGGTTCTCAACCTTTTCCAGGCGGTGACCCCCACCTGCGCTACCCATGTGTGGTGCGACCCCGACCTGCGCTGCCCATGCGTGTTGCTACCCCCTGCACCGTGCATGCACTGTGCTGCCCCCTGTGCCGGCCGAGGCGTAGGCCGCCGCCCGTTTGGGACGGCGACAGGCAGGCCCAGGTGCTCAGGTGCTCCTGGGTGGCCGCGGCGGTGACGGCGCAGGGCGACCACGGGCTGGGCCACCAAGGGAGGTAAGACACCCGCCGGGCCCCACGCGCGCCAAAACCCTCCCTGCTCCCGCCGCTGCCCCACTAGCCTTGCCTTCGCTGCCGCCCATTTGGGGTGGCGGCAAGCAGGCCCAGGTGCTCCTGGGTGGCCGCGGCAGCGACGGCGCAGGGCGACCACGGGCTGGGCCATCAGCTGGCCCATCCCAAGGGAAGTAAGCCACCCGTCGGCCTCCCACCCCTGGCCCTCTTTTACTTACATTTTTAGTAGTTGGTCAGCAGGGAGTGGTGGAAACTTCTGGGGAGCTCACCTTCGCTGTAGACAGCTTGCAGCACCGTTTGCAGACTGGGACTTTTGGCGGGCTCAGCAGGGTGGAGACAGCCTGGACAATAATAACAAAACCTTTTTAAGTACATCAGAAGCAGGAACCCAACCAGAAAATCAGTTGGGCCACTTGATAATGGTCAGAAGGGGATAATCAGAGAAGACAAGGAGATTGCTGAGAGGCTAAATGTAGAAGTTAATAGTGAGGTAGCCAAGTTTGCTGATGACACTAAATTGTTCCGGGTTGTGAAAAGTGAAACTGATTGTCGGGAGCTCCAGAAGGATCTCTCGAAATTGTGTGAGTGGGCAACAAAGTGGCAAATGCATTTTAACCTAAACAAGTGCAAAGTTATGCACATCGGGGCATAGAACCCCAATTATACTTACCAACTGATGGGGACCAAACTTTCTGAGACAACCCAAGAAAGGGATCTTGGGGTTTTGGTGGACAGCTCGATGAAGATGTCAACTCAATGCGCAGCAGCAGTAAAAAAAAGCAAATTCCATGCTTGGCATGATTAGGAAGGGAATTGAAAATAAGTCAGCAAGTGTTGTATTGCCTCTGTACAAATCGATGGTGAGACCACACTTGGAGTACTGTGTACAGTTCTGGTCACCGCACCTCAAGAAGGATATAATGGAACTGGAAAAGGTGCAAAAAAGGGCAACAAGAATGATCAAGGAAATGGAGCGCCTCCCTTATGAAACCAGATTGCAACGCCTTGGTCTCTTCAGCCTTGAAAGACGGCGTTTAAGGGGTGACTTGATTGAAGTGTATAAAATCATGCATGGGATAGAAAATGTGGATAGAGAAAAATTCTTTTCTCTATCACACAATACCAGGACAAGGGGGCACTCCCTAAAGCTTATAGCTAAGAAAGTGAGGACAAATAAAGGGAAATATTTCTTCACCCAGAGGGTCGTTGATTTATGGAATTCACTTCCTGAAGGGGTCGTGACAGCTGTCAGCCTTGACAGCTTCAAGGCAGGGCTAGATAGATTCATGGATGCAAAGTGTATTGGTGGTTATTAAAATGGATGTCCATCTGCCTGGTTGAGGCAGGCAGGATTCCCTTGAGTACCATTTGTTTGGGGGTCAAGGAAAAGGGAGGGTTTTGCCTTCTCTTTCTGCTCAAGATCCCCATGTACATTTGGTGGGCCACTGTGTGACACAGAATGCTGGACTCGATGGGCTTTGGCCTGATTCAGCATGGCTCTTCCTATGTTCTTATGTTCTTAATTCCTATTGGCTTTTGAAAGCCAATAGAATTAGACTCTATTCAAGAGAGTCTATTCTATTGGCTTTCAAAAGCCAATAGAATAAGAGGGAGTAGCACAGCTAAGGAAAAGGGGGAAAATGGCGGACTGTGTTGTTTGGCGGCCCCCGTGAAATGGTTGTTCGACCCCAAATGGGGTCGCGACCCACAGGTTGAGAACTGCTGCTCTAGACCTTAATGAGGCTGGGATGACTACCCTACTACCCCATAACAGGCACCCTTTGAACACAGAAAGCTCGTGCTTCCTTTGCCAGAAGCTTTGAAACTCCGTATTTGGGCACGTGTCAGGCCATCCTGACAAGACCCATGTCAGCACACGTGTGAGCATATGATCAGTGGCAGTATCTGCAGCCACGTCCCTAGCATTGAATGGACAGAATGTTAATAGCAGGAGCAGGATCTGCCTCTAGTTGTTTGAGAGGTAATCTGTTGATGCCGTGTGCATGGCCCATCTCTTTTCCAGGTTTATGAATGAGTGTATAATCATATGCTGACAGGAAAATTGACCATCTCAGCATACGTGGAGAAATAATGTGTGGTGTCTGTTGGTTGTAAACAAACCCAGCAGAGGCTTATGGTCTGTATAGACCATAAAGTGGCAGCCATATAAGAAATCATGGAATTTCTTCATGCCAGTCACTATGGCCAAGGCTTCTCTGTCAATTTGAGCATTATTCCGCTCTGCAGATGACAGAGTCCTTGAATAGTAGGCTACAGGGACTTGTGTCCCATCAGCCTTCAGGTGGCTTAGTACTACTCCCACCCCATAAGGAGATGCATCGCATGTGATGCACACAGGCAGTTGCTCATTGAAATGTGCTAATACAGCATTTGAAGAGAGCAAGGCCTTAACCTCATTAAAACTCCTTTCATGGACTTTAGTCCACTGCCATGGAGTCTGCTTGTCTAAGAGCCAGTGTAACAGCTCTGCCACTGCAGCCTTATGTGGGAGAAATATGTGATAGAAATTTAAGAGCCCCTAGAAAGCTTGCAGCTCACTCTTGGACTTGGGACTTGGGGCCTGCTGAATCGCTTGAAGCTTGGATTCAGCAGGGTGGAAGCCTTGAGCATCAATCCTGAGCCCTAAGAAGTCAGTGGAAGTGATTCCTATTTTGCATTTGTCTTGCTTCAATTTAAGGCCTGCTTGGTGAAAACGAATCAAAACAGCCCTTAATCTTTCTGCTAAATTTTGAGATGACTTCCCAGCAATGAGGACATCATCGAAGTAGGGACAGACCCCAGGAATACTACAAAGTGTGCGTTCCATGACACTTTGAAATATGCCAGGGGCTACATTAACCCCAAACTGCAGTCTCTTAATCTTAAAGGCCCCTCTATGTGTTACAATCGTTTGGGTCTCTGCAGTTGCCTCATCAACAGGTAGCTGTTGATAGGCCTGTGCCAAATCAAGTTTCGCAAAAAGGCACCCCCCCTTTGAGGGAGGCCAGAATGTGGCTTACCACAGGCATGGGATATGCATCCTGTTGGAATGCTTTATTCAGTGTGCACTTATAGTCTGTGCATATGCGGACTTCTCCATTAGCCTTTAAATGTGTTACAATGGGGGTTTCCCATGGACTAGAGTCCACAGGTTCTAAGATGCCCTGCTGGAGCAGCTTGTCCAGCTCTGCATCTATCTTGCTTTTGAGGGCAAAAGGCACCCTTCTAGCTTGATCCTGATGGGTGTGATAGTTGGGTCTAAACGTAATGCAATGGGAGGCCCCTTGTAGGAGCCAAGCTCTGAGCTAAACATATCAGCAAACTCCTTGCAGACTTCTGCAAGGCCCAGTGTTTGCAAGCTGTGAAGCCCAGTCACTTGGATTCCAAGGGCCTTGAACCAATCGAGTCCAATAAGACTTGTGCATTCACTCCCAACTACCACCACATCTAGGAAGCCCTCAAAATCCTTATGCTGCACTTTGAGCATAGCCTTCCCTTTCACACTGACTTTGGAATTCTGGAAGTCAGTGAGGATTAAATTCAATGGCCTGAGTTTGACTCAAAGGCCACTACTGCTGCAAATCCTTTTGAAGGTGTCAAGTGAAATGATTGATAGAGCGGACGCTGTGTCCAACTCCATCGATAAGGGAACCCCTTGCAACTTCACGTCAATGTGAAGTTTTTCCTTAAGGGGCTTGTGTGTCCCTGTCCTCAGAATACTCCTGCACGATGCGCAGAAACACACCCTGTGTTGGCTGGGGACCCTGGTACCTTTCTGAAGCAATACTTCCCAAGGTTGGACCTTCTGGCAACCCAAACAGACGGAGGCAATGTGGTCTTGCCTGCCACATGCCTGGCAAATGGCGGAGCAGAATCTGCAGTCAGCTCGCTTGTGGCGTCCTCTGCACCCAAAGCACTGAGAAGATGCTGGGGCCTTGTCTGGAGGCCCCTTTGGCCTTCTTTCTGTGGGCTGGTGAAGTCTGTCCACCTCCTCTTCAGGATCTGCTTCTGAATCTTCTCGAGCGTCCCCTTGATGGATGGTCACAGTGGCTGGAGGGTTCCTAGCGAGCCGCAAAGCCTTCACAGCGCCGCCTGCTGCTTTCCCAACTGCAACCTTTCTTAAGGCATCTTGAAACGATACTTCTTCTTTCGTGAAGATCTTCTGTTGCAGTTCTCTACTTCGTGGGCCACACACGAAACAATCTCGCAGCCTCTCTTCCAGGTCCTTGAACTCACAAGGCCTGGCTGCTTGTCTTAAGGCAGCAATGAAGTCCGCAGTAGATTCACCTGGCCTCTGGTCTCTCTGCTCGAACGTGTGCCTCCAAGTGATGACAGACAATTTAGGCTGGAAATGTTCCTTCAGTATCTTCTTCAAGTCAGCGTACATTACTGATTCCAGAAGTGCAGGGGCCACCAGATTTTCAGCAATGTCGAATGCTTCCTGGCCACAGGCACACAGAAGAGTTGCTGCTTTCAGACCATCTTCCCTGATTTGATTCACTCTAAAGTAGTTCTCCACCCTTGCTATGTACGAATTCCATCTCTCTGGGTGGGAGTCATCAAAGTCCATCAAATGGCCAATTTACGGCCTCCGCTAATTGCCCCCCTGCAAGCTAGTATTTGGGGAAAGGGTCCTTTTGCTGAGCTCACCTCCAGCGATGCTGTACTGGCAGGCTGAGTCGCGAATGCAGGACGCCATCTTCCCAGTCTTCAGGACCTTCTTGGTGAGTCCTATTTGTTTCTTTTGCTTGCAGGAATCCCACCTTCGTCGCCAGTTTTATGTATTCGGTTCATAGGCAATTGACGAAGACACATGATGAACAAGTAATCTCTTTATTGATCTTCTCCTTAGAACCAACCAGGCAGCAAAAGGCACGCAGGCTTTTTATAGAGTCCTGAACCCGGACAGTGTCAGCCAATAGGAAGCTGGCTGTTTTCGTGCCTTGCGCATGCGCACAAGGCTGGCATCAGCCAGTCTGGTCCCAGGCAGCTTTTGGTCTACTTCAGCAGGCTCAGGACACAACAGTTTTGATCCAGTAGTATAGCTTCAGTCTAAATGATATGCTATAGTGGAAATTTTTCTTTGTATACTTAAAAACTATTGTGGATAAATACTTTCATCCCTGCTAAAGAATGTGCAGAAGTTTCCTAGTTAGTTCAGTAAATATTTTTGGTCTTGCTCAGCAGTTAAGATCATAAACAGTACTCAGTATTTAGGATAACAAGACAATTTAGGTAATTCTGTTTGTTATTTTGGATCCTACCATAGCAACTCTTTTAAAACCAGAGGTATTTGAGATTTAGCCTTAATTTAAGGATAGTAACCAGTTAGTTTTTCAGAACTCTATGCATAAATAAATCTTTTACAATTTCTTTAAAGGTAAAAAATATTCAATATTTTTCCTGGGGCAGAGAATGGCAATATAAGCACAAAACTGGCAATTAAATATGCTTTACTATGAGAAAGGACAGATTGAACTATTACATATTTTAAAAATTCTGTACACTCTATGTAATTGATTTAATGCACAACATTTATACTATAAGTCCCTGTATTTCTTTTCTATAGATCCAACACTAGATTAATATAATTTCTTATGATTTTTAGGATCTATGACAGTGATGGCGAATCTTTCAGAGACTGAGTGCCTCAGAACTGCCCCTGTTCTGCCTGCCCTGCCCTGTCCCTGCCCCCACCTCCTGTCTCTGCCCCCGCCTGCCCGCAGGGCCATCCACTGCCTCCACGGCCCACAGCAGCACCATGGCAGCCATACCCTCTGCCCACACCCCGCATCACCATCGAGGGCAGAGACTTGTCCCCCCTGCTTGGCTGCCATGTCCTTGGCTGCGCTGCTTTGTGTGGACCATGCCCAGGGCAACTCTCCCCCGGGGGGCTGCTGGTGAGGAGGGGGCCATGGCCTTTTTTTTCTGGTCAGCTTACAATATAGACAACCAGAAACAGCCATTAAAAACAGGTTAAAAATAATATGCATCCAGAACCATTAAATACTATTGCATTAGGAATAGAAGATTTTCCTGCTGAATATCCTTTCCAAGGGATGTCTTCACCATTTCTCTATAAGTAATAAAGATAGCAGCACATCTGAACATGCAGCCATTTTTATTCCACATCTATATTTTGTCATGCAAAATGCCAGGCTGGATGAATCACAAGCTGGAATTAAGATCGTCGGGAGAAATATCAACAACCTTAGATATGCAGACAATACCACTTTAAGGGCAAAAAATGAAGAGGAACTAAAAAGCCTCTTGATGATGGTGGAAGAGGAGAGTGCAAAAAAATGGCTTAAAACTCAACATTAAAAAACTAAGATCATATAATTTCCTGGTAAACAGAAGAAGAAGAAATGGAAGCTGTGACAGAATTTATTTTCTTGGGCTCCACACTGCAAATGATAACCACAGCTATGAAATTAAAAGATGCTTTCTCATTAGAAAGAAAGCTATGGCAAATCTAGGCAGCATATTAAAAAGCAGGCAAAGATCTATATAGTCAAAGCTATGATTTTCCCAGTAGTAATGTATGGCTGTGAGAGTTTCACCATATGGAAGGCTGGGAGCCAAAGAACTGATGCTTTCGAATTGTGGTGTTAGAAAAGACTCTTGAGAGTCCCTCAGACTGCAAGGGGATCAAACCAGTCAATCCTAAAAGAAATCAACTATAACTTTTCTCTGGAAGGACAGATACTGAAGCTGATGTTCAAATACTTTGGCTGCCAAATTAGAAAAAAGGACTCATTAGAAAAGACCTTGATGATGGGAAAAATTGAATGCAAAGAGAGAAGAAGATAGCAGAGAATGATATTGTTAGTGTCTTTGATACAACGAACATGAAATTGGGTAAGCTCCAGGAGAATGGGGGGGCTGTTGTGCTATGGTTTATGGTGTTATGAAGAGTCAGACATGATGTCAAGCACAGGTAATCTGGAAGTCCAGGCAGTTCAAATGAACATCAAGGTTTATTACAAGTTTATGCTCTGTACAAGAATCTGAACTACTAACAGTCAAAGCAAATAGTGGTAGATAAGAGTCAATGTAATTCAAGGTGGGCTGGACTTAGATATCTTGTGAAATAACTCAATATTAATGATGCACTTGACTCCTCCCTTGGGCTCAGCCTGGTCATCTTTTACATATGATTTAGCAACTGAACAACAAAAAACATTTCTTTGATTTTCCTTTTCACCTCTTATATAAGTCTGCTTTATTAACTGGATGTTCATTTTTTATCATGAAAAGTATGAAATTGTTTGGGGATAAGTGCAAGATCAAATCTAACATTCATTTATTTTAAAACTATTAATATAATTAGTTAATAATAAGTAATATAATTATATAAAAATAATTGTTGAAATGTTCAAACATCATTACAGAATATGTTTAAAATACAAGCACTAATGAATCTAAATCCATAAGTTATAACTTAACTTCATGAAGTCTATCAAATCAGAAAAATTAGTTCCAGCAGAAATTAAATATTAGGTCTCTGGGTCAAACTAATACAGTAAAATTTTATATATCTCCCTCAACTTTGACATTTAAGCAATAGTTGCTTCAGTGATAAAGATTAACATTTTAACTGCAGTTAATAAATTCCAAAGCAGCTATTGATGGTCTTGTTGAGTGGATTCATCTTAAGATAGTGAGAGTTATGGTGTAATTTAACATCAGATGTGCTGTCTGTACAAGAACATTATATATGCAGCCCTCATGTAAATCTTTAGGAGTAGATATTTATATTATGCAATGATATAATAATTATAAGGAGCTGAGATATTGCTGATAAGTTAAAATGATTTGGGGGCATAAATTGTTGTACCATATAAATAAATGGACATGAGTAGCCTCCTTCAAGGATGGAAAAGGAGGGGGAACATTTTTATCTTCTATTCATTTCCCCCTTTATTTTGTTTCTGCTCTGGATGAATTAGAGTGAATTTCTGAGTCTCCCTATGTGATTTTTTTTTTATTCTACTGATTACACATTTCATGGAGTGCTCACATCAGATATTTGTTTTCTTACTTTTGGAGAATATATGCAATATGAGGATATATGCAATATGAGAATATATGCAACACCCATATGAATTTTAACTCAGTGAGGGAAAGAAATCCTGAACAGAGATAATTCCTTAGTGTGGCTTAAGTCATACAGCATGCTTAACTGGTACAGTGCATTATAAGAACCTGCTAATTCAGTCAGAACTGGGTGATGGATGGCATTAACCCCACACTATACTGAGAGACATAGACTTACTAAATTAAGCAGGATCAGGCCTAATTAGTACTTAATTGTATGATTACCAGGCATGTAAGTTAGATTGCTTTATTAGTCTATGCAAGGGCTCATGGAATATCTGTTGAAGATAGGATATGAAGTGCATTGGCACTTAGCTATTCATAATAGCTGTGACCACAAGAACAATGAAAGCATGAATACAACATTAAGAATTTATTTTTGAAGTCTCTCTTTCATGTCTTATTTTGTCCATTCTTTTTTTTTTGGTTTTTTAATTTTTAACAGAAAAAGAAAAATGCTCAAATCAAATCATAATGTTAAAATAAACAATAAACATAATCACAACATAAATACATATTTCAAAATCATCCATAAACAAAACATAAATACTTATTTCAATACATCTAATAATAATAACTCAACTGAAAATAATCATAGACCATATTTACCAAACAATTAACATTACTGCTCGGTACCCCCACCACCACATCCCCCTAACCCTAACCTTCCCCCCTCACTTACCAACTAACTACCTACTCTCCTCCCTCTTTTTCTATCTCCCTCCTTCTACTCCACCCAACTATCCCTACTCTTCCCCTTTCTTATCAACTTTCTACTTACATAAGCCTTCACTCCTCCTTCCTCTTTCCATCAGATGTGGTGCCCAGAGGCCACCCGAGCAACCCCTTAATAACAATAATTACATATCCTTGCATCAACCCCATTGCAGTTGAGAAAACATAGTATATAAAATTATAAACCCTCCCTACCCCCCCCTGACTTCCCAGAGTGAGTACAGGGTAAAACAAAAGAAAACCCCCTACTTCAAACAAAACTATTATATAATCCTAACAAGAATTTTAAACTATATACTAAGTACAATCTCTACTTAACATTTGTTCAACCTTATCAATTCTAATACATATCTAATCCCTCAATCAGTCCATCTAATATCAAACCTTAAATCATTTCAATCCACTAAACAAAACAGACAAATCATCTTGTTAAGAGTATTAATTTTCATTTACATATCTAAACCATCAATCTAACGATCAATCCATCATATATGCATATATTCTTAATCAATTTAGTATATCTTCCATTAAAAAACCTCTCTTACATCTTACTCATAAACTTGGTCCTTGATTCAGATTGGCCTTAATTCCTTAGATTGGCCTTAATTCCTTATACTTAATTTTAAATTTTCACTTCTTCAATTGACTTCTGGGCTTTCTCATATGTCTAATAAACCTAAATAACAAATACAATCTATTTAATCTATTTCTAACTTAGATTCCTTCAACCTTATCAAATCACATAATGCTTATCTATCCCATCAATCAGTCAATCTTATGTCAAACCTAGATCATTTCAAAGCAAGTACATTCTTCTTCAATTTAATTATATCTTCCATTAATCATCCTCTTTTACATCTTAATCATAATCTTAATATTATATCTTCCGTTAATCATCTTCTCTTACATCTTACTCATAATCTTAGTCCTTGAGTCAATCCATAGTTTTAAATTATCCATAATTCCTTGCATACAATTTTAAATTTCACTTCTTCAGTCGTACTCTTGGTTTTTTCTTTCGCCAGGTAAATCTCCATATCGAGGCCTCCCTTCCAAGTAATAAGTCTCTCTTTTTTACTTGCAATATCATTTGAGTCCATATAAAGCCTCTTAACCTTTGCATTTGTCCTCTATTTCTCTTAACCATAAACTTTCGTTGAGGTAACATTTCAAATCTCTGTCTTTGCTTTTCCTGGTCCTCGGCACCATAAATAGATTGCTTCTTAAACTGGATCAATTTCTCTTTTTTCTCAGTTAAATCTTCTTCTTGCTGCTTGTCTGAGAGGAATAGCCATCCCCTCCTGTCCTGAAACAAATCCTCTTCCTCCACTCCGTAAATGAACTGTTTATCAAGCAAGATCCATTTCCCATTATTCTCTTTATTCTCAATACTGTCTACTTCTTGTTTGGGTTGTTGTATAAAATGTTCAGCAATCGATTGCAAATCAATTTCATTTAGAAAAAAGGATCTAGTTAATTTTAATATTTCTATTTTAGTCTCTTTCAATATTGCAATACTTTCTTCTTTAAATTCATCAATGTGATCCAAAATAGGTTTGACATTAAAACGTAAATTCCACTCCGTTTTAAATTTTAAAACAATCGCTCTGGCTTTAATCCAATTTCTACAACCGTCTCTCCAGCTTCGCTTACGAGAACAAAGAAAAAAAATGGAGAATTCACTTTCACTTTCAAGCACTTTCCTTTAGCAGTGAAAGTAGTGAAAGCTATACGCCATCTTGAATGCATTATGTTAAATGTAACAGTTAGAAATACATAGCCAGGAAAACAATAAAAAATACTTGCAATCCAATAAAAACTCCTGTATTCACTCAATCTGCAAACAGTCTCTCTTGTGTTCTATTTTTAAAAAGCAGAGGCGGTCACGGCGTCTTTTTCTGTCTAATGACAGAAGCGTCTCTGGGCAGGAGCGTCTTCAGGAGTTATGGGGAGCTCGCACTCTTAATCCCTGAAAGCTTTTTTCAGGGATATTAGAGGAGCTCAACCCTACTCCCAATGCTCTGCACCTCTTCTTCGCCCGAAGAGGGGATTTTTCACCGCAAAAAACAGCTGATGTTCGCTATTTTTTGCGGCTTTACATACCCAGGGAACGGAGCCTCACAGAGGAGACTCTAGCGACGTCGGCGGAGCCACCGGAAGTCCCTATTTTGTCCATTCTTTAATTCTGAAACTGCTAATCTTGGGGTCTTACTTCTAGTCTTAGTTCCCTAGGCACACATAGGAAAATGGTACCTTAAAGTTTATTTTCATTCCTAGAGATGGTTTAGATAAATTCTCACAGTTTTCTTGAGAATCTTTTCAGAAGTGGCTTTTTTCTAAGAAACAATGACTAAGCTATCCAGCTGGCTTTGTGACTAAGGCAGGAGTAGAACTCACAGTTTTCTGGTTTCCAGCCTGATGCCTTGACTACACCACCATACATGGAATTATTCTCTTGATTGTCCCCCTAATAGAATGAAGCTAGCTAAATGTTAGGCTTTTCTGCCTACTCCAGATACTTCCTATAAATAAACCTTAATACTATCAAACTTACAAAATTTGCTTATGTAGTCTTTATCCAAGTTGGACTCCATCTCCAGGATCACAAATGTTGCCTTCAACAATATGAACTGGACAGAAAATGAGAACAGTCTGCATTCTCTAAATTAGATTATCTTGACTTTGTGGTACTAGATCCAAATAGTGTAAGAAGAGCTATGATTAGATCAAGTATATTATGTGAACTAGTTTCACATTATGTTTCATGAAGCTAGTAGATGGATAGTTCTTCTAGTGTATGAGAAATTCATTGTATTCATGAATATGAGAGAAGAATGAAAGAACAGAAAACAGTCATGCCTTAAGCCACTGGACATTAAAGGAAGTGGTCAATGGAAGTATGTTTTGTGGTTATTTCACTTCTTTGTAAAGCCCAGCATTTGAGTATTCACATGCAGTAACGGAGCCGCATGAATGGCTCAAGCAAATAGAGAAGAAAAAAATAAACAAAAAGCCAATATTCAGTATTGAACACAAAAGCTAGCATTTGTCCAGGTTTTTTAATATCTTAATCTAAATACCTATTTGAAATGCCAGTAGAAATACAGTGTAATCTGGAGTGGGGGAAATGGCCTAGAGACACTAATAGGATATGTTTCCCTCAATCTTACATAAGAAGTCTTCAGCTATCATGTCAGACATTTTTCTAGGACATCAGGTATTTCAATTTGTTTTTAATGATTAGGACATTGATTTCAATATAGAAAAAATAATGGAGAAAAAATGACACTGATGTAGGATATGGTGAGAAGTTAAGTGTGACTGGAAAGAAGAGTGCTCAAATTACATTCAACTGCCAGCCTCTTAGAAATTTTAAAAGCTTTCCATATATTTGCAAGAACAAGATTTTAATACTCTAGAAGCACTTCTCTACTTCAGGAAACATTGAGCAATTATGTAGAATAAAAACATATTATTAAATTGACTCAAGGACTTCACATTTCCATTGCTGTATTGCAATGCTTCTCAGCCTTAGCAACTTTCAAATGTGTGGACTTTTCATTTTAAAACTTCCCAGAATTACAGAAGTATAGAGTTAGGAGATGCTGTTTAGAGTTGAATCCAAGAATCCATAGATTTAAAAACTTCTATGGCACATTGCTGACCAGTCTTTTCTTGAATATCTCTACCTCCCTGATCATTGATTCCCCATTAAACTGGGTAGGACAATTCTCCTTATGTACATTGCAATTTCTGAAACTCCATGCCATTTTAGGTCACGTGGCTGGTAACAATAGAGAACATTTCTTGACCTTTTTCTGTGAAACTTCTCTTCATACAGTTGAAAGTACTATTTCTGGTCTTTTCTGATAGTTAAATATTGCTAGTGTTCTCAGTTCCTTCCTTATAAGTCTTAGTTTCTGATCATTCAATCTTCTCTTTTTTATACTCATTTCAGTTTCACTGAATTTTTCGTAAAAATGGAAAAAAAGAATTGGACCTCATATTCAGGGATGAGTCTCTTTAATGACAAATACGGCAAAGCTATTAGGAATTTCCTATAATGACAAATACAGTGAAGCTGTTGTTCATATATTCGAGGGCAATTCGGAAGTAAACCTCCATTTGGTTATCAATAACAGACACTCACAGATACAGAACTTTTATTATACACATTAGAAAACTACAATATTACATTACTTTTTGACATAAGAGCCATTCAAATTGAGGCACTTGTCATAATGTCTTACAAGGTTTGAAATTCCTTTGTAGTCATTCGGTGCCAAATCTGAGCTATGGGGAGCTGAACAAAAACATCCCAAAGAAACTGCTTCAAAAGTTCTTGGATGCATCTAGCAGTGTGTGGGCGAGCATTATTGTGAACCAGAAGTGGTGCCATAGAAAATCCCACCAAATGTGAAGATGCCAAAGGAGTATTGCTAGTGAAGTTCATGGAGCATGGTTTGACTATCAATTAAGAAGTCTACTGTAAAATGTTATGAAAACTCAGATGAGCCATCCATAGCAAGCATCAGGGCAGGCTGACTTCCTGTGTGGTGTTGGTACATGATAATGCTCACCCGCACACCGTTAGACACACCCAAGAACTTTTGAAACAGTTCTGTTTTGGGATGTTTTTGATCACCCCCCCCCCAATAGCCCAGAGTTGGTGCCGACCAACTACTACAAAGGAATTTCAAAACTTGCAAGACGTTATGATAAATGCCTCAAATTTGAATGGCAATTATGTCAAAAAGTAATGTGTTGTAGCTTTCTAATGTGTATAATAACAATTCTGTATCTGCGAGTGTCTATCACTGATAACCAAACAGAGGTTTATTTCTGAATTGCCGTTGTATACTAACATTTTAATAGCTTTGCCACACTGCAGACTCATATTCCACTTGCACTCAACTGTAATTCTAATATTCATTTAATCCATTCTATGATCAAAATTTTCATTAGGAGTTCAAAATGATTTGATGCAACACAATCAATCAGTCAATCAATAATCAAGCACTAGATTCCACATCTCTTACCTGTTCATTTGTTTTTGTTTTTTTCCTAAGTAACAAAGTCTGCCTTGTCTGACTTAAATGTCATTATTGTCTTTTCAGCCCACTTCAAGATTGATTTTTTTTCCCCTGCCTTTTAGGATACTAACCCAACTTTTCTACCATCTGCAAATTTCATTAATGAAAAGGATGAAGAGAATAATGGCCAGACTGACCCCTTTCAACAGCCTACTTGATTTCTCATTTCAACCTGAAGGGTAACATTAATTTGTACTTTTCTGAGTTCTGTTTTTAAACCGTATGTGAATCTAGATAATAAACATACTGAGAAGGAAAAATATTTTCTCATAAAATCTTTATGAATTGCTACTCTAAAGCCTTCTGTACAAATAAGCAAACAGCTATCTTCATTCTTTATTCCTGGACAGTCAAAAAAGAAATAAATAAAGATACACAACCCTTTCCACAATCACAAATATTACACAAAGTACATCTTTTGGAATAGATGATTTATTCATGTTTGAGAGTGTTTTGTTTTCTCTAAATCATCTGAGGTTTTCCCAATTAAATGTAATGAAGTCCATCCTGTCATACTAGGTTTTTTAATATAAGCCATGACCTACATGTAAAAATGCTACTGGTATTACTTTGCCATAATGTTCTGTGTGCTGGTAGGAGGTTGCTTTTTCCCCCCAGATTCTTAATGCTAAGAAAATGTTTTATGCCACAACTACTATTTTCTTTGGTTGTTTCAGTGGGTTTTTTCAATTAAATTCTTCAACAAAACTAACTTGCCTAGATTAATTAGTTTGTTAATGAAATTGTCATGGGTATTTTATCAAAGATTTTGCTATAGTCAAGGTATATTTTGCCTGCAGCATTCCTATAATTTACAAGGAAATTTCTCTGATTTTTAAAAAATTAATCTTGACAAATCCACGCTGTCTTCTATTAATTAGTAAATTATTATCAATGTGTTTAAAATTCAATCTACTCTAGAAAGTTCCCAGGAATCTAGGTTAGACTGACTAATTTATAGTTTCCTGGACTTTCCTCTCATTCCAATTTTGCTTCTTTTTTGAAGATCCAAGCAACATTTGCCCTCTTCCACACCTCATGCTTTCTCCAGGATTTCTTAAAAATGATGATGTTTCAACAACTGGAGAGAAGGTACCTACATGAACAATTCAAGCAGAATGGGTACCCACAAGCATTTATTACAAGATGCCTGCACAAAACGCAAAGTAGAGAAAAGAAAGAAAGGAAGAAAGAAGGTATGGCATACCCTGCCATACATCAAAAATATTTTAAAACAGTAGAACACAGCTTCCCAGAACTGCAAGTGGGCATCGCACACCACCCAGAGGCTACCATATGAGGACAAATTATGCATTATAAAGATCGGAGTTGGGAGACACTTCTAATGAAATCTATCAGATTACATGGATTGCCCCTGTGACTATGTAGGACAAATGGGGAGGAAGCTAACCACCAGACTGCAAGAAAACAAGTGAATGGTCAGACGAGAAGACCTGAATTCATTGGTAGCCTCACACTGCAATGAACAAGAAAACACATTCAATATTCCATCTATTAAGATTGTTGGCCATGCAGGTACAATGATAGCCAGGGAAACTGGCCTCTTGTCAGTTAACAAGTGTGCTAATTTACCACCAGCTTATTAAGTACTTAGGAGCAGAACGTTTGACAGCACAAGGAAACAACAGCCAATTTCCAGCCATCAACACACCAATCAACCTATACGAAAACACCATATAAACACCACTCACAGAATAGCCCAAAGCATGTATTCCAGTACAAGTTCCTTGAAGATGGCCTCCAGCATGAATCCAAAAGCTCAGAAGAGTAAATATCTGGTCCCGGTGACCAACACAGATTTGATCTTGCAGGCAGTATACTGTTCCCTTTCTCTTTATTTTATCTTGAATATACTGTATGTGAAGGACTTCCTTTTCATTGTTCACTAATACCATCTTTTTCTAATCTTTAGTTCTCCTGACACTGTCCTTACAATTAGTAACTTGTCCCTTCCAAATATATGTGTTCTCCCCCCACCCTCTCTATCTTCCCTAAACTTTTTGTGTAGATATGTGTCTTCTTTATTATATTCTGAAAGAAACCTGAAAGAATATTTTTTTGAAATTGGTAACAGCAGTTATCTTCAAATACAAAGTGAAATCTTCACAAGAAATCTAAGTTATGTAATTTCCCAGGAGCAACCATTTATCTCTTTATTATTTACGGGTATTATTTAGAGTTAGCAATGTAATGGAGCCTCCCCATTCCATTCATAACTTGAGGATTCATAGGAGTGAATGGCATACCTTGAACTGATCACTCCCTGCTTTCGCCCATACATTCACTAATCGAATGCACGGGTCATTAAGTGCACATGAGGTATCTCAGGGTGGGGAAGGCCATGGGAGGCCAAGGGATAGAACAGGCCACCTGCTTCAGACTGCCCAAGGCCTCCCTTGAACCATTGAGATATCTCATTCTCCCTCTCCTGGGGTTCCCACAATTGCTCCCACCCTCCTGCTGCACCAGGTCACTTACCTTATGAAGATAAGAACATAAGAAGAGCCATGCTGAATCAGGCCGAAGCCCATCGAGTCCAGCATTCTGTGTCACACAGTGGCCCACCAATTGTACATGGGGATCTTGAGCAGAAAGAGAAGGCAAAACCCTCCCTTTCCCTTGACCCCCAACAAATGGTACTCAAGGGAATCCTGCCTGCCTCAACCAACATAGAGGTGGCACATGGACATCCATTTTAATAACCACCGATACACTTGGCATCCATGAATCTATCTAGCCCTGCCTTGAAGCTGTCAAGGCTGACAGCTGTCACGACCCCTTCTGGAAGTGAATTCCATAAATCAACGACCCTCTGGGTGAAGAAATATTTCCCTTTATTTGTCCTCACTTTCTTAGCAATGAGCTTTAGGGAGTGCCCCCTTGTCCTGGTATTGTGTGATAGAGAAAAGAATTTTTCTCTATCCACCTTTTCTATCCCATGCATGATTTTATACACTTCGATCAAGTCACCCCTTAAACGCCGTCTTTCAAGGCTGAAGAGACCAAGGCGTTGCAATCTGGTTTCATAAGGGAGGCACTCCATTTCCTTGATCATTCTTGTTGCCCTTCTTTGCACGTTTCCCAGTTCCATTATATCCTTCTTGAGGTGCGGTGACCAGAACTGTACACAGTACTCCAAGTGTGGTCTCACCATCGATTTGTACAGAGGCAATACAACATTTGCTGACTTATTTTCGATTCCCTTCCTAATCATGCCAAGCATGGAATTTGCTTTTTTTTACTGCTGCTGCACATTGGGTTGACATCTTCATCGAGCTGTCCACCAAAACCCCAAGATCCCTTTCTTGGGTTGTCTCAGAAAGTTTGGTCCCCATCAGTTGGTAAGTATAATTTGGGTTCTTTGCCCCGATGTGCATAACTTTGCACTTGTTTAGGTTAAAATGCATTTGCCACTTTGTTGCCCACTCACACAATTTCGAGAGATCCTTCTGGAGCTCCCGACAATCAGTTTCACTTTTCACAACCCAGAACAATTTAGTGTCATCAGCAAACTTGGCTACCTCAGTATTAACTTCTACATCCAAATCATTGATGAATAAATTGAAAAATAAAGGTCCCAAAACTGAACCTTTGGGTACACCACTTCTCACTTCTTTCCATCCGGAGAATTGTCCATTTATTGCCACCCTTTGCTTCCTACAATTTAGCCAGTTACCAATCCAGGACAAGACCTGTCCTCTAATTCCGTGGCTGGAGAGCTTTTTTAGGAGCCTTTGGTGAGGAACTTTGTCAAAAGCCTTTTGAAAGTCAAGATATACAATATCAACTGGGGCCCCTTTATCTATGTATTTATTTACACCCTCAAAGAATTCTAACAAGTTAGTAAGACATGATTTGCCTTTGCAGAAACCATGTTGATTTTCTTTCAGCAATGCCTGTTTTTCTATGTGCCCTGTAATTTTATCTTTAATAATGGTTTCCATCAGTTTGCCTGGAACTGAGGTTAGACTGACTGGTCTATAGTTTCCTGGATCACTTCTGGATCCTTTCTTGAAGATCGGGGTTATATTTGCTTCCCTCCAATCCTCCAGTACAGTGCCTGATCTTAGAGAAAGATTATATATTTTAGCTAGAAGTTCAGCAATTTCACACTTGAGTTCCTTGAGAATTCTAGGGTGGATGCGATCTGGACCCGGCGATTTGTTGACGTTTAGTTTAGAAAGGCATGCAAGAACATCTTCCTTGTTTATCTCTATCAGGTTTAATTCTTCTATTTCCCTCCCTGGGAAAACTAATTCAGTGGCAGGCAAATGTTCTCTATCCTCTTCGGTGAAAACGGAGGCAAAGAAGTCATTTAGCCTCTCAGCAATCTCCTTGTCTTCTCTGATTATCCCCTTTTGACCATTGTCATCAAGTGGCCCAACTGATTTTCTGGTTGGGTTCCTGCTTCTGATGTACTTAAAAAAGGTTTTGTTATTATTTTTAATATTCTTGGCTATATGCTCCTCCTTTTTTTAACTTAGGGGGTTTTTATATGTATATAATGTAATTTCTATCATGCTGTGAGCCGCCCTGAGTTCTCCGGAATAGGGCGGCATAGAAATTAAATTAATAAATAAATAAATGAAATAAAGTCTCTCTTGGCTTTCATGACTATCGCCTTGCATTTGGTCTGCCAGAGTTTATGATCCCTCCTGTTCTCCTCGGTAGGAAGAGCCTTCCATTTCTTAAATGAGTTTTTCTTCTTTCCAATAACCTCCTTTACCTCATTCGTAAGCCATACTGGTATCCTCTTGGACTTTCCAATCCTCTTTCTTCTTTTAGGAATGCATTTTATTTGAGCCTGCTGTAACATATTTTTAAACAGTTTCCAAGCATTTTGGAGGGATTTGACTTTTTTTACTGTTCCTTTTAGTTTCTTCTTTACTATTTTCCTCATTTTGTCAAAATTCCCTCTGTGAAAGTTTAAGGTCTCTGACTCCCAGGGCTGTCTGCCACTTCTGGAGCAGCAGGCAGCCTCAGTGAGTCTCCTCCAAAGGCTTCCAGGCTCAGGGCGAAAAAGCATTTGCAAAGCCTTTTGCCACAGATCTTGTCCAGGCCTCTGTTTGCAGAGAACAGAGACCTAAAATACCAAGAGATCATGCAAAATTGGTAATGTGAGATTTCGCACAACTGATCTCACGTGATCTTGTGGTACTTTAGGCCTCCATTCTCTGTGAATGCACCGAAGATCTGAAGCAGCAAAACAGACCAAGAAACTGAAGGCTCTCTGGATCTTCTCTCTTCATGGAGACCCAATGGAGAGGCATAGGTACGGCAAATGTTGCAGTACCTCTGTGGTTATTTGTAAGGGTGAACGACTGCTGTGGTGCTGCAACATTCATAATTTCGGGACTTGTTCATAAACACTAGGGGCGCTTGCCATGTAACTTCAAACAGGCGCTAAGTGAACATTAGTAACTCAGGGATTACCTGTATTTATGACATCACTTTTTATGATATAAAACAGGGCTTTTCAACCTTTTCACCTGTTGTACCACTTTTAGGATATGGCAACATCCGAGTACCACCAGTCACCTAGCAATGTGTCAAAAACCTGATAACCAAAAGAAAAAAGAAAAAAGGAAAAAAGTGATAAAGTACAGGTAGTCCTCGACTTACAACAGATCGCTTAGTGACTGTTTGAAGTTACAATGGCACTGAAAAAAGTGCCCCCCAAGCCACAGCCGAGCAAGACACCTGCCTGCCTGCCCAGTGGCGCTCTTCCTCCTGTCTGAGGTTTTCATTGTTGTGAGCATTTCTGTTGAGAATTGGCAGTGGGGGTGTTTGGTTTTTATTCCTGTCTGCTAGGTGGTTGCAGCAGGTATTGGTCACTTCACATGACCCTGGGACACTGTGACCGTCATAAATATGAATCAGTTGCCAAGCATCTGAATGTAAATCACAAGACCCTGGAGATGCTGCAATATTCCAGCTGATCGATGCTTCTTCTGGGCTCAGCAGAAGCGCCAGGATCAGTGCTGCTTTCCAGAATGATTGGTGCTTCTTCAGGGTTCAGCAGAAGCACCAGGATCAGTGCCAAGCTCCAGCTGGAGCCTGGCACTGATCCTGGTGCTTCCACTGAGCCCTAACAGCCCCGAAGAAGTGCCAATCAGGGACTTCCGGTTTCGTCACGCAGCCGCCATGGATGGTTGGGAGATCTGCTCTTTCTCCCCCGTTCAGTTTTGCATCGCTGGGGGCCCCTGAAAAGGGCCGAAAATCGCCCCGGAGAGGCGATCAGCAAGGACGGGCTTTTGCTGGATCGCAGGAGAGCAGCAACTTTCCTGAAGACCTGGCATTTCCTCCAAACCGGTGGACAAAAGGACCGAACTCACATTAACATCTGGCAACTTCAAAGCAGCATGGAAAGGATTGGGTGAGATCTGCCTCTTTTACATCCTAATTACTTAATTACCTGCATAAGCTGCTAAAGTACTTTTCCCCCTGTGGTGAGGGAAGGGGGATTTTAGCCCTCCCTCCAGAAACAGCAGCTATCAACCACTTGGGAGTTTAAAACGTTGGGAAAAATACTGGGATCCTAATTGGAATTCTATTTTTTAAACTGGTGGATTATAAGACTTGTAACTTTATGTTCTCTATTTTTTCTTCTTCTCTGATTTTTACTCTAACTATTATTGAAGATTTGGGTTCTTTTTCTCCCCCTTACAATAGAGGGGGAAAAGAAAACTGAAAAGATCTAACTAACTCTGAGATGACATTTGCTGGCTAAATTTGAGAGTGTAACCTGCTATTCTTTAAGAAAGACTTGTTGATTGTCTTAAAAACACATAAGATACAAAGTAACCTTGAAGCACCATCTGCAAGAAACTCAGCTCAGCATTTTACTTGGTGGACTTTCTGATTGTAAGTTCCTTGTTTAGTCTCATATATGACAATGAAAGAAGAACAGGAATGGATTTCTCACACAGAGGAAGTACAGGAACAAATTCTTTATATGTTAAAAGCAATTATCCAAACTCTCCATATGCAAGCTCAAACTATGACTTCAACTAAAGAATCATCTATACAGAATTCTATAGAAAAGAGGAAACAACCAAATGTCATGACAGAAGACTTAGATACTCAACAAATACAAACTGTGGAAAACATGGGAAGGAAACTGATAATAGAGAACAAGGAAAGGACTTTTATTATAAACCAGAAGGAATTTGAAGACAAAAAAGAAAAACAGATGAAAGACAAGATAAATACTTTGGGACAACTGCATCAAACTGGAAAAATAAAGAGACGACCTGTCAAACCAGCTAGCCCTCTTAAGAAAACAGCAACTGAACGCTTTTATCAATATCAAACAATAGTTACAACAATACAAGGAGATTTTTTGATGATTTAAAAGCGAAGATATGAAAGATGATTTGGCAGAGGAAAAAAGCTAGAATTAGACTGAAAGGGATTGGGGTTTTGATCTATATATGAGATCTAAAATAGAATATATTTAAATGGATAGAATATGTATTTTGAATATAAGATATTGTAATGATTTGAGATAAAAAAATTGGTTTTATAAAATCTAGAAATATAAATATCGAAATAAGAATATTATATTGTCTTATTAGTTTGTTAAGATATATGATAGGTTTTACGTATAAGGTCTGTATTTTAAATATTAAATCATATGTGGAATTTGACAAAGGAATCGTGCTTAATTAAAATTTGGAAAAAAGATAAATATTAAATGTTAAATTAAAATGTTAAGGGAAAATCAGTTACCAGGTTACTGATTTGCTAAAAGTTTGAATATTTATAGATAACTAAGACTTGAATTTAAGATATTGTCATGAGTTGAGACACAGGTTAAATAAAACTTAGAAGTATAAATACTAATAATTAAATTTGTATATTAGCTTGTGGTATAAATGCTGATGGTCTATTTAATTATTTTTCTCTTTTTCTGGAAAGGAAGAAAGGAAAGAAGTAGAAAAAAGGAAAAGAAAATTATTAGCCGTAAATATGAGATAGGAGACTGAGAAACTGGGATCATTTAAAATCTGGAAATGATAAAGATTAAATGTTAAATTTAAATATTAATGGAAAATTAAAGTTCAGAAAAACTTATTAGGTCATTGTCTAAAAGATGGAATGTCAAATTAATTAAGATATGTATAGACTGAAGATTATTAATGAATATTGGAAAGGTATTTTTTGTTTGATTGATAGAATAAGAACTGTATTGATCTGAATATGATAGTAGATCTTATGGGGGAAAGAGAGGGAATACTTTGAGATTTGTACTGATGATATTTAAATGTAATGGAATCACGATGCTCAACCGCCATGCTACTTTTCAAATATGTAAATGCAATATTGGAAAATTAATAAAAAACTTGGATATAAAAAAAGTGCCGATCAGCTGGAAAATGGCACTAATCCTGGTGCTTCCACTGAGCTCTGACAGCCGTGCAACTCCAGCCATCTCTCACTCAGGCTTGTGTAGGGCTGCCACTGGTTCAGCTCATTCCCCTCCCCCGCTACCACTTTTCTAGGATGGTCACGTACCACCTGCCAGGTGCCAATGTAACACCGGTGGTACCTGTACCACTGGTTGAAAAGCCCTGATATAAAACCCTTTTAATGTAGTTGACCATAAAAGCACTATAATGGTAAATATTAGAATTAACAAAAATTAGTGACAATAAGCGAATTAATATTATTTCATAGTTGGATAAATATGTAGTTATTTTAAGAGAATTTTCACATCATGGGACTTCAAATTGTGAAGTTATTGTTAATGTAAGCTCTTTTCTATGCTACTTCTCAGAAATAGAATTTTTTAACTTATTTATTTTAACTTAGATATTTTTATGACTGTAATGTATGCAAACAGTTCAGAAAGAAGAGGAATATTAATCAACACATCACAGTTATCATTTACATAATGAATTCTCTTAAATGTAAGATAAAGGGTTTATTGTTTCATTTTTGGGGTTTTTTGATAGTGGAGCTGATGGATGATATTGTAAACATTATAGCATATAAACCACAGTATCATTATGATTTTGTTACCACAGTTTTGCTATGTACATAAGAATAAATTAATTTCTAATTCCACACATGTTTCAACAAAACCTCTTTAAAATGTAGTTTTGAAAAAAAAATATTGCAGAGCCCTCTCAAAACCATATTTTATTTATGGAGAGTAAATATTCCTTGCAATTGGACAAAAAAAAAGATTTTGTTGTTGCTTAATTGTATAAGACAGCTGTTTATATGTGGCACCTGTAAAATAGCCTGCTAAAATAACAGAACATCACAAATATGTTTCTTATTCCTATGTGGATTTGTAACAGATTCTAAATTTTCATGCAGTATATACTGAACATCTGTAACATATTATTATAAACGATACCCTACTTTCTACATCAGACTGCAGACAATATGCTGCAATATACACTGTGAGCTGAACAATATCCTTACAGAAAATCCTAGGAATGCTAGCCATTTAATTTCATTTATAGTCCCCAGCCAATAAAACACAAGAATAAAATTTAAAATACAATAAACTTTTTAACATTTACATGAAGCCACTGGGTGAGATCATCCACTGCCACGGAGTGAGATACCATCAGTACACTGATGATACTCAGCTGTACATTTCCACTCCTGGCCATATCAGTGAAGCGGTTGAGGTGATGTGCCGGTGTCTGGAGGCTGTGAGGGTTTGGATGGGTGTTAACAGAT
The DNA here is from genome assembly GCA_034064705.1 of Bothrops alternatus. NCBI lineage: Eukaryota > Metazoa > Chordata > Lepidosauria > Squamata > Viperidae > Bothrops > Bothrops alternatus. The sequence goes on along the minus strand of JARGCV010000053.1, from coordinate 4,275,746 downwards.
TAAGGCTCAACCCCGATAAGACAGAGTGGCTGTGGGTGATGCCTCCCAAGGACACTTCTATCTGTCCTTCCATTACCCTGGGGGGTGAATCTATAAACCCCTCAGAGAAGGTCCACAGCTTGGGAGTCCTCCTCGATCCACAGCTGACATTGGATCATCATTTGTCGGCTGTGACGAGGGGGGCATTTGCCCAGGTTCGCCTGGTGCACCAGTTGCGTCCTTACTTGGATCGGGAGTCGCTCCTCACAGTCACACATGCCCTTGTCACCTCGAGGATCGACTACTGCAACGCTCTCTACATGGGGCTACACTTGAAGAGTGTTCGGAGACTACAATTAGTGCAAAATGCAGCTGCGCGAGCAGTTGTGGGCCTTCCGCGTTGTGCCCACATTTCATCAACTCTCCGCATGCTGCGTTGGTTGCCTATTGGTCTCCGAGCCCAATTCAAGGTGTTGGTTATTACCTATAAAGCCCTTCATGGCATGGGACCAGGATACTTACGGGACCGCCTTCTGCCACATACTTCTCTACGACCGGTGAGAGCGCATAGGGTCGGCCTCCTCCGGGTCCCGTCAGCGAAACAATGTCGTCTGGCGGGCCCTAAGGGGAGGGCTTTCTCTGTTGTGGCGCCCGCCCTCTGGAACCAACTGCCTCCTGAAGTCCGCGTTTCTCCAACTCTCCCGGCCTTCTGGAAAAACCTAAAAACTCATCTTTGCCGGCAAGCCTGGGGATGATTGTAGTTGATTGTTGCATTGAATGTGTTTTTTTATTGGTTTTTAGATATCTTGTTTGGGTTTTTATATTGTAATTCTTTGTTATATATATGTTGTTAGCCGCTCCGAGTCCCCGGAGAGGAGCGGCATACAAACCCAAATAAATATAAATATAAACTGCAATAAAAAAATATTAGAATGCAAAACAAAAAGACCCAAAACTGAAACAATAATGAGAAAAGGATAACATCTGTTTTCTGCAAGCCGTAACTGTTACTAAAATCTTGGAGATTATGATGTATAATCTCTCTGGAGGGGGGAGGGGTGATGGACCACAGTGAAAGGGATGTTTTCCAGGAAGGATGGAATACCAAGGAGGGGGCAAGACAAGAGGCAGACCTGGATAGGAGACAAAAGAAGAGAGTTAGGATAGCTACTCCCTAGAATCTCCCTGTTAATAGTGTGAATAGTAAAGGTTTAGTCCGGCAAGATTCTATCTGTGTTGGTGTGAGCAAAAGACAGAGAGAAAGAAAGAACTGAATTTTGGCTAGATTGTTCTGTGAACTGGGCCTAATGGCAAACTTAATGGTCTGAGTTATATCTTGCAAATGGAAGACTGTAATTTGTTGAACAGAGAGAAAACTAAACTTGCTGATAAAATCAGGTATATGGGATGCCATGGGTTGTACAATTGGTGCATAACAATATTTGAGTTACTGACTCAACCTTTGTTTCTGAGCAGAAATATATATGACTGTTGTATGGAAGACTAATATATCTGCCCATGGTCTCCATAAGAGGTAGTATATTAATTCAAGGTAAAGTACAAAGTCTCCTATGTGAAACGTATAGGATGGTTACAGTGGTGGGATTCAAATATGTGAACAACTGGTTTTCTGTGTGGATGCTTCTTCCGGAAGTCCATTCTGGGCCTGGGAAACAAAAAATTAGCTACCGGTTCTGCCGAAGTGGTGCGAACTGGCTGAATCCCACCACTGGATGGTTGTAGATGTATAGAGGATATGGAGAACCTGTAATTCTTTTGTAATAGGGATGATAACTGTGGTCCTATCAAATACTCTGTTTACATTTGTTTAGGTTTTTATCTTAATTTCCTGAGATTGATTTCATTTTAATATGCATTAACATTCCTTCATATAAGTTTTCTTTTCTTTTCTTTCATTTCATTTTCTTTTCTTTTTGCATTTGAGTGAGATTTTGCTCCTGGTAACTACATGGACAAATCTAATCCATTTTCTAGGCAGTATTTGCCATTGCCTTTTTCTTAGCCTAAGGTTCCAGTTCCTGGTCTGAAGTCACCAAGTTGGCTTTAATGCATAAGGCAGAATTAAAAGTCAGGTTTCTCCATTTCTAGTACAACACCTTAATTATGCTCTTAATATAAGCATTTTAGGACATATCAACTGAGATAAATACTATCTACCCTGCCCAAATCAACCCTCCATTTTTAATATAAACATTAACAAGCTGAAACTACTTAATTATGATATTCCAAATTTATTCCAGGATAAAGGAAGAGAACTGTTTGGTTTGTTCCTAATTTTTTGGTAGCACAAATGGGAACATGGGGCTAAAAAATGAGGCTGAGGATCACAAGTGTCTACATATTGGAGTTATGTGTTCCTACATTTTCCTGGATTTTTCTTCTCAGTTTCAAATTATCCAGCCAATGAATTTTAATACTAAGCACAAATCATTTTATTTATTTTATTTTATTATCAAATTGTATACCATTCATTACACTTGTGCATTCCTGAATTAGAACTCTAATGTCTGGAATATAATGTAATGCAATGTAATGTAATGTAATGTAATGTGAGGCAAGGCAAGACAAGGTAAGGTAATATATATATTAATATATATTAATCACTGTCCATTTTGAATACATAGCGGAAAGAGGAAATTTGAGAGTTCACAAGGTTGATGCTATATGGAACAAAACTGTGACTGAAACTGGATGTTCTGCTTTGGATACCATGAAGCCTCCTCCCAGAAGGTAACAAGGAAAACAGATCATGCAGAGGATGTGTAGAGTCCCAAACAATCCTGTGGACCTTGCTCAAGCATTGCTTATATGCTATGTCCTATATAGAAGGAATAATCTTTTCTGCCATCCTCAACATTCTCTGCATTGCCTTCCTCTTTGAAGCAGTATAACTTTTTGTACCATCTCTCCTATTTAAAAGCTGATTCTATAAAATCTGCCACTTCTTATTAGATAAGAGCTGCACAGAAATTTATTCAATAATTTTTCTATTGTTCTGCTTTATACATATCTCTCCCTTTCTTCTTCCCTCCCTTCCCCCCTCTCTCTCTCCCTTCCTCCCTCCCTCCCCGTCTCTCTCTCTCTCTCTCTCTCTCTCTCTCTCTCTCTCTCTCTCTCTCTCTCTCTCTCTCTCTCTCTCTCCCTCTCTCCCTCTCTCTCCCTCTCTCCGGTCATTGTTCAGAAAGACCTGGATTTCAAAAATTGATATCTTTTGATTTTCCAAAAGATGGGGGAAAAGAAATAATAATGGGGATTTTTTTTATTTTGAATTAAGACATCAAACCAAAAAAATAAATCCGAAACACAATTCCATAAAAATTAAATTAGATTTGTCTTACTTCGATTGTGCATTGTTTAAGGACTTATTATTCCTAAACTTATACTAATGCAGGAAAATATCAAAATTAATATAAAGGCATTTACCACAAAAGTGAAGACTTAAGGACATGCAGATGATTAACAGAGGGGTTGTGAACAAGTGTCCATTTAATCTTCCAACATATTTGGCATCAACTGGGGAACAAATTCTGCAGTGAGTGAGAGATCAAACAGATTCCTGTCATGCCTAGCTGACAACTTTCTCCTCCAAAAAGTGGAGGAAGGAATAGAGAGTCAGCTATACTGAACCTAATTCTTACTAATAGGGAAGAAATAGTTGAGGAAGTGGAAGTTGTAGGAATTTGGGGGGAAGGTGACCATGTCATATTAGAATTCACCATAATGAAGAAACAGGTAATTGAACAAAATCAGACTAGTGTTCAAAACTTTAAGATAACTGACTTCAACAAATTAAGAGAGAGAATAACAAAGATTCCATGGATAGAAATCCTAGAACAAAAAACACTTTAGGATACCTGGGAAATTCTGAAAAATTACATAATAGAAGTCCATACAAAAACAATGCCACAAACAAGGAAACTAAGGCTTCCAACAAATTCCAAAAATAACAAAAAAAAGGTTTCTTTGTAAGGAACAAAAAGAAAGTTGAAGAAATGGTAATTCTACTAATGGAAGAAGTTGGCAAGAAGATGATGGACAGGACAAGAAAGCAGAACTGCTTAATTCTTCTTTCCATCTGTCTTCACATAAAAGGAAAAAATAGTCCAACCTGTTAAGTGCAGCACCATGGGCGACAGAACAGGAGTGCAGGTCAAAACAGGCAAGGAATTGGTAAAAGAACATCTAGCCACTTTGAACAAGTTTAACTCTCTAGGATCAGATGGGTTGCATCCCAGGATACTGAAGAACCTGGCAGATATGATGTTGGAACCACAGAACAGAATCTTTCAGAGCTCCTGGAGCACAGGGGAACTGCCATGAGACTGGAAAAGTGATAATGTAGTTCCAGAAAGAGGGGGAAAGTGCATCCAGGAAACTACAGAACTATAAGCTTGACATCTATAAATTGGAAGATAGACTCAGGATTCAGAAGAATCTTGTTAGACTTGAGCATTGAGTCTATCTAAAAGACGCAGTTCAGTGATGATAAAAGTAAAGTCCTGCACTTAGGCAGGAAAAACCAAATGCACAGACAAGAATAAGTAGCACTTAGCTCAACAGTAGTTCCTGTGAGAGGGATCTAGGTGTCCTGGTGGATCACTACTTGAGTCAGCAGTGTGCTACAGCTGTTGAAAAAGCCAATGCAGTCCCTGGATCAGTAGAAGAGAAGTGATTGTACCATTCTACACTGCACTAGTGAGACCACACTTGGAATAGTGTGTCCAGAACTGGTCACTAAGATAAAAACAGATGCTAGAAACTATGAAGAGAAGAGCCACAAAGATGATAAGGGATCTGGAAGCTAAATTATATGAGGCTAAGTGAACTACCGGTAGGTACATTTAGCTAACAAAGAGAAGGCATGGTAGCCATCTTCCAATATTTGAAGGACTGTCACAGGAGAAAAGGGTGTCAATTTATTCTCCATAGCACCTGGGAGCAGGACAAGAAGCAATAGTTAGACGCTCATTAAAGAGAGATCTAACCTGGAACTAAGGAGGAATTTTCTGACAGTGGGAACAATTAATGAATGGAACAGCTTGCATCCCAGAGTTGTGAATATTCCATTGCTAGAGGTATTCAATAAAAGATTGGGCAACTATTTGTCCAGGATGGTATAAGGACTCCTGCCTTAGGCAAGGGGTTGTGTAGAAAACCTCCAAGGTCCCTTCCAGCCTATGATTTTATATTCTATTATTCTCTCACTATTTGCTATGTTGGCTGAAATTGAAATTGAACGTACTGGAAGACCATAGTTTCATCATTTATGGTTAAAAAGAACATATTCTATGAGTTTGTGGGAACTGTTACAAGTTAGACCCATGAACCTTGTGCCCATTAAGTTATCCCACTATTGTCAAGCACCATGGAAGAGCCAATCAAAATTTCATAGGAACCTTGCAGATCTTCTGGAAATCAGTTTTAATTGATGGCACAGTTTGATTCTGTATATTGAGCTTGAGTGAAAGCATTGTCTCATTTTCGTCAGATGTAAAGCATCTAGCTCATTTTGGTATAGACAGTTCAATAATATGCATCAATACTGATCAGACAAAATAAAGATGATCACTAAAATTCAAACAGTCGCAATGCAAAGATCTAAATACACACAATCATTTAGGTGATATGTCCAAAATCACTAGAAAAACTTTAACCAATAAGTGATTACTACACCAGAAATGATTAAAACAACTGATGTTCAGCTGAGATTGTGTTGTCAAGAAGTGAATTACAGTGTGACTCACTAATGTATGGGAACATTGTCAGACTTATTATGGAAAGGAATCAGCAAGATGTAATATACAATGTTATCTTCTTTGGATGTTATTGGATCATTAGGATCATTTAAAGAAAATTACATAGATGTTGCTCTGTAGTAAATCTGTGCAGCCATAATGGACTAAATGCTGTGCTCTCCCATTAGTTTGTTTCATACATCCATGGATAAAAGTCACCCTTGGGCAGAAAAGGAATGCATGCACAGTGAAAAACAAGTTGATCAGGTTTAGGAGGCAGCGGATTGAAGATTGATAAAGACTATTAGGAATAAGTCTTATTTAGTATTGGAACCATAACACAATACCATTTTTGTTTTATAGCAAACACTAATTAGCTAAATACACTTAGAAGGCAGAAAGAGATTACAAATAAGGACAGCATGACTATCTTATCTGTGTTGGAGAAATTCTTCCTATAGAGTTCTTTTTAATAATAGTTTTTTAATATTTTTAATAATAACATTCTTCCATTGGAGCTTGTTGTTTATTACCATTTTGGAGGCAGCAAAAACAACACTCCAAAGATTGTGGAGTTGCAACCGTTTTATAAACTTATGCTAATTATAACACACATGATTTGGTATAACAGAATTATTGATTAGAATAGCAGCATAAATTTTTTATTTATTTTGTGATTTCTATACCGCCCCCCTCCCGAAGGACTCGGGGCGGTGTACAGCCCAATTAAAAAACATCAACATACAAAAAGTAAAATTATTAAAAATAGAGTAAAAAATTTGGCCCAGTCATTTAAAAACCCAATACATAATCTTAAAAACTCAATCCCCTAAAAACAATTATGGCCTTGTTGGTACCGGAGCTACTATCCCAGGCCGGCTTGTCGAAAAAGATGTGTTTTTAATTCTCGACGGAAGGAGCGCAATTCCGTCATCGTGCGGAGTTCGGGGGGAGCTCGTTCCAAAGCGTTGGAGCTCCCACAGAGAAGGCTCTCCCCCTGGGGGTCACCAGCCGACATTGTCTGGCCGACGGCACCCTGAGGAGACCCACTCTGTGGGAGCGTACCGGACGGCGGGAGGTATTTGCTAGCAGAAGGCGGTCCTGTAGATATTCGGGTCCGATGCCATGGAGCGCTTTAAAGATGGTCACTAACACCTTGAAATGCACCCGGAAGGCCACCGGCAACCAGTGCAGCTCGCGCAGGAGCGGTGTTACATGGGAGCGCCATGACGCTCCGGTCACTACCCGCGCGGCCGCATTCTGGGCCAGCTGAAGCCTCCGGGTGCACCTCAAGGGGAGCCCCATGTAGAGAGAATTACAGTAGTCCAGCCTGGAAGTGACGAAGGCATGAGTAACTGTGCATAGCGAGTCCCGGTCTAGGAAGGGACGCAACTGGCACACCAGGCAAACCTGATAGAACATCCTCCCGGCCACGGCTGTCAGATGGTCCTCTAAAGACAGCCGTGAATCCAGGAGGACTCCCAAATTGCGAGCCCTTTCCGTGGGGGCCACTGTTTCGCCCCCAACAGACAACGAAGGAGTCAATTGACTAAACCGGGACGACGGTAGCCACAGCCACTCGGTCTTGGAAGGGTTGAGCTTGAGTCTGTTCTTCCCCATCCAGACCCGCACGGCCTCCAGGCACTGGGTCAGCACGGCAAGAGCATCGTTGGGGTGGTTTGGCGTGGAAATGTACAACTGAGTATCATCAGTGTATAGATAGTATTCCACACCAAAACCATGGATGATCTCACCCAGCGGTTTTACATAAATGTTGAACAGTAGGTGCGAGAGGACCGACCTCTGAGGTACCCCACATATGAGGGGTCTCGTGGTCGACCTCTGACCCCCTGTCAACACAGACTGCATCCGGCCATAGAGGAAGGAGGAGAACCACCGCAAAACAGTGTCCCCTATACCTAACCCCTTCAACCGTTGCAGCATGATACCATGATCGATGGTATCAAAAGCCACCGAGAGGTCCAATAGCACCAGAGCAGAGGAACAACCTCTGTCCCGGGCCCGCCAGAGGTCATCCACCAACGCGACCAATGCTGTTTCCATGTTGTAACCAGGTCTGAAGCCCGATTGGTGTGGATCCAGGTATAACGATTCCTCCAGGTGCCGCGGGAACTGTCGGGCAACCACGCTCTCAACAACCTTCGCAAGAAAGCGAAGGTTGGAGACAGGACGATAATTTGATAAAACAGCTGGATCCAGGGTAGGCTTCTTAAGGAGGGGCCTCACTACTGCCTCTTTCAAGGTGGCAGGAAAGACACCCTCACTTAAAGAAGCATTAATAATTGCCTGGAACTAGCCTCGTACCACCTCCCGGGATGCCAACACCAACCAGGAGGGGCACGGGTCCAATAAACATGTGGTCGCCCTAAGTCCCCCCAGCAATCTGTCCACGTCCTCGGGAGTCACGGGATCAAACTCATCCCAGATAACAGTCTCAGGACCTGACTCCGCCTCTCCCACTGGACATACCCAGTTGAAGTCAAAGCCTTTCCGTATCTGAGCGATTTTTATCATACAGATATTTTCAGAAATCCTCAGCTCTACCCTCTAAGGGGTCTCCTCTCACCTCCTGGTGAAGGAGGGAGTGGGTCACCCTAAACAGGGAGGCTGGGCGGTTATCTGATGACGCGATAAGAGCAGTGAGGTAGAAACATTTATCTGCTCTTATCGCCGCTAGGTAGGACCTAATATGGTCTCTTACCAGTGTTCGGTCAGATTCGGCACGGCTCGACCTCCAACTGCTCTCTAGGTGTCTTTTCCGGCGTTTCATCTCTCTCAACCCCTCATTATAACAAGGGGCCGATCGAGATCCACGCCGAATCAGAGGCCGCAAAGGCACAACTCAATCCAGAGCATCGGCAGCTGCCCTATCCCAAGCCGCCACCAGCTCTTCGACCGAGTCGTGTATCCGAACCTCAGGAATTGGCCCAAGCTCTGCTTGGAACCGCTCGGCCTCCATCAGCCGCCTGGGGCGGTACCATCTCACCGGTTCCGCCTCCCTGCAGTGGGGTGCAATGGTCAGAAAGTCCAGGCGTAGGAGAGAGTGATCAGACCATGACAGGGGTTCAATAACTATATCCCCTATATTCTGACCACTCAGCCACTGTCCAGAGACAAAAAACAGGTCAAGCGTGTTCCCCCCTGTGTGTGTGGGGCCTTGAATTACCTGGGCCAGGTCCATGGCTGTCATGGAAGCCATGAACTCCTGAGCCTCCCCGGACGCCCCGCCCACGGACGGCAGGTTGAAGTCATCCATAACTGTTAGCCTAGGGATCTCAACCACCACCGCGGCGATAACGTCCAGGAGCTTGGGCAGGGAGGTTGATACGTGGCAGGGAGCCAGGTACGTAATCAACACCGCCCTCGGACCCCCAAGGTCCCACTTCACCAGGAGGGATTCACAGCCTGCCGTCTGAGGAACAGTGACCTCCCTCGGCCTGAAATCTTCCCTAATCACGACCGCCACTCCTCCACCCCTGCCTGAGCTTTCGGCTGGTGGAATGCAAGGAAACCCGATGGGCACATTTCCACCAGAGGGACACCGCCCTCTGGTCCCAACCAGGTCTCTGTTATACCCGCCAGGTCTGCTCCCCCTTCTAAAATTAAATCTTGAATGAGGGGGGCCTTATTTGCCACAGACCTGGCGTTGCACAGCATCAGCCTACAGCCCGGGCCCTGTGGTTCTGAATTACCCCGAGAACAGGTTGAGCCTTGGGGGTCGGAGCGCATGACCACTCGTAAGCAGTAGGTGTGCACTCCCTTATTATGATACGGCCCCCTGCTCCCGCTATACCTGCCCCTCCCGCTTACGGTACTAATTGGAACTAAGTTAGCCTTAATCAACCCCCCGTCCGCACCGTCAAGGCTCCGTCCCCTTCCATTGCCAGGCCTGTCTTCTTGCTCCCTCCCAACAATTCCTTCTCCCACCCTAGACACCCCTTCCCCACCCCTTCCCTCCCTTAAAACTTTCATTAAATACTTATTTTAAAAACCCCAAAGCCCCTTATTTGATACATGCCATCTCTCAGGACTCCAAAGTCCGTCCTTGAGATGGGCCCTTGATAAAACAGAGGGCCATGATTGCGAGAGGGGGGAATCTCGCAATGCAAGAAGAGTCCTCCTCGAGTAAGCAGCCAGTCAGGTAAAGAGCATCGATGGGGTCTGGCAAGAGAACCAGGCAGTCCATTCTAATTTTAAAGTCCAAATTCCAGGTTTCCATCAGGGTGATGGTAATAATAATAGCAGTAACAACAATAACAATGATGATAACAATGATAATGGTGGATTTTAGGTGGTCCGGGCAGGAAAAGGCCCCTATGTTGTTCCATCCTGCTCCATCTAAACCACAGTCCACAGATTCGCATATGTGCTGCCAGGGCAAGGACCAGGTCTCTAAAAAGGGTCCATAGAGGCAGCACCAGGGTCAGAATCTGGGATTCTTTCATCAGGGCTATTTACTGCCCCTCCTGATAATGCTCGGTTCCACTTTCCTTCCCTCATAAAACTAACAGGGTTGGGGAAGCCACTGCAGTTCTCCCATTTGGCCTCACCATTGGCCACTCGTCCACCAGGGAGGGGGAGGCATGACGACGTTGTTTCCCTCACCTCCAGGTCCATGCTGCTCCCTCAGTCACCTGCGATTCTCTGCTGTCTTCCCAAACTACTAACTCGCATGATGGGGGGACGCCGCCAAACTCTTCCCTTTTACGGCAGCCTCCCAACGCCAACGCCTCTCGGCTGCCTTCCCTGCTCACGTGGTAGTAAGGAGGGGGGAAGGGGCTGAGCTGTTCCCTTTCACGGTGGCCACCCAAAGCCAGAAGCCTCTCAGCAGTCCCTTCGCAGGTCGTCCGCTCGCATAGTGGGAGGGAGGGGGAGGGGAGGGAGCCGCCGCCAAGCTCCTCTCTTCCGCGGCGGCCTCCCACCCAAACTCCCAGCAGGCTCCTCACCTCGCCGCAGGCCGCGGGCCGAAGGGGGGGTACACTGTTAACATCACCCAACATATGCTGTTATCATCATCCAACTTCGTCCATTCTCGGCAAGGAGGGAGTCAGTAGACATGTCTCTGGAAGGCTAAGGTATTCCGCTGCCAAAATCCCCAGGGTCCTGGGGGAGTCTCTAGCCATTTCCCATCAGAAGCCCGGTTGCTCTTACAGGGAAGCGCCCTCCATCTTGCGCATGCTTGAAGCTGTTTTTTTGACTGGATATACATTATATGTTGAAGAGGTAAGGTGAAGTGAAGTATTAAAGGTGATACTACAAAGACAATAGCCTATTCTTCTATGCTTTGTCATAGGCAAACACTATGTTTTTGAATAAAAGTTTCTATAGGTGTTCCAGTGGGACGTGATGGCTCAGTGGTTAAGATGTTGGGCTTGTCGGCTGGAAAATTGACATTCCCAGTTCAAGACTCAAATGCTGTGCAATGGGGCAAGTTCCCATTACTTTCCCAAGCTCCTGCCCATCTAGTAGTTCAAAATAACACAAATGCAAATAGATAAACAGGTACCACTGTGATGAGATGATAATAGCGTTCCATGTGCCTCGGTGCATAATCATGCAAGCCACTTGACCATGAAAAAGTCTTCGAACAACACTGGCTTCCTCAGCTAAGAAACAGAGATGAGCACTGCCCCCTCAACTTGGACACAATTGGACAGGGAAACCTTTACCTTTATAAATGTGCCACTTTCTCATGTGATATCTTGAAATGGCCTTCCCTTTCAGAGCTGTTTCATCTCTGAGTACCTTAATCAGCTTCATTTTCATGAATGATATAACAATTAATTTTCTATGGGGAAATGGATTTGGTGAAGTCGCAATTTATTTATTTATCCTAACTAACTTCATTATTTTTCTTCACCTCTCGATAATACAGTGCTCTGTCCCAGGTTTCAAACCACTGCAATACCAGAGCATAAAAAAGTGAAATCAGTCAATTGCTCTTCCATAGCTTCTGCAATACCTGTACTCCAAACTTTTGTAACTATATTGGGCTGTTATAGCTGAGAACTGTTTTACCTCCCTTCCTTTTTTAAAGGGTTGAAATCCAGGAACTTCTCTTTTTCTATTTATGTTACATTTTCTTTACCAAAATAGAGGAGATGGGTGAAAAAGTGCAGGAGCAGCAAGTTTTCAGTGTGGCTAAATCTCTTATCTCCTTCTTTCCAGCCATCTGTCAGAAGAAGGAAACCATCCCTCTAAACAGATGAAGTTTACCCGTCTTTTATTTTCTCATGACTGCTGTTAATTACTTAGAAAAACAGCTACTAGATTTGTTTTGCACAGATAGCATTTCCAGCAAAGAAATATGTCTAACCTTTTCTTTTTTTAAGCTACTTTCTAGTTTTGTGTTAGTTTCCCTTCCAATTCTGCAGGCAAAGCATCTTAGATATAACAATTATTTAGCTAGTTAGAAGTGACATATTCCTGCTCTTGAAATGATATGAATGTAAGAATGATCCTTCCATTTACTTGCAACTGGATTTTTAATCTAATTTTGAATAGTTTAACTTATGAATGCCTTTTGCCAAATCTCTTACTGTATTGCTTTAACTATTGCTGTCTTCCTCCCTTCCTCCCTCCCTTTTCACAACAGCAGCAGTTATGATATTGGCTTTATGCACAGTATTCTATTTTCAACTTCTACCTCATGTATTTTAACTGCCAATTTAGAATATTTTACTACTTACTTTTTTCATCTTCATAAGGTTGATCCCTTTATCTATCAGGCATTCTCTTTTTTGAGTTCCTAATTATTTTCTCGGCCATACAACTGAAGTAAGTGTTTAGGATCTTATGGATCTTTGGCTTTGTAGCATTTAGAAAACCACCACTGAGTCTTTATAAGATCAAAGAGGACTATGATTAAGAGAGCAATGTGTGAACGAGGAAGATGGGTGCCTGAAAGTGAAGATAATGAATAGCCCAGAACAGCCCTTAGTAGACCACTGTTTCCCCCATTGTTGATCCGAACCTTGAAACTGAAAGAAGAAAGAAACTGAATTATAAGATTTGTGGCATGCATTTTATAAAGTTTAGCTTTTTCAAGCCTAATCTTCTGCTGAACCATCAGAAATTCTTCAGCAAGATTCTGATTAATATCGCCAGTAGCATTATAATGAATGGTTAGGAAAAATGCTGTCTATTGAATTACATTGTCTTTCAGTGAAAACTCATCCTCTTTCTAAACAATTAACCTTGTAACTCACAAAATAAAAGCTTTATTTTCATCATCATTAGTAGTTATTTCCAGATTCTACTCTCATGGAAAGGCATTAAATTATGGCTTGTGCTGCTTCAGAGAATTTATAATACTCAAAATGAAGCTCCTGAAATCCACAAACTTAATGAAACACTGTAAATTATGTATATGTAAAACAGAATTATGCCCTGCTGAATTTGAAATTAATAGTATAAGCCAGGGGTGTCAAACTGCCGGTCCATGGGCCGGATGCGTCATGCCGAAACTGCGCCCATCTCAGCTCTGGCAATGGGGAAAAAGTCGAGATATGTTGTGACACATCACATGATGTGGCAAGTTTGACACCCCTGGTATAAGGTAAGCAGCTGGTCAGAATTCTGAGAACATTCCCTTACAACTCTATAGATATAGTGACCTTCTCGGTTTAATTTTTTCTGGGCAGTGATTTAAATTTTTGGACCCCCATATTCAACCATTTGCCACTCAGAAGCTACGTATGAATTCACCACACTGTAACATGCAAAAAAGTCAATCGCCTGTAGCCTGACACCTGGTAATAGGTTGATTGCTTTTAAGATGATTGCTGTCTATTAATTTGCACTTATTCACAATATAACCAGACACAGTATATAATCAATTTCATGCATGATGGATAATATTAATCACCATGATCATTATTATTTGTGTGCTATTTTTTAAAGAAACACCGAGCCTAAGGTATTTTCTAAAGTTCAAGAAATTAGAGTGGCACAAGGCATACAGCCCCAGAAATATTGTTCTGTCTACTTCTTGGTCATTTTCATAAGGAAAACACTTTGAAAATCCAAATAATGTTTTCTCCAGTTTCATCATTTAGCTATGGGATTCTTGTTCTTCCCTTAATTATGAGGTGAATTTGGTATCTGTTTCATTAATGGAAAGATAGTTCAGATGCAGGTCACTAACTTGATTCATTTTACATGATATGGTCTTAGCATCCCCAAGGAGCCTATAAATTAGGTTTTGACAGCTGGCATTGATACAGAACCACCATAATGCTACTGGAATGGACAGCAAAACTAACAGTCTCATTCCATCATAATCTTGTCAAGTTTCTTATTCATTCATATTGAATCTAAGTACATAAAAACATCATTTTCTTGGCCTCAGGCTTTTGCCAGGTTCATGGAGACATTATTCTACTAGAAGTTATGTTTCTTTTAGGTCAATTGGAGAAAAAAAATGATGCCACTTTAAACCAAGAGAATCTGATCTTCACCCTATGACCATCAATCCAAGCTAGACTGCAGTTAGTTTGATTCATAGTCACATTCTCCTAACTACACTGTCAATGACCAAGTACCATTTCTTGAAAGAAGAAGAAGTATGGCCCCATCAGTCTCTCTTTGTCATACTGGACCACATCAATGGTAGTGGATTGTTGGTTTTTGGGTTGTTTTTTTTTTATAGTTCAATAAGTAACTGTGGCACAGAAAAAAAAAATCAGAGAGCATACAATAGTAGAAAAGTCAACTCTTCCTGCTTGGATACAAGAAAAAAAGGCGGGAATTGCTTGAACTCTGTTATGATCATGTGTTAAAGAGTCAAATTAGCATAAATTGGTATCATTGAGGAATGAACTGCCCTTACCATGATTCCAAATTTTGTAATTAATTTGACAATCCAATAATATAAACCTACCATGTTTCTCTGAACACACTCGGCCCCATGTGCTCGCTGCCTCTTGTGTGCATGCTGGGAGTGGGACACCTTGCCAGGCTGATCACCCTGATACTGTGTTTCCCTGAAAATAAGCCATAATGCATCTTTTTGTGCCAAAAAATATATAAGACCAGGTTTTATTTTTGAGGAAACATGGTAGCTGAAAACTCTTCTGAGTTTTTAGATCACACTTCTATATTAGCATATGTGCATTGCAAAATACATTGAGGAATTTATCTCTGTTTCCATGAATCAAATTGTCTTTTGTGAAATACTTTTCTCTGCCTCACCATTACACAGAATACTAAATAAGAAACAATGTCAAATGTTTAACTAAAAGGATTGTTGTATTGTTCCAGTTACCCAACTCCGATTGGATTCAGTAGGATTTAGTGATATAAAACCATTGAACTTAATTGATTTTGGCAAAAAGATATCTATTGTTCTCTCGATATTTTGAATCACAGCTGCTTAAACCCATAGGAAATTAGAGCCACCTAGAGTTTTATATAAGATGGCCAGTTATATAAGTATTTTAAATAAATAAATAAATAAAATTATCATGGATTATGGTAGCTGAACTAAATTTCAAGTTTTGTAAATAAAACTGGATCTGTTTAGTTAATTAAGTATCAAAGTGAACAATATATGAACATGTAAACACATGCTTTAAAAATTTAAAATATATTATGGTAAATTCAGACAACAGACCACAACACTGAAGAAAAAAAATGGCCTATTGTTTATTTACTGATGTTTTAACCACCACACCAAACTGGTTCTCTGCATATATGAATAAAACTTTGGAGAAAAAATGTAACAATTCAAGGTATATATGTGAAATTAAGCTCTTTTCTTAAAATATTGAATTTGTCATTTCATGAAGAGCTTTGGTTATATTGCGCCAGAGGCTTAGTGAAGAGAATAATCTTGCATAAATGGAAAGTACTTTTTCCTGCATGATCCTCCTTGTCAAATTTTGGAATATTGAAACTTGCTTCCACTATGTGACTGAAGTCCTTTGAAATGATAGCTTTGCCAGTGAAATATATAGTATCGTATGATTCAAATAAAGAATGTGCATTCCAGTAAGCAAGGCTTATATTGCATACCATGCTTTTCTTTAGAAGTTGTTTTAAATTTGTTATTTTGGGGCAAAAATGAGGGGAGTGAAAAACAGACTGAAGATGATCAGTACTGTAGGCAGGACAGATGGGCGTAGAAATTAGTAAGCAAGATAAAAGTTAGGATGGTAAAAAAAACATTGCAAAGGTAGATAAAAGAACTAAAATGAGCCTTCAGAAGATTATCTCCCCCCCCATTTATCCTCCGCAAGTGAATTAAGCTGATTCTATCTATCTACTGTATCTAAAGCAGCTTTTCTCAAACTTGGCAACTTTAAAATAAGTAGACTTCAGTTCCCAAGATTCCAGAATCAACCTGCTGAGAGTTGAAGTCCACATATCTTCACCTTTTCAAGATTGAGAAATACTGGTCTAGAGTCTAACTAGAATGAGTCTAGCAGAGATCCAAAGGATTGCTTCATGTTGTATTGCCAATCATTTTGATTAACAGGTAATGAAGCTCATAGGCCAGCTACTCCTGTCAATATTAGCCAAACCATCACAACATTCAACTCACTCTTCCTTCTTTTCCAATTATGGAAGGAAAGCTACAACAGTATTTCAGTTGCTACCAAAGCTAGAAGTCTCACAAAGATGCAGTGAATGGTAAATTTAATTCAAATCTCACTAAAGTACTTCAGAAGCAATCCATTTGGTTTGGCATCTCAAATCAAGAAGCGATTATTTGGGAGTAGTTTGACTGATTTCCCGTTGAATCAAATATTCAAAAGCTTTTGTACCTACTAATCAGATTGTTCTGCTTTCTCTAAATTATGTCTTTTTCAAATAAAAGTGCATGCCATCGCCATATATATATTTAGTTTGCTTAATAATGCTGCTCATAAGTTTGAATATCATTCACACCTAATTCATTTATATTTCTATATTTATATTTCAATTTATTTATGAAATTTATATTTTATATTTCCCCAACAAAATCAAGTTCTGCATTTGTGGTGGAGAAAAATAGATGTTACAAACAAAATGAAGGCTATTGACACATCCTTTTGGATGTAAACCCCAGTTCCTCTGTTTGCCTAATCCTACCAAGGACACTCCAACATTTCCTTAACAATGGAGCTCTGCCATTCCTGAAAGAACTATTCTGACTAATAATAAAAATAACCACAAGTATGTTAAGAAAGACAAAACTTTCCCAAAAATCAGATTCCTAGAATTTTCCTACAGCCCTCAACTTCTATACAACTCTTTGTTTTCTCATTGTTCAGAGTTTCCCTTATCAATTTTATTATTATTATGATTTGGCACACAGAAAGCCAGATGTTCAGACTGGATTCAGCATTTTTGTCTACCCATCGAGTCCTTACCAAGGACTTGGGATAGACAAATGTGGATGTTTGATGGTGTTACAGCTATCATTGCAGGCTGCAAGCTGTTTTGAGTAAAGCCGCCTTTTGCAATTGACTGATGGCAAATTTGTCAATGCCAGTGACATTCAAGTGGTATTCCAGTTGTTTTGGGATTGCACCTAAAGTGCATATTACTATTGATACTACCCTTGCTTGTCTTTGTCACAGTTGTATTTGTAGTAATCATCTTCATCCAGATTTTTAATGTTATTTTTGTGATTCCTTCCTATTTTTCCATGTTTGATAGTGAGTGTGGCATATTTGTCCAGTCCAAACTCCACTGCAATATCTTGGCTACAGTATATATATGGACAGTGTTAAGCAGCAATTCTATTTCAAGTGGTGTTTCAAATCGTGACAAATAATAGTGGTGATAGTGAATCTCCTTGAAACATTCCTCTCTGAGGGGTCCTTGGTGCTCTCTGAGCTTGCTTGTTTTTTTGCAGACATTTCATTACCCAAACTAGGTAACTTCATCAGTGCTAGTAAGAACTGCAGCAACTGAAAGTTGTTGGTAAGCAAGCCTGTAGTTGCCTGGTGCTACCCCTTTTGCTGGATCTTTCATTATCAGGTAGGTTTTCCTAGATGTTAGCCACTCTTCAATTTCACTTCCTTGTAGTATGTTAAACTTCTTGGCAATGAGTGGTTATAGACCAGTTAAGATGTTTCAACTAAAAACCATACAGTTCATCTTTACCTGGTGCTGACCAATTCTTAATCTTCCTTGCTCTTTTCTCTACCATTTCTGCTATTACTAGTAGTTCTTTCATTTCAACTTCTTTTTTATTCTTATCCACCTCTTTTAACCAAGCTACATCTTTGTTGTATTTCTTTGGGTTAGCCCATATCTGTGTCCAGTACTGCACTGTTTCTTCCTTGTCAGGTACTGACTGACCCACTGCAGTTTCTCCATTGATGGATTGGTAGAAACGTTTCTGATAGGATTGAAATTAGAGATTCTGCCTATAATTTGCAATTCGAGCTTCATATTTGCTGATCTTTTGGGCTACAGCTGTTATTTGCTGCTTTATTATTTTCAGTGCTTCCTTGATCTTCCTTGTTTCTAAGTAGTATTTCTTGATTAGGTATTCTTTCATCTTTTTGTTCTTCAGCTTCTTTTCGTTCATCTGTTCTAGCTTGCTTGTGTCTGATTTTAGCTTGCTGATCTTATGTTCCAGTCTAACCTTCCATTTTTGTGGTGCACTGTTTGGTTTTTTTCTTTGTTTATTTTGCATCTCAGGTATTCAGTTATAACTGCAGCTGTGCTGTACATTAGTTGGTACACACTAATCTGGCAAGAATAACCAACACCTCAGAAGACAAGCTCAGAATCCAAAAAGATCTTGACAGACTTCAAGAATGGGTCCTATCCAACAACATGAAATTTAATGTGGAGAAAAGCAAAGTTTTACACCTAGGCAGGAACAACTATAGGTACAAATACAGATTAGGTGAAACCTGACTCAAAAACAGTAGCTGTTAGAGCAGCGGTTCTCAACCTGTGGGTCGCGACCCCATTTGGAGTCGAACGACCATTTCACGGGGGTTGCCAAACAACGCAGTCCACCATTTTTCCCCTTTTCCTTAGCTGTGCTACTCCCTCTTATTCTATTGGCTTTTGAAAGCCAATAGAATAGACTCTCTTGAATAGAGTCTAATTCTATTGGCTTTCAAAAGACAATAGGAATTGTCCAGGCTGTCTCTGCCCTGCTGAGCCCGCCAAAAGTCCCAATCTGCAAACGGTGCTGCAAGTTGTCTGCAGCGAAGGTGAGCGGTCCGGAACTTTCCACCCCCTCCCTGCTGAGCAACTACTAAAAATGTAAGTAAAAGAGGGCCAGGGATGGGAGGTGGGAGGCCAGCGGGTGCAGGGAGGGCAGCTGGCACGCGTGGGGCCCGCCAGGTGCCTTACCTCCCTTGGGCTTGGCCGCTGGTGGCCCAGCCGGTGGTCGTCCTGCGCTGTCGCTGCTGCTTGCCGCGGCCGCCCAGGAGCGCCTGGGCCTGCCTGCCACCGCCCTGAATGGGTGGCGGCGAAGCTAAGGCTAGCGGGGCAGTGGCAGGCGCAGGGAGTTTTTGGCGCGCGTGGGGCCCAGCGGGTGGCTTACCTCACTTGGGCTGGGCCAGCTGGTGGCCCAGCCCATGGTTGCCCTGCGCCGTCGCTACTGCGGCCGTCCAGGAGCGCCTGGGCCTGCCTGCCGCTGCCCCAAATGGGCGGTGGCCTACGCCTTGGCCGGCGCAGGGGGCAGCACCGCGCATGCGCAGCGCAGGCGGTAGCCCTGCGCATGCGCGGTGCTTGACAGATCAGGGGTCATGACCTAAAAAAGGTTGAGAACCGCTGAGCTAGAGGGATTTTAGAGTCCAAGTGGATAATCACTTAAGTATGAGCCAGCAGTTTGCAGCAGCAGACAAAAAAGCTAATACAATTCTTGGTTGTATAAACAGAGGCATAGATCAAAATCCTGTGAAGTATTAGTATGCTTTATAAATTGTTAGTAAGACCACACCTGGAATACTACATCCAGTTTTGGTCACCACATTATGAAAAAGATGTTGAGACTTTGGGAAAAATGCAAAGAAGAGCAACTAAGATGATTAAGGGCCTGGAGATAAAAACATATGAAGAACATTTGCAGGAATTGGGTATGACCAAAAAAAGGACTAAGGATGACATGATAACCGCATTCCAGTACTGCTGCCACAGTATTTGAATACTGTAATGTATTGAGAGGCTGTCACAAAGAAGAGGAGGTCAACTTATTTTCCAAAGCACCAGAAGGCAAGACAAGAAACAATGTTTGGAAACTAATTAAGGAGAGAAGCAACCTGGAATTAAGGAGAAACTTCCTAACAGTAAGGACAATTAACCAATGGACTAGCTTGCCTTCAGAAGTTGTAGATGCTTCATCACTGGAGGTTTTTAAGAAAAGACTGGATAACCACCTATCTGAAATGGTATAGGATCTCCTGCTTGAGCAATGGGTTGGACTAGACTTCCAAGGTCCCTTCCTACTCTATTCTGATTGATTGAATGGTTTGTTTATTGCGGTGAGTTGATGCTTATACTTGATATTGCAATATTTGCATCTTTTAATGCTTGTGCTATTTGTTTCTTTGGAACAAGCTTCAATGCAGGAAGCCTTTTTCTGATGTTTTTGTGCTGTTCAAGATGCTCAGTTATTCTTTGTTTTAATTCTTTTTCTTCTTTAGTTAGATGGCTTTGTTCTTCCTGAACCAGAGAGGGTGCATGGTTTCCAAATGAAAACAATTGTATCTCTGTTGGATTCCTCTACTGCCAACTCCCCCTGGTTTGCCTGTACATTCTGAATCACTTTTGGCAAGGCTTTGATTTATTTGCCCTGGGTAAACCTTTGCAGTTCTTCCAATTCTGTTTCTGTGAATACTTTATTTCTTATTATAAATCAGTGTTGAACTGCTAACCTCTGTTCTAGTGTTTCTTAGTCTGGATGTTGTTCTTTCCAGAACTGGTGCATTCATTTCAAATATCCTCTTCTTGTTGAACTTGATTTCTTTGTTTCAATCACTGTATATTTGCAACTGGTAAACACCTTTTCTTCCAGTAGTTCTGCAGCTGCTAGCCCTGATTACTCAGCCAACAGTCCTGAGTCCTGTAGCCCATTTTTCATCAGATATCTAGGAACTCCAACATCTAGAGTGGACTGAGTCGGTATGGCTTTCTAAAATTTACATCATTCCATTTTTTATGGGAGAGCTGTGACATAGCTCTCATCTTCCTCAGAGCACACAAGCTGCACAGCCTCACTGTAGTGCCTCACTGGGGGATTACTAAATTACTATTATTGTTGTTGTTATTATTATAATTATAGCTATAGATTTAACCTTCAATTTGATTCACAGTTTGGGACTGGTTAAAAACAGTTCAAGTCCTAACCAAGGACCTAAGATCTATTAAGGTAACTTCTGAATATAGGCAGTTCCAAATAAGGTGGCTTTTTGCAAAATCAAAACATTCAGGTCTAATAAGTTCAAAATTTCCATGTATCTAGGCAACTCTTTGGGTATTGTTCCAAGGGCTCCTATTATTATTGGTACAACTGTTGATTCCTTCTTCCATAATAGCTCAACTTCCATTGGCAGATCGTGATATTATTATTATTACTATTTTTATTATTATTATTATTATTATTATTTCTGCTAATAACTACACCACATTTGTATAATATCCAGTAATACAGGTTTATCCCACCCAATCCCTAAGTCTTAAGTTTTTCATTAAGTAGAATATGTGTTTCTTGCAACATAATGCTAGTTGGTGACAATTTTAACAGCTTAGTACAAATGTAAGGACTCACCCCACTTTGCATCTTAAGAAGACAGAACTCTTGGAATATTTCTTCCAACAGGCATCTTTATTAAGATAAAATGGTTGCAGGCATTCTAGACAGGACTTGGGGGCCAAGCCCTATGGTTCAAGGTTTTAAAGGGTTCCCAGCAACCCCACCCCACCCCACCCCACCATCTTTCCAGTGACAATCCCAGGCATTACATTTCCACCCCCTTTTTCCTCATTGCCGGCGGAAGGGAGACTTCAGAGAGGAGCAGATGAAAGCTGATGGCCCCATTGTTATAGTTAGTCCTTTTGGTGGTATCCACATTCAGTCCCTTTTGAAGTTGTACCGAAGGAAGTGAGGGCCATAAAACCCCTTTGTTCACCCCCCTTCCCCTTCATCATATGACAGAATCCAGAGAGGGCAGAAATGGAGTTTTTCATAGTTGATAACTAGAGATGAAATATAATTGGATTCTGACATGCTGCCCCCTTAAAAATAAGATAGATCCACCTGAAAGAAAAAACAAAACAGGTATAAAATTTAGTCAGGCTTGTTAGGATACTCTTTGTGAAACTTCTTTAATATCTTCGGGGCTCTGACATGACGTTTATGGACCCACTCATTTTGTGAGGCAGGGAGGTGTTTCCATGCAACTAGGTACTGAGTTGCTCCATGATATCTCCTAGAATCTAGGATTTCCTTTATTTCAAAGTGTTGTTTACCCTCCACCATGATTGGAGGTGGTGGGGCGGGATTTTTGGCTGTAACGATGACTTATGCTCTCTTTTTAGCAAGCTGCAATGAAAAATTAGGTGTATTTGCCTGAGATTTTTGGGTAATTCTAATTCTACTGTTACTGGGTTTATGATTCTTTTAATTGGAAAAGGCCCTATATATTTTGGTCCAAGTTTTTTACAGGGTTGTAGGGACTTTAGGTATTTTGTAGATAAGTACACCATTTCTCCTATAATGAATGGTGTAGGCCAGTGGTTCTCAACCTTTCTGAGGTTGAGACCCCACTTGCCCCGCCCATGCG
Source organism: Bothrops alternatus (assembly GCA_034064705.1). Taxonomy (NCBI): domain Eukaryota; kingdom Metazoa; phylum Chordata; class Lepidosauria; order Squamata; family Viperidae; genus Bothrops; species Bothrops alternatus. Next base: position 4,253,251 of record JARGCV010000053.1, on the reverse strand, counting down.
CGCCGCGACCCCGACCCGGGGGCGCGCGTGTGTGCACGCGCGCAAAAAAAATGTAATTTTTTTTTTAAAAATGAAAAAACAAAAACAAAAAACAAAATGGCGGCCGGGATGGGCGGATCTGCACATGCGCGGATCGGCCTGTCGCACGCGCCACGCATGCGTGCATCCGCCCGTTGCGGTCCGCAATTTTGTTTTTATTTTATTTTATTTTTTTTAATTTTTTTTAATTTTTTTTACATTTTTTTTCCGGCGCAACAGGCGGATCTGAGCGTGCACGGCATGCGCGCGCCAAAAAAAATAAAAAAAATGTTAAAAAATTTTAAAAAAATTAAAAAAATAAAAATAAAAAAAACAAAATGGCGGCCGGCGGTGCCCGGCGACCCCCGTGAAATGGTCTCGCGACCCCAAATGGGGTCGCGACCCCAAGGTTGAGTCCACTGGTGTAGGCTCAACCCTTTTTATATCGGCTTGTGCTTTGTATGCCTGCCTAGCTTCATCTAGTGCTTTTCTAACTATTGGCCAGGTGTTTTGTAATTGTTCCATCCATTCTTTCAGTGATGGGATCGCTGGTTCGTTTGGGGTTAATTCTGGCATGGGGTTGAAACTTTGACCGGTGGCTATTTGAAAAGGAGTGTAACCTGTGCTGGAGTGGACTGCATTATTGTAGACAACTTCTGTGAAAGGGAGTAGGTCCGTCCAATTTGTGTGCTGAAAATTAATAAAATATCTTAAATATTGCTCAAATACTGAGTGACAGCGTTCTGTTTGTCCATCCGACTGAGGGTGATGGCTAGATGTCAGTCCCTGAGTGGTCTCTAAGAGGGATAAAAATTCCTTCCAAAATGCAGATGTAAATTGCACTCCCCTATCAGAGATGATGCATTGGGGTGCCCCATGCAATCTGTAAATGTGCTGGACAAAAAGTTTCACTAAGGCTTTTGCGGTGGGAATCTTTTGGCAAGGAATAAAGTGCACCTGTTTGGAAAACAAGTCCGTGACCGCCCAGACAACAGTATTCCCATTGCTTTCTGGTAATTCCACTATAAAATCCATGGCTATTTCCCTCCAGGGGGCTGAGGGATTTGCCACTGTTTGTAACAGTCCAGGCGATTTCCCTTGCAACCTCTTTGCAGTTGCATACTTTGGGCAGCTGGCCATGTAACTTTCTATGTTCTTTTTTATGGATGGCCACCAAAATTGCCATTTAATTAAGTATAATGTTTTTACAAATCCAAAATGCCCTGCTGATTTTGTGTCATGGCAAAGCTGCATGAACGTGACTCTTTAGGCTATTGGTATATATAACTTTTCCCCCATCCAAGGCAGCCCTTCTCTCATTGTGCACACATTTTTGTTTTTCTGGAACCATTCATCTGTTTCCAAACTTTTTCGGAATTCAATTCCGGTTTGGCTGCCCAGCTGTGGTTTTAATTTAGCTTGGGCTCTGGTGGTTACTGGCGCTGCCAGTTGTGATTCTACCATCATCGGTTTAGAGTTGGTGGCTCGCGTGCTGTTATGCTGGCATGCAAGATAGTGCATCTGCCAGGAAATTCTTTCCCCCCTGGCAAATGCTTGAGCGTAAATTGGAATTGGTGAAAATGCTGGGACCAGCGGGCTTGCTTGGGGTTGAGCTTCCCGGGTGTTTTCAGGGCTTCCAAATTTTTGTGGTCAGTCCACACATGGAAAGGGATTTTGTTGCCTTCAAGGAACTGGCACCACGTGAGTAATGACCAATGTATCCCGTACTCCTCTTTCTCCCATACGGGCCAGCGCTGTTCCATTTCCGTTAGTTTCTTGGATGTATACACACAGGGTTGCAATACCCCTTCATTATTTTCTTGTAATAGTACAGCCCCCACTGCCACATCACTTGCATCCACCTGTATTACGAAGGGCTTATCCATGTCTGGGTGCCTCAGTACTGGTTCGGCAGAAAAAAGTCTCTTTGATCTCTCCAACGCTGCTTGGCACTCCATTGTCCATGTTAGTGGCTGGCTAGGTTTTACTGAGGATGCTCCCTTCGTTTTTAGTAAGTTCGTGAGGGGTAGGGCTATCTGGGCAAATGAGGGGATGAATTGGCAGTAAAAGTTTGCGAAGCCCAGGAAACTTTGCAGTTGCTTTCTTGGGTGGTGCCCATTCTAATACTGCTCTGACCTTCTCTGGGTCCATTTCAATGCCCTGTGGGGATATGCAATAACCTAGGTAGTCTATCCTTTCCTGAGGGAATTCGCATTTCGAGAGTTTGGCATATAGGTGGGCGGCTCGCAGTTTCTTTAAGACCGCTCTGATTAGGTTGACATGTTCCTCTTTTGATTCGGTGAAGATAAGAATGTTGTCTAAGTAAACCAGGACTCCCTTAAATAGGAGCTCCCTTAGAATGTCATTGATTAATTGCATAAATACTGCAGGGGCCCCTTGTAATCCAAATGGCAAGACTTTGAATTGGTAGCACCCCATGGGACAGTTAAATGCAGTCTTCCATTCATTCCCTTCCTTAATTCTCACGTGATAGTAAGCTTCCCTTAGGTCTAGTTTAGAAAAAAATTCCCTTTCAAGAGGTGTGACAACATGTCTTTCATGAGGGGCAGAGGGTATAGGTTGCTTTCACTGATTGTATTCAGGGCCCTATAATCCATGCATAAGCGTAAAGAGCCATCCTTCTTCTCTCTAAAGAGGACCGGGGCAGCCACTTTAGGCTTGGCTGGTTCAATAAACCCCCTTTCTAGGTTTTTATGAATCTTTCCATTTCCTCTTTCTGCTTTGGGCTTCAGGAGTTTTGCCCCAGGCTTGAATTCAATGGCACAGTCCGTGGGTCGGTGGGGGGGAGCTCATCCACCCTCTCCTCACTGAAAACTTCAGCAAGGTCTCTGTATTCCTCTGGTATTTCTGGTAGTCCCTTTTCCTCTCCCATGGATGCTTTTTTTGTTCTTGATTCTGGTAGCCCCCCTTGGGATTTTAAATCCATAGGGTCCCCATTCGGGAATTTGATTTCTGCTGTCCTACAATTCACCCAGGGGTTCCATTTTTTTAATCATTCCATCCCTAGGATCATCGGGCATTCCATGCCTGGGGTCACTACAAACGTTATGTCTTCCTCATGTTTGCCCAGGGAGAGGTGTATTGATAAAGTGGCTAGGGTAGCTGGCACCCCACCTGCTATGGACCTATCTAACTGGCCAAATGAGATTGGTTGTTCCAGTCTCCTTGACGGAATGCCCAGATTCCCCACTAGTGTCGGGCTAATGAGACAGCGGGTGCAGCCAGAGTCTATTAAGGCTTTCACCTTCACGGCTTCGGGCATGGGGGGAATTAAAATAATCACTGTCTTGAGGATAGGTGTGATGCGTCCACTTACCAGGGGTTCACCTTCCGAGCTGTCGTCTGAGGTGTCAACCAGCCCTGCGGTGTAGACTGGAGTTCTTTCCCCCTGATGAGCAGAGGTGGGGGATTCCACAGCCTCCATCATTCTCATGGCAGGTTCTTTTGGCTTAGCTGGAGACTTTCCGGATTTGCTGACCGGTGATCTGTCTGGGTTGTGCTGGGAGACTTTTGAGTGGCATTCTACAGCCCGATGCCCTTCTCTCCCACACTTGAAACACCCCATTTGCTTTTTGGCCATAGCCGATGGTTTCACTGGTTCACATGTCAACCCAGGCGGTGAGCAGCTCCATTGTTTTCCTCGGCGGTGCCTCTTCAGTATGTCGATTTCTGCTTCCTCTGCCAAGACATACCATTCCTCAAGTTGGTTTGGGTCCCCTCGGGGCAGGCAAGCATCATATAGGTCATAATTTAGTCCATCTTTGAAATGGCTAAGGAGGATGTCTTCCGGCCAGTTCAGTTTGCTGGCAATGGCCCAGAATTCTTTCCTATATTCGGCTACCGGGTGTTTGCCTTGCCTCATCGTTTTTATCCTTTCGCCTTCTCAGAGAGGACATGAAATGGTTGAAGTCGTTGAGCTCTGGGGCATTGGAATCGTGCAAGTTCACCCAATCTGCGGCCGGCCCGTCCAGGGCAGATTGCACGATCCGGATACGGGCTTTGTCACTGGGGATGTGCTGCCCGTATTTCTCCATGTAGCTGAGGACTTGGGTTAGGAAAAATCCCAAGTGTTGGCTCCCCCTTGAATCTCACGTCCAGTGGCAGGAATCTTTGAATGGATCAGTGCCTTCATTGTTGGTGGTAGTGTCTTCCATCCAGATCGTCATCTGCGGGGCAGCGGGAAGTGGGGGCTATTGGGCTGCAGGTTCCACTTCCCCCTCGGTGTCTCTCCCTTTGCAGCTCCAGAAGCTGGGGCGGCCGTAGGGCTCAGAATTCTCCTCTCCTAGGGAGCTGAGAGTTCTCTTCATCAGGTCAATAGCTTTATCTAGGATCCAGTCCGAGTACGGTACCCAGCTCCTTTCCTCTTCACTTGCATGCAGGGATTTCTCCATCTCCTGCTTCCATTCTGGTTGGTTGGTCCCCCGTCTCAGGGTCACCTTTCTTGATTTCTTTTCCCATTCGCCTTTCTTTCCAACGCCCATTGACCACCGAGGTTTGTGGTCCCATGTCTCTACCACCTCTTCTCCTGAGGAATCTGACCTCTCAGATCCCGACATCTGGCAGGGTTTCAGTCGGGGCAGCAGCTCCCTTCCCGGGGAGTTTTCTCCCTTCCCTGCTCCGTCATCTGACATGGTAATTTTTGCAAAGTTCCCCAGCAAGGTTCTCCCTTCCAGGTGGACTAATTCTGCAAGTCCTGTCTAATGTAAGGACCCACCCCACTTTGCATCTTAAGAAGACAGAACTCTTGGAATATTTCTTCCAACAGGCATCTTTATTAAAATGGTTGCAGGCGTTCTAGACAGGACTTGGGGACCAAGCCCTATGGTTCAAGGTTTTAAGGGGTTCCCAGCAACCCCACCCCACCCCACCATCTTTCCAGCGACAATCCCAGGCATTACATTTCCACCCCCTTTTTCCTCACTGCTGGCGGAAGGGAGACTTCAGAGAGGAGCATATGAAAGCTGATGGCCCCATTGTTATGGTTAGTCCTTTTGGTGGTATCCACATTCAGTCCCTTTTGAAGTTGTACCGAAGGAAGTGAGGGCTATAAAACCCCTTTGTTCACCCCCCCTTCCCCTTCATCATATGACAGAATCCAGAGAGGGCAGAAATGGGGTTTTCCATAGTCGATAACTAGAGATGAAATATAATTGGATTCTGACAACAAATGTGTAATTTCATTCTTTTTTTAGATCTGAGTCATTTATATTCCAGTAACTAATTTTAACTGCCATTCCTTCATGTAGATAAAATGTTTCTCTAAATCAATTTCTTAGTATTACCGACATCTCACATTGTACAAAACTTAAAATTAGGAAACATAAAGAGAAGGCTTTTAAATAATGAATATGAATCTAAAATTCAAAAAGTCAAAAAAAAATAAACATAATGCTACAGAGGTGATTTAAAAATTCACAACCCTAACATTACAAAAGAAAAAAAATCTCTCAATTGTAAACTTCTAATTTTGTTTAAATTATTGTTTTCCTACTACAACCCAATGAAATAAAACCATCAAAGATAAAGTATTTATACTCATATAGCAGTGAAGACTGTTAAAGGAAAAAGAAAAGTATATTTATTCATTCATTCATGTACTCATTCACAATATATTATAGGCATTCTAGGAATCTGGAGAAGATTCCTATGAGACATTGCTACAGAATCCTACTGAAATTTGTCAATCAGTATTAGGTTTCTAGCTGGCAATACAAAATTCTGATATTCTGATGCTGCCACAAAACTTTGGAGCAGTATACATTCATTCATTTCAAAAATGTGAGTTACATTATTAAATGTGCTACCCCTTCATGCCAGTTTTGGAAAATATGTTTTGCATCACTGAATCTCCCATTAAACATCAGACTATGTTGATATGCTGCCAAGAAAAGAATCATTAAATGTAACGGTATTGATTGGCATGTAATTGTCCATTTAAAATTCACAGTGTCCTATTATTGCTTCTTTCTAATAAAATAATTTATTGGGTGAATGTGTTTTTTATGTCCTATTGTACTATTGAGGTTTTACAATAAAAGAGAGGGAAGAGAGAGGAAGAGGGAAAGGAAGAAAAAGAGAAGAGGGGAAGAACAGGAAGGAAGGAAGGAAGGAAGGAAGGAAGGAAGGAAGGAAGGAAGGAAGGAAGGAAGGAAGGAAGGAAGGAAGGAAGGAAGGAAGGAAGATTTCTAAAGATTATCAGTAGATGGAACAAAGTGAAATAATCTGGTATTCCTGACCATTAAAATAATTCACAGAAAATTTGAACAAAAATGTAAAAAATAGATATAATCTTGCAATAGGAGCCCTGAAGCGGCCAAAGTCCTATCAAACATAATTTAAAAAATTATGAAGTTAAACTACATTCAATCTCTTTTCATTTAGCATCATATTGTGATATATCAACTTTCACTGAAAATGTCTTAACCATTGAGAATAAGACAATTTAATCTAAACAGTAACTTAAGTATTCATTACCAAACTGATCTTTCTTGCAGTTCATATTTCATGTAGAATGATTATTTCCAGATTGAGTAATCTGAACCTATTACAGATAACAACACGTTAATTAAATGGGCACTGTGTGAGTGAAACTAGAAAATCAGGTCAAGGAGAAGACAAAAGAATTCTGAAGAAGATCTTAAAGATCTGTGGTCAGAATAAAGATCTAAATGGTTAGTCACTGATGCAAAGCACAATACATGCTTTGTCTGGGAGAAGCATAAATTTCTTTTGTAGTTTCATATTACACTAAAATGATGTTTTATGGGAAGTTTTGAAAAGACATTTGATTAAAATTAAAAGAGTGACTAAGACCAGGAAAGAAAATCTGACACAGTATATTGCATATTTGTGTGCTTACGTTTGTACTCTGAGACCTTTGAATGTTTGTTTCTAAGAAATGCAGAGCCTTTTTTCCAATTGAACCTAAACATAAACATTCCCTAACAAACTCTTTTATCTGGATGAGTCCTCATGATGGTTCTTCCATCCTCCTTGACCTATATCTGAGGACTTTAAAGCCATCTTTAACTGTTCCAGTGTTAAAGTGGTGTTTTGCCAGTTAAGCAGGCAACAGTCAGTTTAGGGAGTGATATCAACACATCTTTATTAGCCATATTAGCTAGTGTAGGATTCCCTATTCAGCTTTAGCCCTGTTTTCAGAAGCAGAAAAGTCCGGATCTGTCAAATGGAGCCTCCCTATCTCCTCTCCCTTTCCTTGGGCCAATATCCAAATCAGTTTCTGGAATCCATTCATGAAATTATCTTTATGACTTTTTATATTTTGCTACATTGATTTTTGTTTTGTTGGGTTGATAGCAAAACTGTGAAACTCAGAAGACAGCTACCTTCCAATTTGGCTGTGAATCAAGAAAGTGTAGAACTGTCAATTCAGACTAGAATTGTGAAAGAACAGATTCCTCAGGCATTCCTGATTCAATTAAATTATATCACACATCTAAAAAAATGTATCACACATCTGAAACTTTTGTGAGTGCAAAATCAACACTCGGGCAAAAAGTGATATAAATTGTCTCAAGTTTCAAAAAGAAGAAAAGGGAGATGGGGAATAATAATAATTTATTGATCCTTGTACTCAAATGCAGGTTGTCATATTGTTCTGCTACTCTTATAACTGAATATTGTGAACATGTTTCTGGCATTAGGAAGGAAGAATACTGTGAGATTTCCACACAGCAATTTAGCCTATTATTCCAGCCTTCCTTATGGCAATATATCACTAATGAGGACAGGTTTTATCTCACCATAGTGATAGCTGGATGATGGTGTGAATCACTAGTGCAGAAATGCCTTCAATAAAATCCATGTTTTACCTTTCTCTTGTAACTATTGAGAGCCAAAGTTATAGATAACTCTTAACGTTTTATAAATTATCTATTTTTACTTCCAGAAATCTGAGTACAGCATTCATAGGGCAGCTGGTGTTATCACTGAACATAGTTGGGGGGCAAGAAAGGCTTGGTGATAATTTAATGAGCAAAATTAGTTGAATGTTTGATTATCTTGTACAATAATTCCACAACTAGCTCATTATAATCTTTTTTCTTTTTGCTGGTCACAGGAGAGGAATATGGGAAAGCTAGTTGGAAAAGACCCTTATGGGGACAGATGCATCCAAAAAGATTTGCCAGGTCTGTAAAAACATTTGTATAAGTGCATCACATCAGTTAGAATGGCAGGGAAACTAAGAAAAAAATTACTAGAGAGCCAAAGGAAACAATGCAACCCTACTGTTTTCAGTTATCATATCATTTCATAATACTTTAGCTACTTTATGGATCTGATGAACTGATCTGTAACTCACAAAATCTTATACTTTTTAATAACTTGTATTAATTAGAAAACATGCTTTGGGAGAGAACAATAAACAATTTAGGACCCCAGTACTGACTTTTCTTGCTGCTTTTTTCTGCAGATGGATAAGTATGACAGCAATCATTAGTACCTTCCTTCATTCTGATCAAGCTTCATGGTGACATTTTGCTTACTGAGTTCTGATTTATTTAGAGCAGAATTTATAACCACTTCCTTCTTCCAAGTGAAATAAAACAGATAGCAAAAGATATAAAACATGATAATTCAATTCACAGCACATAAGACATTAAATATAAGCAAAACAGCCATTCAAAGCAAAAATAGCATTTTAGGGTGTCATGATATCATCATAGGGGTAGAGAAAAATAGGTGTGAGTGGACGGGATTATACTTTGTTCACAAGGTCACAGACAATCTCCAAATCAGCCATCTAAAGTTAGTTGTCATAAAAATGGATGGTGAAATACTTGTGTAAACCTAACTTACAATAAAAGAATATATTAAAGTTAAATACTGTACATACAAAAATAATTAGTCAGATAATTTACTGAAGTAGAAACCTATATTTTGTTTGATTTCAGACAAGCAAAGAGGGAAGGGGGAGGGGAGGAGAGAAAGAAAGAAAGAAAGAAAGAAAGAAAGAAAGAAAGAAAGAAAGAAAGAAAGAAAGAAAGAAAGAAAGAAAGAAAGAAAGAAAATGTTGAACTATGGCAAGATTTTAAATCACAAATATGATGCACAACAAAGCACCAAAAGATAGCTTTCCCATATTTGAGATTGGGTCTCAAAAGTTAAAGTCATCTCCAAAACAAAAGATAGTTCCCTTGTGAACTACATGAGATAATGGCAGGTGGGAAAGTGCCAATAGGAATAAGAAGAGTGTTAAGCTAGGACTGGACAAACTTTATTAGCAGTTGTAAACTATATGAAACTATAGTATTTTAAAGCTTCCACATAAAACATAGATCCCCGTTTCAGTTCTTCTGCAAATCAGATGTAGCCTCACTAACTGAACTTGAATTAGGTTGGTTTGCATGGAGATGTGTATTTGAATGCCTAAATAGGTTTTCAGTTCAAAAATCAAACAATAAAACATACATTAATTTTATACCTCCCAAGTGTATGCACAAATAAAACATTCATGTAGCATCGAAGACATTTTAAAGACCATAAGACTCACCTGCTTTAAAACTATAATTATAATATCGCCTGATTATATTGCTTTTACCTCAGAAATCAGTAGTTTCCACTGACTTCTATGAAAAGCTTATGAAGTTATAATCAAGAGCAAGCTCAAAGGATACAAAAGATGGTTCTTAAACTTACAATAATGGGTCAGCTTGGAAAAAAGTTTGTGAATATCAGCATTTCCATATTATTAATTAGTTTCTCCCATAGAGTTCAACAGGAGACATATGCATTTCAAACTGCCAGTTTGAACAGACATTGGTCTAAAGCACAGGTTGGCAACCTGCAGCTCTTTGAGCCATCTCTTGCAGCTCCGGAGCCTCCTCCCCCTCCCCCCTTCTTCCTCCTGCTGCCCCCCCCAGGCTTCAGTCCCGGTTGGGGTGGCGGTGGTGGCAGGGGCATCGCTTCCTGGGCCGTTGAGCCGGCCACGTGTCTGCCCGGGCCAGGTGGCGGTCCCGGCTGGGGGGGCAGCAGCATCGCTCCCTGGGCTGACCCCGGGCCGCCGAGCTGGCTATGCGTCTTTCCAGGCCGGGCCGGGCGGCAGTCCAGGCTGGGGCGGTGGCAGGAGGGCATTGCTTCATGGGCCGTCCCCAGGCAGCTGCGCTAGCCACGCATCTCCGCGGGCCGGGCTGAGCAGCAGTCGCAGCTGGGGGGTGGTGGCAGTGGGGACATCGCTCCCTGGGCTGTCCTTGGGCCGCCGAGCCGGCTATGTGTCTCCCCAGGCCAGGCCGGGCAGCAGTCCCGACGATAGGAGGGCATCGCTTCCTGGGCCATCCCCAGGCAGCTGAGCCAGCCACGCATCTCCGTGGGCTGGGCTGAGCAGCAATCTCAGCTGGGGCGGCAGCAGGATCGCTTCCTGGGCCGTCCCCAGGTTGCCTAGCCGGCCACGTGTCTCCCCAGGCTGGGCTGGGGACATTGCTTCCTGGGCCGTTCCCAAGCAGCTTTCCAGATATTGCTAACATACAGCGTTTGCTGTCCCTGCAGCAGAATCGATGAGAGGTGCTGGCATTTCTCTTTATCAGAATGTGGTGAATCCACATTGCCCATCTTTAAGGGAGGAAGTTAAATGATTTGGCAGGTGAACTGGTTCTGTTAGTAAAGGGGGGGAGGTGAAGAGAAAAAGAGGGAGAGAGAGAGGAAAGAGAAAGAGAGGGAGGAAGAGGAAGAAAGAAAAAAGAGAAAGGGAGAGAGAGGGGAAAGAAATAGAAAGAGGGAGAAAGAGAGGAAAGAGAAAGGGAGAAGAAAGAGGAAAGAGAGGTAAAGGAAAGAAAGGGAGAGAAAAGAGAAAGGGAGGGGAAGAGAGGAAAGAAAGAGGAAAGAAAGGAAAGAGGAAAGGGAGAAAGAGGAAAGAGAAAAGAGAAAGGGAGATGAAAGAAAGGGAGAGGGGGAGAGGAAAAATAGAAAGGGAGAAAGAGGAAAAGAAGAAAAGAAAAGGAGAGGAAAGAGAAAGGGAGAGTTGGAGAGAGGAAAGATAAAGGAAAGAGGGAGAAAGAGAAAAGAGAAAGGGAGATGAAAGAAAGTGGGAGGGAGAGGGGGAGAGGAAAGAAATAGAAAGGTAGAAAGAGGAAAGAAAGGAAAGAGAAAGGAAAGAGGAAAGAAAGACAGGGAGAAAGAGGAAAGGAAAGAAAAAGGAAAGGAGAAAGGGAGAAAGAGGAAGGAAAGAGGAAAGAAAGGGAGAGGGAGAGGAAAGGGGGAGAGAATAAAGAGAAAGGAAAGGGAGAAAGAGGAAAGAGAAAGGGAGAAAGAGGAAAGAGAAAGGGAGAAGAGAGGAAAGAGAAAGGGAGGTAGAGGAAAGAAAGGGAGAGAAAGAGGGAAAGGGGGAGAGAGGAAAGAAAGGAAAGAGGAAAGAAAGGGAGAAAGAGAAAAGAGAAAGGGATATAAAAGAAAGGGAGAGGGGGAGAGAGGAAAGAAATAGAAAGAGGGAGAAAGAGAGGAAAGAGGAAGAAAAAAGAAAGGAGAGGAAAGAAAGGAAAGAGAAAAGGGAGAAAGAAAAGAGAAAGGGAGATGAAAGAAGGGGAGGGAGAGGGGGAGAGAGGAAAGAAATAGAAAGAGGGAGAAAGGAAAAGGAGAAAGAGAGGAAATGGAGAAAGGAAAGAGAGAAAGGGAGAGGAAGAGAGAGGAAAGAAAGGAAAGAGGAAAGAAAGAAAGGGAGAAAGAGGAAAGGAAAGAGGAGAGAAAGGGAGAAAGAGAGGAAGGAAAGAGGAAAGAAAGGGAGAGGGAGACGAAAGGGGGAGAGAGTAAAGAGAAAGAGGAAAGAGGGAGAAAGGAAAGAGAAAGGGAGAAGAAAGAGGAAAGAGAAAGGGAGAGAAGAAGGAGAGGAAAGAGAAAGGGGGGAAGCGCAAGTGCCCCCCCCTCTCTCTCTCTCTCTCTCTCACACACACACACACACACACAGTGGGGGAAGAAGACTGCAGACCAAGGGCAGAAAGAGGGAGGGAGGGACAGAGAGAGAGAGAGAGAAAGAGAGAGAGAGAGAGAGAGAGAGAGAGATCCTTTTAACATCTAAAATGAAGATAACACTGCAAATATCCTTTTATATATATTTATATATATATATATATATATATATATATATATATATATATATATATATATATATATATATATATATATATATATATATATATATATATATATATATATATATATATATATATATATATATATATATATATATATATATATATATATATATATATATATATATATATATATATAATAAAGGTAAAAAAGGATATATGCAGTCTTCATTTTAGATATCAAAAGGGTTTTGCGGCTCCCAATGTTTTGTTTTCGGTGGGAAACGGGTCCAAGTGGCTCTTTGAGTGTTTTGGGTTGCCTACCCCTGGTCTAAAGCAAATGATCTTCAAAACATTAGGATGAATTGCTCATAATCAGGACCTTCAATTTCCATTGCATATTTCTGAAAGAATCATATGGATAGATACAAGAAATATACTGCCACACTGTGAGTGATTGTTTCTTGCTTTCACGTAAGAAAACCATGAGTTTAGTATAATAATATCTATAATAGTTGATACCATACTTGCCTGTTATAGAATTTGTTACTAGGAAGTAACAATTTGAATAAATATGAAGCAACCAAGTGCTTTAGAATTGGGAAAGAAATGCAATAAATTTCCATACCATCACCTTATTTAGTTAACATACATGCAGAATTTATCATGAAAAATGCTGGCTAGAAAGAATAGAAATTGGACATTGTAGTCCTTGACTTACAACCACTCATTTAGTGACCACTTGAAGTTAGAGCTGCACTGAAAAAAGTGACTTATGACCGTTTTTCACACTCACAACCATCGCAGCATCCCCATGGACATGTGACCAAAATTTGGATGCTTGGCAAATGTATTTATGATGATTGCAGTGTCCCAGGGTTGTGTAATCACCTTTTGCAAGTCAATGGCGAAGTTGGATTCACAATCTTGTTACTAACTTAACAACTGTTAGGTTGTTAAGAAAAAAATGTCATAAAATGGGGCAAAACTCACTTAACAACTGTTTTGCTTAGCAATGGAAATTTTGGGCTCAGTTGTGGCCGTAAGTCGAAGAGCACCTGTAAAACCTTTAGAAATAACACAACAATAAAACTTTAATATTCTGCTGATACAAATTCAGTGGCTGAAAGCAAGGAAAACACAAGAATTATCTTATGGAGGTAAGAAAAAAAGAATCTAAAGCTGGTTTATTGATATTAAAAAAGACAAAGATTTTATCAATCAACAATGCCAACTCAACACAAATAGGCAGAGATGAAAATAGGCATAAAAGCCAGCTGAATGATTCTGGGCTAGCCCAAGTCACCTCATTGAATTGTGGTAGGAAAATAGGAGGAGGAAAAGTATTGTTTGTGTTTGCTACCTTGATTTACTTATAAAAGTAATAAAGGTGACATTTAAAAAAAATCTAAAAATTAAATAAATACCTTTTTTATACTTAAAAGTTCACAGGGATAGTGAATGTAATCAAGAAATATGCATCTGCTTCTTGGAATAAATATTATTAAAAACCTAGACAAAATAGTGAAATTCAGTGACAGCACACTGACAACAGACATGTATTTCAAGACCATGATTTTCCCAATTGTACCATTTATTCAGCATTAGCTGAATAAAAATCATGTCTTTAAATCTTGCTGCTGAGAAAATCATTGAGAATACCTTGGATTATAAGTAGAACAAATTATTAAGTACATGAGAGGACCTTGGTACTTCTGACCTTGGTTATTTTCTTGCAGACATCAGTGGTCTTGGTGAGTTTTTTGGGTTGGGCTGTTTCTGTTGGCTCCTTTAGCAGTTCTTTGATTGGGCTTTTGTTCTCTTCTTGACTGTTGGTCAGATGTTAATCTTGGTGTTAATCTATGCTCATCGAGATATTGATTGCTGGTGGGGAAGTATTTTGGTCTTTTTGTTCTCTTTTTGGCTTGTTGATTGTCTCTTTTGCACAGTCTGTAGATATTGTTTATATCTATTGATGGCAATTTGTCAAAATGCCAGGCTTCCAGAAATTCTCTAGTGTTTTTGGACTTGGATTGTTCTAGGATGATGTCAACAGTTTCCAATTGAAACTATGGTTAATTCTCTCCATATGTTGTGAAATTAAAAAGGTTTTATCATATCTTCTGACTGCTAGTTGGTGTACATGGATGTGCTCTGCTAGTCTTCTTCCTATTTGTCTTACTTAATAGCTGTTGCAGTCTTTACACTGTATGTTGTAGATGACTCCTGTTTTTTCTTCTGAGACCGGTAGATCTTTTCCTTTACTGAGGATGTTTTGGAGGGCTTTAGTTGGTTTGTGTTCTAAGATGATTGTAATAGTCTGTTGGTGGTTTCTGAAATAGTTTTGATGTATGTCAATGTTCTTTTTATCAATTATTCTGTACAAGATGAAATAAAACCTGACAAAAACATTTGAAGCACTAATAATGAAGCTCAGAATTGAATATTTTAGACACATAATGTAAAAGCAAGACAAGTATATAACCTGCATGATAATTTAAATGTCTGGATATGATGTCATGTTGGCATTACCATGGATAGTAATGAAGGCCACTGATGGTAATACAACTGAAAACAAATAATACATGTGCTGTTCTGGAACATTTTTTTTTTTTACTAAAGGGTAGATTTTTTTTATTTTTGAGTTTTATTAAAACTATAAAAACTGTAACTAATTTCTACTAAGCTCAATTTATTCCTTTTTTTCAAAGTGAGATGTTAATATAACTTGTTTATTGAATTCATACATTCTGCTCACTCACATAATGTTTCTTAGAACAATCATTTTGGTGTTGTAAACAAACCTTTCAATGTTACAGCTTCTAGTGATGTTTTAACAAATATTATAGTTGATATGTTTTTATAACCTGTGATGTAATCTTACCAGGAAAGTAGGCAACAGAAAAAAAGATATTACTAATTACAGTAAATTCATTCACTGACAACTGTCAGTAAAACTTATAACAATTTGTTATAAGTTGTCTTTTAAGTTAAAGCAAGCATTGATTTTTACTTGCAGTCATAAAAGCATTACAATTTGGACTTCCTCACTCTCTCCTGTACATTCCAGACACATTTTTTGGCTCTATTTTATAGTAGATTGATGGGTTAATGAGCCACAAAGTCTAGACCCAACTTGATTCTTTCAGAATATCAAAAAAACATTAAAGAAAAAAAACTCTGGATTCAAAGTAAGTTCTTGGGATTGTCAGTTTAACTAGGAGACTGAAAAGGTTGACTATTTTAAACAGATTCTTATCTTTTGTCAACAAGTCAGATGGATCTCCTAGGTCTATAAAACAATCTTTGATCATTCTCTCCACAGAAAACATACCTTCAGGCCTTTCCTGGAATTTCCCATTTTCAAAGCCAAGGAAGCTCATGTCTACTCTAGCAACCTCAGCTTTCATTTTCAAACTTCAGACAAAAACTATGCAAAAGTGAGAAGTATATTTTATGTTTAAGATTTCTTAATTTTTCTCATCAATACAGCTTACTTTTCAGTAAAATTGTCAATGTTGACAGTTTGGTATGGCAAAGTCATTTTTAGGACCCTCTTTCCTACATATATATATTTTTAAAAAAAGACAAAGAAAAAGAAATTCACAGAATTTTTGGAAAAACAAATTGAAAAAGACCGAATGAAACCTTTTAAATTTAAAGCATATATAAAAGGTGCAATAACTCTTTCACCTTTAATTTTAAAAATCAACACCCACCTTCAGTTGTTTATATTCCAGTCACTGTTGGATTGACCATATAATCAAAAAAATTCTTTCATCACAGGATCATTTCAGAAAGTCACAAAAAATAAAGAATGATTAGTGAAGATTGCCCACTACAATTGTTGTAATTGTGCAGGATTTTTACAATATTAAATAAACATGTATTTAAATAAAATTAAATGAAGCTGATTCCACAGTCAGATTGTAGGTTTATAAGAACCACAAAACTGGTTTTCAGGAGGAAGATTCTAACTTTGGTCATTGCAGTTTCACAATAGGTTGTCCTTGGGCAGAAACCATGTACAAAGCATCTTTTCATATTCAATGTCTAATTAAAAGTGTTAATAATAATAAAGCTTTTTTTTACATTTAGATTTATTTATTATTTGAATGTCACATTTCTGTCCATGCTGTGTTCCCATGTTTGGGGATTGGGGAGTTAGCTGCAACCCACATGGTTGTGGATTTTGATTTATTGTCCATTGGCTCAACTACCTTTATAGTTTTCTAATGCTGCTATGATATTATTTTAATTGTGGTTTTAATTATTCCTAGTTGCCTAGAGTTGCTACAGTGAGATGGATGGCCACTGAAATATAATTTTAAAATAATCATAGCCACAGAAAGTAATTTACATTGGCAAAAATGATATATTTTCTTCACCTCACTCTAGCAGATTTTTACTATTGCCATTGCAGGACTATTTTTTCTCAACTTCTCAGTCTAGTCCACAGTATTGATATTCTATAAAGGTCTCTCCTCCCTAAATTAACCAGCCTGCTTAGCTTCTAAAACCAGATAAAGTCAACTCCCAAATTCCTAGCCAACAGTCATGCTGGCTGGGTGTAATTAGAACTTGTATCCCAACAGATTAAGAGAGCATTGGGCTGTGGAAAACTGTATCAGTTCAGGACTATGTACATATGCAAAGTACTAGCAAAGCTGATTATCCCCTTGCAATACAAATTACCATAGAATGTGCCAAAAGGCAGAGTAGCCCACAATATGCCACATATTTACATGGCAAAAAACAACCAACCTATTTTTCCAGTAAGGTTTGCATCCACTCCTTTGCAATTTTGTCCATTTTGTATCCACAGGAAAAAATGAATGTGAATTTTAAAAACTCTTTGTGTGTGTGTGTGTGTGTGTGTGTGTGTGTGTTGCATTATAGGAGACACATGACATCCTAAAAGTAATATTTAAATAAATATTTCAATAGTATTTATTTGGTAAGTTTTTTGAGCTAAGAATGAATTCAATAAAATCCAGGGAAAGAGCAATGATGTTTGTGTGCTTTAGATGGCAAACAGAATGAAATCTTTCTAATAAAAACCCTCTTTAAAAAATGATTCATTGCTGTATATATTTTTTTTAAAATCCATACACCCAATCTTTAAAACAAAGTTACAGTATTTTAAAAGTTCCAGCCTTACTGCTAATCATACAGACACCTTCAATTTTTCTTTAACCAAAAGAGACAACCCAACTGAGACATTCTGACTGTTTTTAATCATCTCATTTAATGTGCATGTCCGATCAAAGAAAGCTAGGTTACATGAAATTCAAGATCAAAGCTACTCAATTCTAAAGCGGGTAAGAAAGAAAGGTGGAATTATTTGTCACACCTGTCACTTAATAAAGAAAAGATCCCAAGTCATCTTGGCTAACTTGGTGAGGTCTTATGAGTTTCCTCCTTCGTTTATCATACTGTTAGCAAATCACTTTTAAAATCTGACAGATATTAGTGAATTTTTACTTTTACACTTAGTCTGTTGGCTGATGAGTGATACAAGAAAACCTAGAAGTTAATTAAATGGTCAGCATATATTGAAGTGAAACTAAAAGTTTGTGTCTGGCTCAGCAGCTATAATTCTTTTTCTGCCTTTGCAACTGTTCACAGGTTGAAGAACATACATACATACACATTATGAAATCTAGTGATATCAATGCATAATCTGATGTTGATAATAGCACAGATCCTTGGCACGACTTGACCGGGATCACAATGGAATTTGAATTGCATAATAAATGGAAATATTTCAATATAATTGTCAAGCTACGAACCCTACAGACTTTAGGACTGCTTCATGCTTCTAACTTGCCAACCGTGCAGGAGGGAGAGGGGAGAATTTTGAATCCATGTTCTTATTAGTATGAGAGCCGGAGCTGTTTGAGAGTTGTTTTGGAGAACTAAAGTTTCTTCTCATAATAATTATTGAATGATGTTTTGGACAATGTGACCTGAACCTGTCAGAGAAGAGAGGGAAAGCTCCATCCTTTTAATTAACTGCTTCCTACCATTTCCTCAGAGATAGCTTTCCTTTAACCCTGCTGGTTTGTATCTACTCAATAAAGTATTCTGTACATTAGAGAACACAATGGCTCTGGTGTTTTGCTTTGGTTGGGCTTTTCAGCTGGAAGTTGACGATGATACAAAAAAGCAAGAAAGTTTAAAAGCTTCATTTGTCATTATTATTTTAAAATGCTACAAATGTTTTTCACCTCTCAATCTGGTATATGTTACCACTTACAATAAAAATATGACTATCTGTTATGAACAATTGACAGTTACCTGCATATTATAAATGGAAATAAAAATAACTAATGAGATAGATCCTTCAGAAGTTGGATTTAATTGGAAATGGTAAGCATCCTAGACTAAGCAAAATCCAAAAACACTAGGAAATTCCTGGAAGATTGGCACTCAGACAAATCAGCCATCAATAAAAGCATAGAGATAAATCACATTTGTACACCATTCAAAATAAATAATTAAAAAAATCTAAAAAGTAAACAAAAAGATTACATTATCCTATAGTAGCCAATACCCACATAAGCAGGAATTAAGACCAGACAAAGCCATAAACAATAACCTAATCAAGGAACTAACAAAGGAGAAAAACCACAGCTCCACTAACACTTCAAGGGCAAGTTGCTATATATAGGAGTATAGGAATGAATCCTATACTCACTAACACTGATAATGTTACCCAGTTGACTAATAAAACATTCACAATCAAACAACAAAGTCAGGGAGCATGAAGGAGTCCACATTCCAGGTATTTTTGGTATCATGAAGCAAATGGCCTTCAAATACAGAAGGATCTTGACAGACTTGAACTTTGGACACTATCTAACAAAATGAAATTCAGTGATGACTAAAGTAAGGTTCTACATTTAGGTAAGAAAAAACAAATGCATAGGTACAGTATAGGTGGTACCTTGCTCAACAGTAATAACTGTAATAACTGTGAGAGGGCTATTGGAGTCCTAAAGGACAATCACTTAAATATGAGCCAAAAGTGTGCTACAGCTGCCAAAAAAGCTAACACAGTTTTAGGTTCATTAATAGAGGGTTAGAATCAAGATCACATGAAGTGATAATACCACTTTACAGTGCCTTGGTAAGGCCACACTTGGAATACTGCATCCAATTTTGGTCACCATGATATAAAAAGATGTTGAAACTCTAGAACAGACATATCAAACACACGGCCTGGGGGCCGGATGCGGCCTGCAAAGTGGTTTCATGTGGCCCGCAAAGCCATCCTGGAAACAGTGAGGGAACAGTCCCCGCTGCCTTGGCCCTGGCCCAGGCTGGCCGGGAGCCAATGTACAATTTTGTGGTGGCCATCTATGCTGAAACGCATTCAGTCTTGCTCCACAAGACCGTCTGGAAACAGCCAGGAACCAGCACCTGCCGTGTTGCCCCCACCCCCTGGGTTCATGCTGGGGAGGTGTCACTCTTTGTGAGGAATGGAGAAATGTACCTGGAAGTGGCCATCAAATGGCCCTCGCCTACTTCACATATCCGGCTTGATGGGCTCTGGGGGAGGGGTTTTGGCAGGCAGTGGGGCACTCTCCTCACAACGCCAAGAGGCTGAGCTGGGTGGACCATGCCTTGGCACTTGCCCTGGTCCACCCCCTTCTGCCAGAGACCCTCAGATCTGCCCCACTCCTGCCTAGACCCCCACAGGCACCCTTGATGCAAAGGATGTAGAGCTGGCCAAGCCCACCCAGTAGGCCGCACCCACCCTGGCCAAACCCACCCGGCCCCCCGAGGGCAACCGCAATGCTGATGCAGCCCTTAATGAATTTGAGTTTGACATCCCTGCTCTAGAAAGAGTACAGAGAAGAGCAACAAAAATGATCAGGGGACTGGAGGCTAAAACATATAAAGAACAGTTGTTGGAATTGGGTATGTCTAGTTTAATGAAGAGAAGGATGAGCGGGGACATGATAGCAGTATTCCAATATCTCAGGGGCTGCCACAAAGAAGAGGGAGACAAGCTATTCTCCAAGGCGCCTGAAGGCAGGACAAGGAGCAACGGATGGAAACTAATCAAGGAGAGAAGCAACCTAGAACTAAGGAGAAATTTCCTAACAGTTAGAACAATTAATCAGTGGAACAACTTGCCTCCAGAAATTGTGAATGCTCCAACACTAGAAGTTTTTAAGAAGAGACTGGACAGCCATTTGTCTGTTTTAGGGCAGTGATGGCAAAACTTTTAGAGACCGAGTGCCCAAAAACTGGCCCCGCCCCTGCTCCACTCCCGGCCCCCGCTCTGCCCCCACCCCATCTCCCGCCTCGCCTGCCTGCATGGCCACTCACCACCTCCAGGACCTGCTGCAGATCGCCCAGGCAGCCCAGCAGGACCACACCCTCTGCCCACACTCTGCAACATCAACTGTGCACGATGGGGCATGAGGGCAGAGTCTTATCTACGCTGCCTGGCTGCCATGTCCTTGGCTGCACTGCTCTGCATGGGCCATGCTCAGGGGCAACTCTCCTCCAGGGAGGCTGCTGGTGAGGAGGGGGTCATAGGGGAAGGTGGGGCTGGGGCAACGGCCCACAGAGAGGATTCCGAGTGCCGCCTCTGTCATGCGTGCCATAGGTTCGCCACCATTGGTATAGGGTTTCCTGCCTGAGCAGGAGGTTGGACTAGAAGACTTCCAAGGTCCTTTCAAACTCTGTTATTCTATTCTATTCTATTCTAAATAGAAGCCTGGGAGGAGATAAAATTTAGTTAAATGTCTTTATAACTCAACTGTCTTAGACAATGACTGAAATTTACTAGAATTCATGCAATGTGTGTGCGTTCTTCTCTGACAGAGGCAAGGGCTGGTTCTGTCATCAGGCAAGTGGCACAGATATATACTGAAAATACTAGAAAAGAACTGCGAGTGTCATAAGATTGCTTAGAGCTCTTTTAACAATATGCTGCCCAAGTGAGAAGGAAGGTAATTATCAAAGTGATAAAAAGCTTTTGTCTAGAGATTTGATTCCACAGTAATTTGACCTCCATACTGAATTAACTTTTTGAATTAGAAAATTAATTTAAATTTGGTTTAGATTATTTGGATGCTTCTGACTATGTGCAGAAACAACTTGTAAAAATGATTTGGAAATCTGAATTGAGCAAATCTGATTTGATGGTTTGATTGGCAGAATTAGTCTGAGTTATTGAATCAGAGTAAATGGAATTTCCAAACTGATGATTCAAACCAGAGTTTACATGATTTGCATAGGCCTAATATTTATCCTTTTCATTAGGCAGCAAAATGTATTGTGCTGCTCTGGCAGAAATGCAGTAGTATCTTGGCAGATAGTGCTGAGAGGTTCACTAAAATTGGAAACCACTAAATAGACAAGAGGGAAGGAATCACTGGACAAAAAAAGATTAACTTATTTCTGCAGGGCTCACAAATCCAGCAACTGCTGGCTGCAAATGACTCTGAAGGGTAGCAAGTTTGTTTTTCATTTCACATTTGCACAAAATATACCCAAAGCTGTGGAAGACTAGCCTTCCTGGGTTAGAGCAAAACCAAACAAGGAAAATATAAACAAGTCAGTGAAAATCAATGTAGGAATTTATGTCTCCCATGTCAGTTAACCCCAGTGAGGAACTTCTACAGTACACAAGAAGAATTGAATCTGGCACTATCAAATAATACCCCCCTTGTTTTTAATTTGCATGTAATTCATGCTAGGAGAATGCAAATGTGAAATGAACTGTTTGCTTTTTAATACTGCTGGCCAAGAGCATGAAACAAGAGGAATTTCAAACAAGATAGCAGAGAATCTTATAAAGCCAATGTTTAGCAAGTATTCTGCCCAGAAAGCACCAGTATTTACATCTATTTTGTTTCCTCAGTTGTAGAAACACTCTGCCAAGTCATCAACTGGATTACTGAAAGACAAAATGTCATTTTGCTACTGCTATTGATCTGTAAAATATATACAAACTGTTTTTATGCATAATCTGCTTGCATTGAGTTAAGGCTCATACACAAGTGAGGCAAAACCAAATTGTAAATTTATACAAACATAGTTTTAAATTATAAAATCAATATTCTGTAGACAAATTGTCACTTATGTTAAACTTGCAACTTAACATTCAGACATTTAGAATTTATTTTACAGTTTCTGTAATCTCCCCAATCCACAGATCTTGATAGACTCCAGTTCCATTGAAGGTTCTTGAATCGCTGTTTGAGACATCTTTCAAACTCACTGCTCAATCATCACTGAGTTGTTTTGAAGTTCAATCTGTTGATATCTACTCTTTTTGTATGGGTGATGATGGTCTGGCTAGAGAAGAATGAATACACTTTGAGTATGAGTTCACTGTCAGAACTTCTAGGAAGAAATGACAAACTGAAGACAGCTCCATGAAAAGCAGAGCCAATGATCCCAGTGGAATGAAGAACTGTCAAGTAGATCAATTCTTTGTAATTCCTCTCTGAATAAGGAGACAATCTGAGATTGCCCACAAATGTTCCTCACGAGAGACTACAAGACAGTGGTCTGTGGTGGGTTTAGAGCTCTGGAAGAAAAAGAAAAGCCATCTTCACTCAAACTGTGATCAGTGCCTTTTCTAAGGACACTGAGTTCACCTATGAAAAGGAACTCCTTGAGTTCCTTTTTAAACCACTTTTGGAAATTGCTTGTTAACTACTTTTCAGCTATTAGGAAACTTTGGACCAACATGTTTTACAGCATTGGGTAACTTTCCTTCAATCCTTAGCAAAATAAGATTTAAAGAAGAGTTTGTTTTTTAATAATTCTTTTGAAATAAAATAGCAAATTAGTGGTTTTAACTTTGATTTTGTAAAGTTACAAAAGACTACAATGGTCCAGATGGATTTGAAATAAGATTTTTGAATTAATATAAGAATTCTTCCCATGGTAAAATGCCTTTGTTTTGACTTTGTAAAACAAATGATAGGATGAGACTTTGAAGATTAGTTATCAAAAGGGGACTAAAGGAAGGAACCAAAAGGAACTAAAGATTACAATTAAAGAAGCAGATTTAAATTTGATCTACTAATACAGAATAGAGCGAAAGCCATTTCAACAGCTACAAACTAACTAGTTACTAATAAGAACAAAAAAAATGTGCTGAAATTAAGTGTTCAACTATTAAAAGATGCAGGATTTTGATCCTCAATGTCCTCTTGATAGACTATTTTTATATTTATGACTGTTTTTGAGTTTGAAAGAATGGGAAGCTCTGTTACTTATTTAAGAATTTTTGGATTTTTTTCCTTGTTACAATTTTTTTTCCACTTGTTATTTTTTTTACAATGAATGTAATATGTTGCCCTCTGCAGAAATGTTTATAGCTTTCTCCTTCCCATGATCAACACCCACCTTTTGCCTTCTTCCAGTACCATTGCCCTTAAATCCTTCCCAATTTAACGAGTAACTAAAAAAAGAGGGATTATTTTCAAATGCAAACTCAATACACATTTTGCTTCATTTGTTTTCCATAAATTGTTGAAGATAGCACAGTCGTGTGTTGTGTTTAAGTATTTTATTTTTATAACCAATTCCACTGTGTGTGTGGGAGTTAATCACATCCAGAGGATGATTAATATTTATATAATGATTGATGGACATTGCAACCTTTTCTTAGCATTCAAGCTGGCATTACTGCTGGATTTAATTAACGGATTTTTATACAAATATAATATCTCCACATTGTACCCATTGATATTCATCTGGGCACATCAGTGAGTTAAAAAAGGCATTTATTAACTTCCAGAACATCAAAATATTAGGTCCACTGTGATTTTTATTATGGATTTCATCTGCTTACCCACCTATCAGAAAGAAAGTCTTACTGAGTTCAGTGAAAGTTACTTTTATATAGATATGCACAGAATTATCATTCTTCCATACTTTTTCTAATTAAGGCTACAAATTAATAAATCCTTATTGCCTGGGTCTGTCTGTCTCTTTTTTCCTCCATGTCATCTCCCCACAAGAAGCTACTTTTCTCAAAAATCTCATCCAGTTCTGTCCAACAAGGAATTTTCAATAATCAATAATAATCAATTCAATAACAAGGTTTACCAATAATCAGTAAAAAGTGTTATATTTTCTGTTCGATGCGGCATTGAAGAGGCAGCAGATGAAAAATTTTCTTTAACAAGTAGTTAATTAACAAGCACATGCTCCGCCTCTATCTATACATTCAGCCTAGGAGGCAGCAACCAATAGAAACATAGCATTCTCCCACATAAAGGCATACTAAGTAGACTGCAGACAGAAAGTCTGGCTTGTTGGCCAAGTGGCCTGCTAACCGTTACTACACAGATCTCAGCAACCAATTTCTCAAATTTAACTCAATACATTACAAAAAGTATGAAATTAGATTTCCCAATTTAGATGCAAATTAAGATCTTACATCAACAGGGGAAACAATGGGAGGGGCTGGATTTCTGAATCCTTTCTTGGGGGAAGTAGCAGTTTTCTTAATTTCCAGACCAAGATCTAAACCACTTACATCCACCACTGGAATTATAAAAAAAATGCATCAAAATGCAAGTTTTTCATTACATGATTGTAGTCACTATCTTGACATTTTTGCTGACTCCACCCTCCCATTTCAAACTGAATTTTGTGACTGATGTAAATACTCATTTCTTAAGTAACAAGCACATTGTTCTATATTTACAGAAGCATCTTACTCAAGTGGAAACAATGAAATTCTTTTTATTTATGCTGTGAAATATATTTTCAAAATTGAGTCCCTAAAATAGTGCAGCATATTTTGCACTGCAGAAGCCAATTAATACACTACTGCAGTAGTAATCCAATAATTTTGAAATATAATGCATTGACTTACTTATGAGAAAACTAAAAATATATGTTTAATTGTATGCATATTTTAAATCACAAAAAAGGAAAAGTGATTAATGCATAGCATGCATAGTATACAGGTAATAAACCACTTCTAATAAGTAGTCATCCTTTTTCATCTTCTCATTGTCTCACTAGGTTTACAGTTGCCATGAAAAAACTACTTTCCTGTCTTCTTTGTGGGTTACCAAACATCAGGCCCAGGTAAACCCAAAACCCTGATGTCCATAGAAGACAGAACATTTTTGTAAGCTCCTGTTTCAGCTAACACTCCCAAGAAAGCAGAACTCTTGAAACTGGTATTGTCTCAAAAGGAACTTTTATTGAGAGGTAGTGAAAGCAGAAAGGCAAGGCAAGATCTGAATATTTCATGTGTGAAACATTACATTAAAAACCCCTGTTCAAACCCTTCCACAATGCCCAACTGTCTAGTTCAATACCAGCCAATCAAGAGGTGTGAAGTTGTTATGGGAACTGGAGCGAGCAGGTGTGGTTCTCAGGCATTTCATTCTCTTCCCAGCTGAGTAGAGATAAGGCAGATGGCCCCAGGCACATTCATCTCCCCTTTCACACCCAAAGAGATACATCAAAGGTGAAGAGAAAAAAGAAAAGGAAAAATATCCCAGAGCCCACAAGACTTCCCTCTCCCTACGGAGTGCAACCTTTCCCCTCCCAACAGAATGGCAGAGCCCCGAGAATAAGGATTTAAGGGGATCTAACATGCCACCCCCCCTTAAAAGAAGGAGAAGTCCACCTGGAGAAATAGAAAACAATAAAATGGGAAGAAAAAGAGAATTCACAAATTAATCAGGTTTATCTGGGTAATGGGTATGAAAGTGTTTGAGTAATCTAGGGAGTCTAACATGTTTCTTGTGAACCCATTTGTTCTGGGATGCTGTAAAGTCCTTCCAAGCCACTAAGTACTGGCTGGCTCTATGGTGTTTATGGGAGTCTAGGATTTCCTTAATGTCAAAGTGTTGCTCACCCTCCTCCATAATGGGTAGTGGTGCTAGAGGAGCTGCTGGCCATAAAGGCGAGGTTACTTCAGGTTTTAACAGACTGGAATGGAATACAGGGTGGATTTGCCTCAAGGCTTTGGGGAGCTCTGGCTCTACCACAACCAGGTTTATGATGCATTAGATTCGGAAAGATCCCATAAATTTTGGCCCTAATTTTGGGGAGGATTGTAAGGACTGCAGGAACTTAGAAATAGTATACCTTAGTAAGATATACTCTGTCCCCGATGTAAAATAACTTGGGTTCCATCCTCTTTTAATCTGCCTGAGCCTTATAGGGTGCTCTAGACTCATCTAGCACTTTTCTGAGAACAGGCTAAATGTTTTGCAGCTGATTCATCCATTCCTTAAGGGAAGGGATTGTGGGTTTGTTAGTGGGCAGTTTGGGCATTGAGTTGAACTTTTGTCCTGTGGCCACTTGAAAGGGTGTGAAACCAGTGCTAGAATGAATGGCATTATTATAACCTATTTCAGCGAATGGCAGGAGGTCAGTCCAATTGTCCTGCTGGTAGTTGATGAAGCATTGTAGGTACTGTTCCAGTACTGAATTTGTTTATTCTGTCCCACTATTCATTTGAGGACAATGACTATAACTAAGGCCCTCGTTCATACCCAAAAAGTCCAGAAATGTCCTCCAGAACCTGAAAGAAAATTGGACCCCTCTGTCTGAAATTATATGATGTGAGTCCCATGTAGATGATAGACATGATGTAGGAACAGCTCTGCTAGAGTTTTTGCTGTGGGATCTTCTGACGAGGAATGAAATGGACCTGCTTTGAAAACAGGTCAGTCACTACCCAGATAATGTTGTTTCCTGCGCTCTCTGACAATTCTATGATAAAGTCCATTGAAATCTCTCTCCAGGGTGCTGAAGGATTTGCAACCAGCTGCAAAAGGCCAGGCATTTTCCCCTACCTTCATTTCACTACTCCACAGATACGGCAGCTGGCCACATAGCCCTGTATGTCCTTTTTGATAGAGGGCCAGCAAAATTGTCTCTTTAACAGATGTAGGGTCTTTACAAATCCAAAGTACCCAGCCACCTTTGAGTCGTGGCAGGTTTGCATAGTCTTTAGTCTCTGGCTGGCTGGGACATATAACTTTCCCCTACCCATGTCAGCCCCTCCCACATGAAACAGGTTTTTATGGCTAAGGAATCATTCGTCCTTTTCCAGAGCTTGCTTAAAGGTCGAAATGATAGTCTAATGGTGGGGTGCCTCTTGACTTGCATTTTCGTAGTTACTGGGAGTAGAAGCTTGACCACTTCTGTCTTTACACTGTTGTATTGTGGTAGCCTAGACAAGATGTCTTTTCCCCCTGGTAAATAGTGGAGGGTGAAATTGAAGCATTGGAGGAGTTGGGCCCACCGTGCCTACTTGGGGGACAGTTTTCTTGGTGTTTTCAACACTTCCAGGTTTTTGTGGTCAGTCAAAACTTGGAAAGGGATTTTACTCCCCTCTAAGAAGTGCCTCCATATGAGGGGCCCACCTCACAGCGTAAGCCTCCTCCTCCCACACCACCCAGCACTGTTCTGTCTCAGTTAATTTTTTTGAAATGTAAGCGCAGGGCTGCAGTTGGTCCTTCTCATTTTCTTGGAGCAGTACAGCACCTAAGGCCACATCGCTAACATCAGTCTGAATGACAAATGGTCTCTCTGGGTTGGGATATCTCAGTACCAGCTCTGCGGAAAAAAGCCTTTTTAACTTTTCTAATGTGGCTTGGCATTCCATAGTCCACTTCGATGGCTAGCTGGGTTTTGGCTTATCTCCTCCCTTAGTTTTCAGTAAGTTTATGATGGAGATTGCAATTTGCATGAAGGAGGGAATGAATTTGCAAAACCTTTGCAATTGCTTCCTGATACATGGAGTCTCTCATTATAAAACAGCATGCACCTTTTCTGAATTCATTTCCACCCCCTCAGGTGAAATCCACTAGCCTATGTAGTCAATTTTTTCTTTGTGGAATTCGCACTTTGAGAGCTTAGCATATAGCTTGGCAGTGCAGAGTTTGTTTAAGACCTCTCTGACCAGTGTTACGGGTTCCGCTTTCATTTCAGTGTAAATTAATGTATTATTCAGGTATACCAAAACACTTTTATATAGGTGCTCATGCAGCACACTTCATTTATCAGTTGCATGAACACTGCAGGGGCTCCTTGTAATCCAAAGGGGAGCACTCTAAATTGAAAGTAACCTAAGGGACAGTTAAAAGCAGTTTTCCATTCATCTCCCTCTCTAATTCTGACCCAGTAACAAGCCTCCCGTAAGTCCACTTTGGAGAAAACCTTCCCCTTAGAGAGGTGGGCCAGTATGTCCTTCACGAGGTGTAAGTGGTACACATTTTCGATGCACCATGTTAAGACTCCTATAATCAACACAGAAATGAAGAGTCCCATCTTTCTTCTCCAGGAACAGCATCGGGGCTGCCACCTGGGGTCTGGCTGACTGGATGAAGCCCTGAGCCATGTTTTTATCTATGAACTGCCATGGTTCTTCTAACTCCCTGGGAGTCATGGAGTACAGTTTAGGCTTTGGAAGTTTAGCCCCAAGGACAAGTTCAATAGCACAGTCTGTGTGTCAAGCCCCTGTGGGCCTGCCACTAACGGGATGGGGGAGGAAGGCACAAGACCATAGGATGGAGGCATCAGGAGCAGCGGATGGGACCAGCAGTGATGGCCCTTTCCCTCACCCGTACCTGTCTGCTGGAAGGGGGACCCTGCAAAGCGCGGCTACGAGGCTGTCCTGCCGAACAGCTGAGGGTGCAGAGAAGTGGCATGGAGCCAAATGCTGAAAGCCTGCCTCGTTTCCTTGCCTTGCTGCCCTACCAGCATGCATGCTGGATGCAGGCTAAGTGGGTGGGAGGTGGGGCATCTATTTAGAGTGCTGAGAGGCAGTTGCTCCCAGCACTGATTTTGTTTGCTGTTCGTTGGAATCCCGCATGCCAGAGCGTTCCGGAAATAAACCAGCCACCTGTGAAATCAACAGCTTAGGCCTTGTTGGAGCCAGGGATGTGGCAAGGACCTCTGATACTGTGGGTCAGTGAGAGCCCCTCTGAGCCCCTCTCGCTGAATACTTCCACCAAGTGGCTGAGTAGACCTCTCAGCCACTCATTCTTTGCAGCTGCTGCCATTTCTCAATCTGGCTTCCCTCTTGGGCCATTGCAGTTGTTAGGGAGGGGTTTCTGTTCCTTTGGGAACCTCAAGCACCATTCCCACCAGTCTATCAATGGGTTCCATTTTTTCAGCCATGCCAGCTCTAGGTGCCACTATGAAGGTTAAAATCTCAGAGTGGTTTCCCATGGTTAGATT
The DNA here is from genome assembly GCA_034064705.1 of Bothrops alternatus. Lineage (NCBI taxonomy): Eukaryota > Metazoa > Chordata > Lepidosauria > Squamata > Viperidae > Bothrops > Bothrops alternatus. The sequence continues at coordinate 4,223,972 of JARGCV010000053.1, read as the reverse complement.
CAGGGGCTCAGTGGAAAAAGTGGCTGGGACCCCTCTGGCAGTGGACCCATCTAGCTGGCAAAATACAAATGAGTTATTTAGTCTTCTTAGGTGGATCCCCAGTTTTCCCACTAGGGTAGGGCTGATTAAGCATCTGGTGCACCCTGAGTCATCCCCATGCTGGAATTAACAGTTCTAGGGGCATTGTTACTAGCACGATCAGCTCACTTACCAGGGGAGTCAACATCATAGTCGCTGTCAGATGTCCTCGGCTCTTTCTCTGGGGGAGGCAGGGTTCCCCCTCCCAATTTTGGGGAGGGATGGAACTCTACGACTTCCACACTCTTTAGGGCTGTGTCTTTCAGTTGCTGGAAGGGCTTGCTTGCTTTTCCCCCAGATGGTCTATCTGCCTTCTTCATGGGGGTTCTCGCCTGGCACTCCACAGCCCAGTGGCCTTCCTTGTCACATTTGAAGCAGGCAGTTGAGTGCAGCAGGGCTGCCAGAGGCTTTGTTGCCTCCCTTTTCCTTTCTGGTGGGGATCGTCTCCACACTCTGCCAGATCAATGCTGGTTCTGAGCTTGGTCGAGCTCTACTTCTTTGGCCAAAATGCACCATTCATGTTAAGCCCATCTTTGAAACAGCTCACCAGGATGTCTTCTGGCCAGTTGAGGCAACACGCCAAGTCCTGAAACTCTTCAGTGTATTCAGCTACGGGGCAGAAGCCTTCCCTGACCATTTTGATGAATGCTCATGCCTTCCAGTCTGCCAGTTTCAGATGGAATACTATGTTGTTTATTGCGCTAACATATACGGTATATGCACATTGAGCAATTTATAGTGCTATATAAACATATTGTAGTACCTACTGTTATTACAGTACACGATACCATCATGAATGAGACACCACACTAAGCAATAAACTGTATACCATATGTTCTGCAAAACTATAAGTTAAAGGGAAACAACTACTATTAAATTATTGTGCAGCTCAAATTAAATGCCTTGTTCATGGTTTCAATTTGATATACTGTAACTGAGCGATACATTTCTGATAAACTTTACACTATCAGTAAATCATATTTTTACCTCCATGTTTTCTTTTAGCTCAATATGCCGAATACCAAAACACTTACTAATTATTATATTATAGCTATCATTTATACATTTGGATCTTCTTATATAAAAAACATTTGGCCATAGCTGCTTTTCCCTGATCTGTGATCAATATTGATTTAGAGGATACTATTTGATTTAGAGGATATCCAAACTAACCAGCATCATATTAGACAGAGCTGAGGCAATCTCATGTTCTTAATAATTAAGGAAAATTTCCCAGATCTTCTCTCTTTCTATTGTTTATATACCATTATCCGTGCTTGAACTACAACTTTTATAACCCATGCCAGCTAGGATTATGAAACTGCAATTAAACAAATCTAAACAATATCAAGTTTGAAAAGAGGTAGACCATCAATAGTTTTTTCTCCATCACCATGAAAACATGTTTTCTTTTATCTTATAAAAGCACAACAACTGAATAACAAACAAGTAGCACCACATTGAGGTTCTAGCAGTTGGGTTGGTTTTCAGTTCTTCTCTATATTTATGCAGGAGGATGTATTAAAAGGAATTTTTCACATACTTTCTATATATTTTTTCTCTCCCTGTCAAATATTGGGTGAGAAATAGTTTCTAGCAAACTAAGCCAGAAGATCCAAACTGCATTTAAAGAACATGCCGAGTGTGGAAACTGTTAACAATGGTTAAGACATTTGTTCTATGAATGTTCTATGAATGTTGCTCAAATGACATAGTAAGCTACATGGTTTGCCAGATTCCCCTCCTTATGGTCACCCTTTGTATGATTAAACCAGAACCACCTGCTTGTTCCTGCTTTTCGTAAAGGCCTAGTGACTGCATAGTTAGGAATGTCCATAGAGTATGGGTAAAACAAAGTTGAGATGATGGCTGCAGCAGTTTCACTAAAGCTTCACCTAGGTTTTATAGGCATCACATATAAAAACCGGGCAAAACTTTATTCACATCATTATAACTGCCAATTTGACTTCTTTTTTTTTTTTACTATTTCCTGGAGCATATTCATTAGCTGGATATTTATTTATTTATTTATTTATTTATTTATTTATTTGTTCGGATTTGTATGCTGCTCCTCTCCGAAGACTCAGAGCGGCTCACAACTTATACACAAAACAATTTCAATCCAAATCCAAACAAAAACATTAAAAATAAAACCCCACACATACTAATCAGTCACATCACAATCAACAATCATCCCCAGGCCTGCCGGCAGAGGTAGGTTTTTAAATTCTTTCGGAAGGCCGGGAGAGTGGGAGAAATGCGGACTTCAGGAGGCAGTTGGTTCCAGAGGGCGGGCGCCACAACAGAGAAAGCCCTCCCCCTAGGGCCCGCCAGACAACATTGTTTCACTGACGGGACCCGGAGAAGGCTGATCCTGTGCGCTCTCACCAGTCGTAGGGAAGTATGTGGCAAGTTATTTGCTCTGAACATGTTGAAGACCCTATTCAAGGAAGAAATTTTGGCAAAGAACCATTTATTCCATGGCGCCACACTTTGGAACATCTGGCTGCTGGGGTTGAGATTTACCCCCACCCTTTTGGCCTTCCAGAAGGGCCTTAAAACTTGGCTCTGCCAGCTGGCTTGGGGCCTAATAGGCATGCTCTACCCTCGAAGTATTTGCTGGAGTAATAGTTAAGATCTCAGCTTTGTACTACTCATACTTTTGGTTTTTAGTTTTTAATCTACTTCTTATTAATTTTAATGATTTTGTATTTATAATTTTATTGTATTGTAAGCCACCCAGAGTCACTTTGGATAGTAAGGTAGGCAGTTTATAAATTTAATAAACAAACAAATTCACCATATATTGTTGAGAAATAGCCGCTAACATTATATAGGAAAGGGCTTGTGCACAAATCAGTAACACTAATCAATGCTCAAAAATTCCTAGTTATTTAACTTGATGATGTTGCTGATTTGCAACCAGGCAGCCTATAGCAGACATGTCAAACACAAGGCACTCAGGTCAGATCTTGCCCGATATGTGGTTTCATCCATCCCGGGGACCTGCTCTGGAAAGAGTGAAGGACCAGCCCGCCGCACCTTGGCCTGGCCCAGGCCGACCGGGTCCTGATCTACAACCTGGTTGCATCCATCAAAGCCAGAATGCACTCAGCCTTAAATCCACAGGGAAGCCCTGCCCTGATTTATGGGTGTGCGCGCAAGCGGAGTCCAGAGTCCCTGCTGGCTGTCTTGTCCTGACTTCACCAAGGACGCCGGCACTGGCCGTCTCCTGTGCGCATACCCGGGGAGCAGGGCAGAAGTGGCGAGGCAGCTCCTTGCTGGTTCCAGTGGATCTTAGTCTGAGCATGTTCTGGCTTTGATGGATGCAACCAGGTTGCACCACCCTCACCAGCACCGCCAACCTCGCAGGGATAGCAAGACATGGCAGCGCTGGGAATCTCTCCCCTTTCCATCACCCCTTCCTGAGCATGGAGGAAGGAAAGAGATGAGAAGGAGAGAAGGAAGGAAGTATAGCGGATAGGAGAGTTGGGGGGAATCGACGCTGGCTGGGATTGGTGCTGGCTGGGAGGCTTTGCCGGAGCTCTCCGGAAAAGAGAAAATAAAATCTTCCCCCAATCAATCTCCTCTTTCCCTTTAAAAATCCCTCCCCAAGAGCCCCACCTCACCGCCAGCCACCACAGAGGCCGCCTGAGATCCCGAACTCTCTGCCAAATCCGCAGAGCTCCGGCAAAACCTCCCAGCCAGCGCCAATCCCAGCCAGCGTCGATCCCCCTCAACTCTCCTCTCTGCTACACTTCCTTCCTTCCTTCTCTCCTTCTCATCTCTTTCCTTCCTCCACGTTCAGGAAGGGATGATGGGAGAGGGAGAGATTGCCAGTTATGCCGGTCTTGCTATCCTATGTGGGAGGTTTCTGTCCTAAGGAAGGAAGGGAGGGTGGGAGGGAGGGAGGAAGGAAGGAACAGAGGAAGGAAGGGAGGGAGGGAGGGAGGGAAGGAAGGAGGGAGGAGGGAGGGACCATGTCCCAGCGCTTGCCCCAGTCCCACCCTCCTCCTCCGGAGACCCTCAGATCTGCCCCAGTCCTGCCCAGGCATCCCTAAAGCAAGTGATGTCAAGATGGCCACACCCACCCAGTAGGCCATGCACACCCCAGCCACACCCATCCTGGCTACACCCACCCAGCCCCCCAAAGGCAACCACAATGCTGATGTGGCCCTCAATGAAATTGTGTTTGACACCCCTGGCCTATAGTAAAGCATAAAAAAATACTGCATAAAGGAAGAGAAGTCACTCTTCATTCCTTCAGTTATTATGTAGAGTTGGCTACATCAAAACATTTTCTCCTCCAAACTCTAATATTCTTTTTAATGGTTGACTTGGACTGCATTCACTTTAATGAGTTCACTCCTTAAAGAAGTGGGTTTTTTTTGTTTTTTTTGGTTCATGCAGAAGCTGGCTGCTTTAATGAACAGTAGAAAGGTATTGTGTTCACATAAGCTGTATAGCACTCTTTCCAATTCTTTTCAAAACTTCCAAAGCTCCACTGCATAGAATATACCACTTAAAATGCTATTATTATATTTTTTGCCAGAAGATAAGAATCACAGCAAAAGACAGCTCTCTACACTCTGAGAGTACCAGCCAAAGCCTGCCAGCTCTCCACTTTTTATGAAGCTGAACATTTTCTGATCAGTTCAGTTTGATGGCTGAGTGAGCAGCTCTGTTTAGACACAAACCCACTTAGTTCTTTTTAGAATATTTCTAGGGTTTATCATGTCAATGTCATTGTGGGAAGGCACGGCTTCTCAAATTTTATGGTGCAATGATAAAGTAATTTATCATTGCACCATAAAATAAAATAATTTTCTAAAATAATAAGTTAGGTTTGTGTGATCCCCTCCCCACACTGAATAAAGCAATCATATTTCTGACAAAGCAGGCACATTGCCTTGTTTCTGTACATGTCCTCCAGGCTAGCAGACCCAAGACTGATATCACCAAAAGAATTAACTTCCAAGTTATAAGTTTTCCTTCACTGGTCTTTTGCATTCCTAACCACAACTTCTGCAACACTACCCAAGACTACCTAAGATAATCAAAAGCAGGATCAAGGTGCTTTTGCCCAGGATTACATAGCGAGGTGAAGCTTTTCCTGGACCTCTTTTTACAGAAGATAAGTTGGCTCCTGCTCTGAGCCTGTGACTGCACTAAATATCATGAGCATGTGAACATGTTGTGACAGATTATCTTCCTACAAAATGGAGAAGAGTAGTATTCAAGCTTGAAGTGGGATGAAAATTAAGTGTTAGCACAAGGTACGATGGTCCCCAGGAAGAAGTTATGAAATAACACCTTCAAAGAATGGGATGATGAGCTTGGACTAGAGTGCTTCATTCTTTTGGACAGCATGCAGGAGTCATTGTTATGAACTTAATTCCTGAACATAGTCTGGTTCAATGCCAGCAGCTCATTCAAAGCCATCCATGTAGCTATGTAGAACAGGCAAATAAAAGAAAACAGAGGCAGAAGGTCCGCTTTCAAATTTCTTTTTCACAAATCAGACAGAGAGAGAGTGACCCATCTCTCCATCCTTTTGTCTCTGTTCAAATTAACAGATTATTGGGAAAATTAATTTAACTCTTGAGACTAAAACTAACTCTTTTTATCTCGGTTCCATCCAACTGAATAGGGTTAGCTGTTTGCTGTCCATAGACAAAGCCAGGAAACAGATACCACAAGTCCTAGAATTCTTCTTTATTGATATAGGTTATAATAACAGAATCTTAAAAGCCTAAGAATTGTTGTTCTGTCCCCCTTATACCAAAGTGAATTAAGGTGGAACAATACTGAGTTTCTTTCTCACCCTTGCCTGTTTTCTTAAGCTACAGCTAATATTTTACTAACAATTACCATATATTTTCTTCAAGACTGACTATGTACGTCCTCACATTCTACTATAAATACTACTGTAGCACTTCTTCCTATGTTTCAGTTAAGTATAATGTGCAAACCAAGTCAGTGACTGGAAGTGGTTTTGCAAGATTTCAGACTGGAATCTTTTTTTTAGCCCTTCTAGCGATGCCAAAAACATCACCAGGAAATTATTGTCTGAAAATCATGTCCTTATTAGAGATTGATAGCTAATTATTTACTTTGATCATTGATACCTGATATATTTCAGATGTAAAAATGAGACAGGAGCAAAAAAAAAGGATGCAGCACACATATGCATACCGATATTCAAGCAAACATAAACTTTACTACAAGAATTAGAGAAGGGAATGAAGATGTTTTTTTCCTGATTCCTTGTAATTATTATTTATTTAATATTTCAAGTGAATGCTCCTGTTGAACTGAAAGAACAAACCATTTTATTTAATAAGTCCTGCAATACCCATGAAACAAGCTTTTGTTTATACTGTTGATTTAATTCTTAATTGATATTTTCTTGTTTTAAAAATTAATTTTATTCTTTATTCTAAGCTACTGTACATTCAGTCATTAAGTTAATGATAAAGAAGATCATTTTATGATAAATCCTCATCCTTTTAGGCTTGTCATATTTTTTCTAACCATAGTTAGTTGTACCCATATTATCCAAAGTATCTATCCATGCTCTCTGCATGAAAAAAGAAAGAAAGAGAGAGAGAGGGAGGGAGGGAGGGAGGGAGGGAGGAAGGAAAGAAAAAAAGAAAGAAAAGAAAGAAAGAAAAAAAGGAAGGAAAGAAAGAAAGAAAGAAAGAAAGAAGGAAAGAAAGAAAGAAAGAAAGAAAGAAAGAAAGAAAGAAAGAAAGAAAGAAAGAAAGAAAGAAAGAAAGAAAGAAAGAAAGAAAGAAAGAAAGAAAGAAAGAAAGAAAAAGTGTTTGCAGTGGAGAGTGAGGCAAGATCACAATTGTTGCAAATGGCAAGCTCAAAAAAAATGAGGGCAGCTCTCACTGGTATAGCTGATATCACAACCCTTACAAACCATTTAGCTATGCACTAATTAATATTTCATTCTTATTTAAATTATGCTGGAGTGTCTCCTACAACTCTGCTTGAGAGACATGTGTGCAAATGAGATTAGAATAACTGATTACAACGCTTATGCATATATCTCAAGGGAAAGTTTTCTTTTGATTTTAAATTTCACCCCCTTCCACTTCTGAATATTTTTCATGTCAGCTTGAAGGAATGTATTTTCTCTTACGTGAGACACAGAGAAAAAACTGTATGTTAGCCAAATACATCTCATAAACAGAGATTTTTCTCTGTGGATTTATACTTCAACCTTGTTTGATTGTTCACAAGAGGCTGGCCTTTAACAGCATGACTAAGCTGTGGTTTCTGTGCTAAAACATGTTGCTATGATAATACTTTAATCAAGAAAAGAAAAAGGAACAAATATTGAAGGAAGCACTTTAGAAAGAACCCTGGCCTCATTATTTCTGAACAATAAAAAAGAAATTCATTCATAACAGATAACAGGGTAGTGGTAATGTTCTTACCACTAGCGCTATAAATCTTGGCAGCAAAGAATGATATAAAATGCTGAATTAAATTAATTATTTAGGTTGAAATGTATATAGGATTCTACTATGGATTTAATCATGAGTTTATTTGGAAAAATAGCCTATTGTATTAGAACTTTTCTGCAATAGTTTATTACATTTGTATGCCTCATGTTTCTTCATAGGTATGGTAGATCTCAAAGCAATCTCTTCTATGGCACTATTTTCAGATTTACCTATCCCTCCTCAGTAACAGAGGTCTTATGGTTTTATCAGAAAGATGAAATAAGCATCTTAGTGTCATAAAACAAGGTCTGGCCCCACATGAAAGCCAGCTTTCATGACTAAGGCAGAACTAGAACTCACGGTCTTCTGGTCTCCAGAGCAGTTCTCAGCATTCTTGCTTTCCTATTCAAATACAATGAGGTGTAAACTTACACACTGCATCTACATGGAGGGAAGTGTGTAGTGGGGTGCCCCAGGGCTCTGTTCTGGACCCAGTGCTCTTCAACAATTTCATCAATGATTTGGATGAGGGGATAGATGGGGAACTCATGAAATTTGCAGAAATAGCCAACATTCCAGAAGATAGGCTTAAGATACAGAAAGAGTTTGACAAGCTTGAACATTGGGCGCTATCTAACAAAATGAAATTCAGTGGTGAAAAAAGTAAGATTCCTCATTTAGGTACAGGTATAGTATAGGTGGTGCCTTGCTCAATAGTAGTAACTGTGAGAGTCCTGGTGGACAATCACTTAAATATGAGCCAGCAGTGTGCTGCAGCTGCTAAAAAAGCCAACACAGTGCTAGGTTGCATTAACAGAGGGATAGAATCAAGATCACATGAAGTGTTAATACCACTTTACAATGCCTTGGTAAGGTCACACTTGGAATACTGCATCCAGTTTTGGCCACCACGATGTAAAAAAGATGTTGAGACTCTAGAAAGAGTACAGAGAAGAGCAACAAAGATGATTAGAGGACTAGAGGCTAAAGCATATAAGGAATGGCTGCTGGAATTGGGTATGTCTAGTTTAATGAAGATGTCGTGATTCTGTGCCAGCCTGTGTTCGCAACGCAGTCTGGGGAATCTGAGGAGGAGATGGAGGAGGCATTTGAAGGGCCATCAGGGTCAGGGGGAGGCTCTGATGAATTACAAGACTCACGGTTTGATGAAGAGCCTGGGCCCTTCAGTCGTGTTCCTGATGAAGTTCAGCTGTGTGGGGAGAATGAGTCAGACTTGGAGGACTCACACCTGATGGACATGCTGATTGATGCTTGTAGACGCTGGCAATTAGCAAGAGCCGATCAGCAGCAGTCAATATAACAACTCCAGGGGAAGAGGAGAAGGCACTTAGAGGCAACGCCTTGGGACTGCTGTATAAAAAGGGAAGGTTTGGGCGGTGCTGGTTGCTGAAGGCAACCGTTGCAAAGTACTTCATGGGATCATGTTCTGTTAGTATTGCCGGTGATTATTTTTCTGTTTGCATCGTGTTTCGTGTGGACAATTTCCTCCATTTGGATTGTGTTTTGCTGCTTTTGTTTCTGGACTATTTAGCAGGTTGGTTACCCATATTAAAAGGGATTTGTTTTGTTTTGAGTCTCCAGCCTATTTTCTCAATAGGGGTTTGATCCTTGTGCCTTTAACAAGGCTATAGAACAGCCTAACCCCCTACTATTATGGAACAGCTACGTGCTGAGAATGCCCAGCTCTCCCAGCAGCTGGCTTTGTTATCTGCCCAAGTTGCTCAGCTATCTGCCCATGTTCCTGCTGCTCCAAGTTGCGAGGCCGAACACATTTGATGGCAATCTGGACATGTTTCCTGTTTTCATGGGACAATGCCACCTGTATATCAGTGTGAGAGCGGCTGATTTCCCCACTGACTGGGATAAAGTGGGGTTTATGATAAGCCTGCTCTCTGGTGCTGCAGCTTGTTGGGGCACACTCCTGCTAGCCCAACCTAGTCCATTGATGGACAACTTTGTGGGGTTTTGTGATTACATGCAGATGATGTATGAGGACCCCATCAAGACCCAGACAGCTACCCGGCATTTGAAAGCTCTGAGGCAGGACCGACGCCCCCTGCAGGGCTATATCAACGAAATTAGGCTGCTTAGCCAGGATTCAGCCTGGAATGAGGCTGCCCTCGTGGATGCTTTCCAGGATGGATTGTCGGAGGAGATGTTGGATGAGCTGGCCTGTGTTGATGTTCCCCCGGACCTTAATGGGCTCATTTATCTCTGTCTGGATCGACACTCGGCTGCAGCAGTGAAGGAGTTGCCGTGCCACCCCAGAGACCGTACTGCTCCCATTGTGCGTGAGACCCCGGTCCAGAGGGAGGAGCCAATGGCGTTAAATGCTGCCAGACCTTGCCTATCGATGGCAGAGATGAACAGGCAACGTTCGGGGAATTGTGTTTTTACTGTGGGGACCCTGGGCATTTGGCCGCTTTCTGCCCCAAGAATCGACGAAGGGCGTCTGTGACTGAGCCTGTCCTGAGACTGCTATCTGCTCCCCTGTCAGGAAATGGTCTATGCCCGACCTGAAAGGCAATTTGGGTTGGACATCCTGCAACACCAAGCAACACCCTTCAAATGCTGTCCATGGACCCCCAAGGCATCTGATATTGGAGGCGCGCCTGATTCTCCTGTCCATGCATTGATTGACTCTGGGGCCACTACGAACTTTATGGATGCAGCATTTGTGGCTAAATGGGTGATTGCCCAATGCCCGGTGGATCCGCCGATGTTAGTGGAGACCATTGATGGTCGAGTGCTCCTGTCTGGGCCAACTAAGGCTGCCATGCAACCGCTAGGTATGGCCATCAGTTCACATGAGGAGGTCATCCAGTTCTATATCACATCAGACCTGCATTTCCCCATGGTCTTGCGACTGGCGTGGCTCTGGGCGCATGACCCACAGATTTATTCGTCACAGAACTTGGTCACCTTTCCAAGCTTACAGTGCGTGGACCACAGCTGCCACATCTGTGCCGGTCAGGTAGAGGGGCCATGGGGGGTCTCCTTACCCTCCAAATTGGCAGATTACGCTGAAGTTTTCAGCGAGACTGAGGCGGATCAATTGCCCCTGCATAGGCCCTATGATTGCCCCATTGACTTAGTCCCTGATGCGCCTCTCCCAGTGGGGCGTTTGTATTCCATGTCGGACCCCGATTTGGCTGTGTTGCGGGACTTTTTGGACAAGAATTTGGCTCGGGGTTTTATTCGGCCCTCATTCTCGCCAGTGTCTACACCCGTGCTCTTTGTCAAGAAGAAGTCCGGTGAATTGCGGCTTTGCTGTGATTACAGGAAATTAAATGCCATCACGGTGTGCAATCGATACCCACTGCCCCTCATCCCCGAACTCTTGGACCGGCTTCGGGAGGCAAAGATCTTCATGAAACTGGACTTGTGTGGAGCTTATAACCTTGTCAGAGTTCGTTGGGTGATGAGTGGAAGATGGTGTTTGGTACTCAGTACAGGCACTTCGAGTACACGGTGATGCCATTTGGCTTGACCAATGCCCCTGCCGTGTTTCAGCATTTTATGAATGACATTTTCAGGGACTTGTTAGATCAGTTTGTCATGATTTACTTAGACCACATCCTGATCTACTCCCCGTCGCAAGAGGTGTACTATCAGCATCTCCGTCAAGTCCTGCAGTGGCTCCGAGAACATCGACTGTATGTCAAACTGGAGAAGTGCCAGTTCTACCGGACGACTATCAAGTTCCTGGGTCACCGCATTTCTCCGGAGGGCATCGCCATGGAGCCGAGTAAGGTCAAGTCTCTGCAGAGTTGGCAACCCCCACATCGTGTGAAGGATGTCCAGCAACTTCTTGGGTTTGCCAACTATTATCGGACTTTTATCCCCGGGTTTGCTACCATGACAGCCTCCCTTACTCAGCTCCTGCAGAAAAAGACTCGGTTTCAGTGGGATGCTCCAAAACAACGGGCTTTCCAGGCTTTGAAGGAAGCCTTCATGAAGGAGCCCATCCTGAAGCATCCTAACCCGCAAAGGCTGTTTGTCGTGGAGGTGGATGCCTCCGACATTGCCATCGGAGCGGTGTTACTCCAGGCGACAATGACCGGCGGTGCCCTCTTCCCTTGTGCGTACTATTCACAGAAATTGAATCCAGCGGAGCGCAATCTGGGAGAAGGAGCTACTGTCCCTTAAAGTGGCATTCAAGGCCTGAAGGCATCATCTGGAAGGGGCATGACATCAAATCGAGGTCCGGACAGACCATAAGAATTTGGAAAGCCTGTAGACCACTTGGAAATTGAACCAACGCCAGATGCGGTGGTCTCTCTTCTTTGCGAGGTTCAATTTCCGTGTGACGTACATACCCAGGGTCATAACCAAAGAGCGGATGCTCTGTTCAAGAAGCCCGAATATTCCCGAGCAGAAGACAAGCTTCTGCCCAGGACAGTGCTCCCTATCAAGTATTTTGCTGCGGTGCGGGAGCCAATAGATGTACAGGCTCGGATTCGGGAGGCCCAGCAGCAGGATGGGTGGGTGGCTCAGCGAAAGGAGGAGGTGGGGCCCAATTCCCCATGGACAGTCACGGATGGACTCCTCCACTATCGTGATCAGCTCTATGTTCCGGGAGGGCTGCTCAGGGGACTCATTATTATTATTATTATTATTATTATTATTATTATTATTTATTTAATTTCTATGCCGCCCTATTCCAAAGAACTCAGGGCGGCTCACAGCATGATAGAAATTACAATAAACACATATCTATAAAAAACCCTTAAGCTAAAAGAAACCAATCACTCCACAAACATACACAGAAACATACACTGGCTAGGGGCAAGGTGTTAGCTGCCCCAGGCCTGCCGGCAAAAGTATGTTTTAAGCAATCTACGAAAGGCGAAGAGGGTGGGGGCGACACGGATCTCCAGGGGAAGTTGGTTCCAGAGGGCCGGGGCCGCAACAGAGAAGGCCCTTCCCCTAGGCCCCGCCAGGCGACACTGTCTGGCTGACGGGACCTGGAGAAGGCCCACTCTGTGGGCCCTAACCGGCCGCTGGGATTCATGGGGCAGCAGACGGTCCCGTAAATAACCTGGTCCAATGCCATGTAGGGCTTTATAGGTCATAACCAACACTTTGAATTGGGTTCGGAGACCAATTGGCAGCCAATGCAGCTCGCGGAGTGATGCCGAAATGTGGGCATTTCTAGGCAAGCCCAACACTGCTCGCGCGGCTGCATTCTGCATTACCTGAAGTCTCCGAACATTTTTCAAAGGTAGCCCCATGTAGAGAGCATTGCAGTAATCGAACCTCGAGGTGATAAGGGCATGAGTGACTGTGAGCAGAGACTCCCGGTCCAAATAGGGCCGCAACTGGTGCACCAGGCGAACCTGGGCAAATGTCCTCCTCGCCACAGCCGAAAGATGATGTTCCAAATTTAGCTGTGGATCGAGGAGGACGCCCAAGTTGCGGACCTTCTCCGAGGGGGTCAAAAGCTCCCCCCCCAGGCTAATGGACGGATAGATTGAAATATCCTTGGGAGGCAGAACCCATAGCCACTCCGTCTTGTCGGGGTTGAGTTTGAGCCTGTTGGCACCCATCCAAACCCTAACAGCCTCCAGACATCGGCACATCACTTCCGCTGCTTCACTGAAATGACACGGGGTGGAGATGTAAAGCTGGGTATCATCAGCATACTGATGATATCTCACCCCGTGTTGTCGGATGATCTCGCCCAGTGGTTTCATGTAGATATTAAACAGCAGAGGGGAGAGGACCGATCCCTGAGGGACCCCACAAGGGAGGAATCTAGGGGTTGACCTCTGACCCCCTGCCAACACCGACTGCGACCGACCAGTGAGGTAGGAGGTGAACCACCGCAAAACAGTGCCTCCAACCCCCAACCCCTCCAGTCGGTGCAGAAGGATACCATGGTCAATGGTATCGAAAGCCGCTGAGAGGTCAAGTAGCACCAGGATAGTGGATAATCCCCTATCCCGGGCCCGCCAGAGATCATCCGTCAGCGCGACCAAAGCAGTTTCCGTGGAGTAGCCGAGCCTGAATCCTGACTGTTGAGGGCCCAGATAATCGGCCTCATCCAAGGACCGTTGGAGCTGGAGTGACACCACCTTCTCAACAACCTTCCCTATAAAGGGAAGATTGGAGACAGGACGGTAGTTGTTTAAAACAGCTGGGTCCAGGGAAGGCTTCTTGAGGAGGGGGCGCACAATTGCCTCCTTGCAGGGAGCCGGAAAGGACCCCTCCCTCAAAGAAGCGTTGACAATCTCCTGAACCCAGCCCCGCGTCACCTCCCTGCTGGCCGAAACCAGCCAGGAGGGGCACGGGTCCAATAAACAGGTGGCGGAGCTCACAGCTCCAATGGCCTTGTCGACTTCATCAGGTGCCACCGGGTCAAACTCCTCCCACACAACAGGATCAAGATGAGTCCCTGTCATCTCGACTGAATCATTATCAGCCGATACTGCATTCCAATTGGAGTCAAGGTCCATCCTCAGCCAGTGTCACGACAATCTGGCGGTGGGGCATTTTGGCCTGTTCAAGACCCTGAACTTGGTCTCCCATGCCTTCTGGTGGCCCCAAGTCCGACACGACTTCCAGGCCTACGTCTCATCCTGTATCCCATGTAGGCATGCCAAGTCAGTGAGAGGGGCCCCATATGGACCACTGCAGCCCTTGCCGACACCCAAAAGACCCTGGGGGGCTGTGTCCATGGACTTCCTGGCGGACTTACCCCCGTCTTCTGGATTCACAATGGTGTTAGTGGTGGTGGACATACTGACCAAGATGGTGCATTTTATCCTATGCTGTGGCTTGTCGTCTGCCCACGCCACTGGTCGCATATTCATCCAGAAGGTGTTCCAGCTGCATGGTCTTCCTGATAGGGGCCCAGTTCACAGCCCGTTTCTGGCAGGGGTTGATGCAGGTGTTGGATGTCAAGATCTGCCTCTCGTCCACACATCATCCCCAAACTGACGGAGGGACCGAGAAGGTCATCAGGATCCTTGAGCAATATCTGCGGTGGCTGAGTTTGCATTCAATAACTCACAGCACACCTCCACACAGATGACACCATTCTTAGCCAATGTGGGATATCACCCTCGGTTTTTCCCTCTTTCCCCACTAGACTCACCAGTACCAACAGCAAACGACTATATGGCAGAGTTACAGGCGATCCATCGATTGGGGCAGCGACAATTAGAGAAGGCCAAGGCTGACTACAAAAGGTTTGCTGATTGGTCGAGGCGGGATATGCCTCCACTAATGGTGGGAGATCGGGTATGGCTGTCCACCAGGAACCTACCGTCAACCCGGCCAGCCAAGAAATTAGACCACCGATATGTAGGACCATTCCCAATCGAGGCTGTCATCAATCCGGTCACCTATCACTTAACTCTGCCACATTCCCTGCGGATACATCCAGTCTTTCAACGGTCTCTGTTGGTCCCTGAGCAACCGGTGAGTCCACTTCGCCCCCACCGGAACAATGTGATGGAGACAGCACTCCTGAGTACGAGGTTGCCAGCATTCGGGACTCCCATTGGGTGAAAGGTCACTTCCAGTACCTGATTGAATGGAAAGGCTACAGACCGGAGGGGTTCACCTGGGAGGATGCTCATGCTCCTGCCTTGGTGACCGCCTTTCATGAACAATTCCCATCCCGACCGCATCCGGATCGGCAGACCTGGGAAAAGGGCCCTGCGGTGTGGGATAGTGTCGTGATTCCATGCCAGCCTATGTTCCCAACGCAGTCTGGGGAATCTGAGGAGGAGATGGAGGAGACATTTGAAGGGCCATCAGGGTCAGAGGGAGGCTCTGATGAATTACAAGACTCACAGTTTGATAAAGAGCCTGGCCCTCCAGTCGTGTTCCTGATGAAGTTCAGCTGTGTGGGGAGAATGAGTCAGACTTGGAGGATTCACACCTGATGGACATGCTGATTGATGCTTGTAGACGCTGGCAATTAGCGAGAGCCGATCAGCAGCAGTCAATATGACAACTCCAGGGGAAGAGGGGAAGGCACTGAGAGGCAACGCCTTGGGACTGCTGTATAAAAAGGGAAGGTGTGGGTGGTGCTGGTTGATGAAGGCAACCGTTGCAAAGTACTTCATGGGATCATGTTCTGTTAGTATTGCCGGTGACTATTTTTCTGTTTGCATCGTGTTTCATGTGGACAATTTCCTCCATTTGGATTGTGTTTTGCTGCTTTTGTTTCTGGACTGTTTGGCAGGTTGGTTACCCATATTAAAAAGGGTTTGTTTTGTTTTGAGTCTCCAGCCTATTTTCTCAACAGGGGTTTGATCCTTGTGCCTTTAACAAGGATGGCTAT
Source organism: Bothrops alternatus (assembly GCA_034064705.1). NCBI lineage: Eukaryota > Metazoa > Chordata > Lepidosauria > Squamata > Viperidae > Bothrops > Bothrops alternatus. Next base: position 4,208,120 of record JARGCV010000053.1, on the reverse strand, counting down.
AGGCTGGGATAGAACAGAAGAGAAGGATGAGGGAGGACATGATAGCAGTGTTCCAATATCTCAGGGGCTGCCACAAAGAAGTGGGAGTCAAGCTATTCTCAAAAGCACCTGAAGGCAAGACAAGAAGCAACGTTTGGAAACTAACCAAAGAACGAAGCAACCTAGAACTAAGGAGAAATTTCCTGACAGTTAGAACAATTAATCAGTGGAATAACCTGCCTCCAGAATCTGTGAATTCTCCATCACTGGAAGTTTTTAAGAACAGACTGGAAAGCCCTTTGGCTGAAATGGTATAGGGATCCTTTCCACCCATTGTACCACTTTTAGGATATGGCAATATCCGAGTACCACTAGTCGCCTAGCAAGGTGTCAAAAAATTGATGACCCAAAAAAAAAGGAAAAAAGTGATAAAGTACAGTTAGTCATTGACTTACAACATTTCGCTTAGTGATTGTTTGAAGTTACAATGGCACTGAAAAAAGTGCCCCCCAAGGTACAGTCAAGCAAGACACCTGACTGCCCACCCAGCAGCGCTCTTCCTTCTGTCCGAGGTTTTCATTGTTGTGAGCATTTCTGTTGAGGATTGGCAGCAGAGGTGGGGTGGGGGTGTTTGGTTTTTATTCCTCCCATCTGCTGGGTGGTTGCAGCAGGTTTTGGTCACTTCACATGACCCTGGGACATGTGACCATCATAAATATGAATCAGTTGCCAAGCATCTGAATGTAAATCACAAGACCCTGGAGATGCTGCAACATTCCAGCTGATCGGCGCTTCTTCTGGACTCAAGAGAAGTGCCAGGATCAGTGCTGCTTTCCAGCTGATTGGTGCTTCTTCAGGGCTCAGCAGAAGCACCAGGATCAGTGCCAAGCTTCAGCTGAAGCCTGGCCCTGATCCTGGCGCTTCCACTGAGCCCTGACAGCCCCGAAGAAGCGCCGATCAGCTGGAAAGCGGCATTGATCCTGGCGCTTCCGCTGAGCCCTGACAGCCCTGCAGCTCTAGCCATCTCTTGCTCAGGCTTGTGCGGTCCTGCCACCGGTTCAGCTCATTCCCCTCCCCCACTACCACTTTTCTAAGATGGTCACGTACCACCTGCCAGGTGCCAATGTACCACAGGTGGTACCCGCACCACTGGTTGAAAAGCCCTGGACTAGATGACCTCCAAGGTTCCTTCCATCTTCATTATTATTTTTATTATTATTACTTGTGCAAATAAATGTGTGGAATGCTATGCCAATGAACGAATGAAATGGCACTATAAAAATCCAGCAGGCTCTGCACAATTGAAAATTCAGCCTATGTAAAGTCCTAAGAATAATTACAATTTGATCTGCATATTAGTCTCAGTTTACAGGTTAGGCCAGTTTGCTGAAAAATGAAGATCAAACAAAATTCTCTTCTATCTCTCTTGATGTTTTTCTGCTCTGATCTTCAGCTGTTCTAAGGACTTGATAGAATATGGATTCTTTCAGCATCACAATTTTATGATTCTATGATGGTATGCATAGGTGCAGGTTTCGCTAAAGAAAGTCCAGGATGGCATTTGAGACTTTGGTACATTCTCCCAAATTTTCTTCTATCATTTGAATATTTCCCCAAATCTCTTACATACTTTATAGCAAAAAGAACCCCACAACCCTACATTTATTTATTTATTTATTTATTTTATTCAATTTATATGCCGCCCCTCTCACAAGACTCGGGGTGGCTCACAACAACAACACAATTAAAAAACACAATTAATTAAAAATTTAAAAATTAATATCATTTATACAACATACAAACACATTCAACTCACAATCGTTTTCTGTTTATCAGTTAATTTTTTTTGTTAACACTTTAGTTTTTTCCCTATTTATTTTCAATCCAGCCACTTCTCCAAATTTCTCAATTTTCTACATACAATAGAAATTTTCCCTATTGATCTAAACAATTAATAAGATACTTGCTCAATCAGAAGAAATTCTCAATTATAAATAAATATATAAATTTTATATGATTTTTGCGCTTTTGTTTTAATTTAGAATAAGAGATTATTCTAGTATATCTATCTATACTGAAGAAAGTTGGAAATCCATCTTTTATATCCTGTTTATTTTTCTTGTCACTTTCTAATTTTTCCCTCTTTTTTGATCCCCTGCCCATTTGTCCTTTTTTTTTGTAATTTTGTATTTTATCTCTCTTTAAACTAAATAAATTTGAATGAAAAAAAGGAATACTCAGTTAATCATATTTAGCTTACCTTCCCAAATGCTTTTTAAAAATGTATTCAGACACATCATATAGGATCATCTTAAAATATAACCATTAACAATGTAGCAGCTGTTCTGCATCAACCTTTAAGATGAGATCAATATATTACCTGTCAAATTCTTCTTGTGTACTATGATCCAGTCTGTACAAATTATCAAGTTGAAACGCTGGCAGAATGTGAGAATTCTTCAGTAAAGGTTGAATCCTGATACAGACAGACAGTGTCCACCAGTGAGCAGAGATAATGTTACACTAATGTCACTTCTTGTTTGGAAAGCTCTATTTCTTTTGAAAATGGGCTTCTCAAAAAACTGCATCTTTTTGCACAGTTGCCTACAATAACACAATAGTAAGCATCTGTACAAAAATGGCTTGCTGCTTTCATATATCTTTCATTTTGCTGCATTATGTATGGTCAGTGATATCCTATTGATCTGTTTGTTTGTTTATTTGTTTGTTTGTTTATATTTCATATTTCCAAACCAACCATGTCTCTCAAAAAGGTTTCTGAGCTGTGTACAACAAAATATAACTAATAAATTAAACAATGTATAAAAATTAACATTGAGATTAAAAATTAAATTAGGGATAAATTTTTAAAATTGTAGAATAATGACAATTAAACATCAAAAGGGAAGTCATAGGTAGGGGGGACTTTCAAAGGACTAGTAAGCCCCATGGTTCCAGCCCCTCCCCCATGCCTTCCATGCAAGGATGCAAAGCCAAGTTTTTATCTTTTTGTGGAGGCAATAGCAGAGAAGGATCTCTTCCTAGACCTGACTATTTAACTAGTGTTAACTCAAGGCTGTTAAAACACATGCCACCCTTGACCTAATTTCAAAAGCCCTTTGCAAATGAGTGAGGGAGGGCAGTGGGAAACAGAAAAAAGGACAGCATATAGATTACCAAACAACAAAAGTGCTGCCCAGCTTGAATAAAAGGACAAAAACATTCATTTCCTGCTAGGAAAGAAATTTAGAACCAGGAAACCATGCTGTTGCACCAGCAAGTGGGTCTGCAAAGAAAAAGCATCTATTAGAATTTGCAAAAGCTATTTTGATGGAACTAAGGAAGCTTTTTGGCATTAAAAATTTCTTCTGTCCATCTTTTTCGAATTTATCACTCACCCTCTCATCCATAATTCATGAGGCCAACACATTATCAGGTATATCTTTCTCCGCTCCCTTACTCTGTCTGTTTGATTTTTACTCAAGCTAGTTTAGCATCCATTCCTACCTGTCTTTTCATCTCTAAGGACTAAGAACGTAGAAGACTCTTTTGCATTATACTTTTATCCAGTTGTCATAGTTATTATTGGAGGTTAACTTGAGATCATCCTGGTCTACTTTAAGGTTGGTTGGCTAAGGTGGTATCAGCAATACCTGTGGAATAGTAGACAATGTTGATCTAAATACTTTGAGCATATCATTTGAGAGATGCTTTGGTGTGTTAAGCCACATGGCACAGGACACATAAACACAAATGAAGGAGACCTGATTTTCCAGACACTGTGGAAGAACAGTCTGCTTGAAAAAAAAATTGCAGACATGTATGCTCCCGTCTTTGCTTCCCTTTTGAGCCTTTCCCCCAGCATCAGCACACCAGAGGTTCCATTAAAGCAGCAACCTTGAAACGGTCTGGGAGGAGACGTGTGTTTTGGACCTCTGCAGCCACCATACAGCAGCTAATTGAAAGAAGGTATTTAGACCTGGACCAGAGTGGATGGTCCAAAAAAGAGCAAAAGAAGTACAGTAGTCCTTGACTTACATGTATTCATTCAGCAACCTTTCAAAACTGTGAGGGCACTGAGATTATGATGATATCTGTGCCTGAAATTATGACTGTTTCAAACCTCAAGTAATATGATCAAAATTTGGGTGCTAGTAGCCCACCTGTTTTTATATGATGTGGAAAGTTACCTTGATCCCTTTACTCTCTGTTTTAATTTATTCCTTGAGCTAGTATTTTACAACCACAGGGTCACTTCAATTTTTCCTACCTGCCTATCTTTCCACCCCATCTCTGCCCTTTTGGCCACAAACATTTGCCCAGCTGACTAATGTAAGATGAGCAATATAGAATAGGAATAGGAATAAGAGGAAAATCTTTTCCTATCCCCACATTAAAATATTCTCAAATAACACCTTCCCCCTAAAATTGCAGCCATGAAATGTGGATCTTTATAACTAAATGTCACTTATCTTATGGGATAAATGATCTGCAGATTATGCATTCTTATGTCAACCACTCCTATGTCAAATTATTAATTCTCTGTTTAGGTTTTTCATGTCAAGATGATAAGTAAGAAATATAATGTAAGGATAAATGGAAAACTGAAATCACAACTCAAAACTCAGAAGATAATTAAAGGATACCAGCTTTCACAAATTGTCAAATGGAAAGAAACTGACTTTAATCATTAATCTTGCGTACAAAGTTGTAAGCAGGAATCAGAGTCATGAAGATAGCTACACGTAAAGCAGTCAGTATAAACATAAACAGGGGAAATATGCAGTGGGGAAATAGAGATGGGAGGAAACAATTAATTAGTAAATCAGTAAATAGCACCAGCAGATCAGAATAGACAAACCCAAACAAAGAGACAAAGGGAAAATTGTAAAATCCTCCAAAGTCTCAGAAGTACTTTTCAAACATTTTTCTCAAATGAAGAAAAAATTTATGATTACCAACAATCTATTTTGCAAATCAAATATAATGTTAATTCAAGCTGTAAATCTGCCTCTAAATAACTAAATATAAAAATGCTTACAGTTATTATTTGGGTTCATTTAGGAAGGTTTTTTTTAATTCTTTAATTCTTCCTATAAATGTATAGAATAGCTTGAATAAAATTTAGCTAATAATCTTAGCAAAAACTGGGTTGGTTATTTTTCTTCTTAAATCAGCACTGCAGCAGTATGAAATGCAAATGGTGAGACTCCATTCTTCCTCTGAACTCTTGATATTGCAACATTTCTCTATTTTACACAGGTTGATACTTAGGCAGGTTTAGAATACCCTAATTTCTTTTCAGGGGTGAAAACAGATAGTTCACATCCGTTTTCTATTTTTTTTTATTAGCCCTTAATTCATCAAGAGGTCACTATAGGGACATCTGACTGATAATGCCATGAAAGTCATCACAATGGCCCAAATTATACGATCACATTTTCACATGTAAAAAGATGGGAGATATTATAATGATCTATCTAATTATACACTATCCCCAAGACTTGAAGCAAATGGTTGGACATAAAATGTTGTAGATGCCTAATTCTGACTGAAATTTCAAAAAACTTCAAAATAAACCAACTCTACAATAAGTCTCAAATTTCTGCATTAAGTCTTTCTGAAGTGCCAAGCTGAAGCTGACAATTTCATATTAGACATGAGTTCTTTCTCTACCATATTTTGGTAAAAAGGCAGCATCGCTTCAAATTTCATAGCAAGCTTGTAAGCTCAGCTCCCAGTTGTGTAATACAACTTGCATAGACTTCTTTTCAGTAGTTGCTGTTTGATGTAATATGAAATCAATGCTAAGAGATTCCTCCCTTCTGTGGTGCAAAGTAGAATATGTTACATGTCTCTTCAATACTTATAGCATTTTAACATTTTCTTGGCAGCTTCCTATGTCCACTCATGGTAAAATTCACTTCAGAATTTGACTAGATCTATGATCTATGCCTGTGAATGTGAAGTACAAAGTAGAGGAGTTTTTGGAACTCACTCTTAATATTTTATGTGTAATATGTTGCTGTCCTACAAGATTTTTTTTTTCTCTTTAAACTTTTATAATCCTTGGGTAGTATGGAAAGTTTTTATGAGTGTAATTTTTTTACTGTCTAATAAAAAGACAGTTCTGGATCAGCTCTGAACTGATGCAGCTTTTTGTGAGGTTATCATTACAGTAAAATAGTCCTTTCTGTGTAGATAATACAAATATAAAAAACTGTTGTCTAGCATTTTATTGTGAGCCATCCAAAGTCTTCTTTCTTTCTTTCTTTCTTTCTTTCTTTCTTTCTTTCTTTCTTTCTTTCTTTCTTTCTTTCTTTCTTTCTTTCTTTCTTTCTTTCTTTCTTTCTTTTTTTCTTTCCTTATTTATTTCCTTATTTGTTTTTCAATCCCACCTTTGATACTTTATAAATAAGTCAAAGCAGTGAACCTATATAATACTCCCTCCTCCTATTTTCTCCACAACAACTCTGTGAGGTGGGCTGGGCTGAGCAACATTTTAAGATGAGTGGCCACAGAAATCTTTTAAATGAATAAATATACTTTTATTCTGCATTCCATGTGTTAAAAATAGCATTCAAGAGTAAATGGAAGAAACATTGATTGATTGATTGATTGATTGATTGATCGATCGATCAATGGATCGATTGACTGTTTGGTTGGTTGGTAGTTTGATTGATTGCCATCAAGTCAAAGTTGTATCTTAGTGACCACATGAATGGATTCTTTCCAGAATCTATCTTCAACTTGACATTTTAGATCATTCTTGTCCTAATTAAATCCAGCATTATGGACTTCTCAGAGAAACTGGTTATTTGCATCATATGTCAAAAATGATACATGGAGCTTGGTTATAAGTGTTTTGAATGAGAATTCTGGCTTAATGTGTTTGTTTTCCTGACTATCTATCCTTAAAAGTCTTCTTAATCAATAAGAAGGTGCATTAATAATCCTGTTCTTCTAAATCCAGGTTCACATCCACCGATTGTCATAAGAAAACAAAAACTAATAAACAATTGGAATTCAAAAAGAAAATTTTTCCACTTAATATTTTGTCTTGTCCTGGTTCTCCCATATCCATAGCAATATTTATTGTTTATCAAAAAAATAAAAAGTCTTCTGTTTAGCCTTTGAATAGCATCTTATTTCTATTTACATGCTAATAGTAAATAGAAAGTCATATATTTCTTTGTAGGCAGGTATTTTCTGAAAATCATCTTCAAATAATAATAATAAAACATTTTTCCCTGCTTGCTGAACGTAATTTACAAAGTTAAATGAATACAAATAAATCTATAAATACAATTACTGTTGTATTGCATTGAGTAAACATCAGTGTTGCTCATTCTGGTAAATGAAAATGCCTTGCATAATAAAAAATGAAAAAATCAGTTTGATATTTTTATCCCACAGTTTTTGCCAGTCTTCTAATTCTATAGAATATCCAAAGTTCTTCGCCCATACTATCATTGTCTCTTTTACTTGTTCTTCTTCCATTTTCCAATTTAATAAGTATTTATAAAGCTTCTTAATCAAATGTTCATCTGTTTTTAAAAGTATATTATCAAGTGGAGTCAGCTCTTTGTAAAATCCCATTATTTTTATGTCTTTTTCATATCTTGTTTGAATTTGCAAATAGGACCACCATGTTAAGTCAATACCTTGTTGTTGAAGGGCTTGCCTGTCTTTGAGTTTTCCGTCCTTGTCCAAAATGTCTTTATAACTCACAAGTTTATCATAATTAATCAATTTTGGATAAGCAAATGCTTCCATCATTGAAAGCCACTCAGGAATTTTCATATACATTTTGCGTCTAACTTTCTCCCATTCAGAGAGTAAAACATTTCTTATAGCATGATTTTGAAAGTACTTATGTATTTTAGCTTTATCGTACCATAAAAAGGCATGCCAGCCTAGTTGAAGGTCATATTCCTCTAAACAGAGAATTCACTTATTTCTCAGAGTAATCCATTCTTTAAGCCAAAGCAAAATCGCTGCTTGATAATAAAGTCTCCAATCCAGAAGTCCAAAACCCCATCTATCTTTTGAGTCTTGTAGAAGTTTACATTTAATTCTTGCTTTCTTTCTTTGCCATATAAATCTTAATATCATTGCATTTAAATCATCAAAAAATTTCT